>KQ961990.1:155554-198422 GCA_001563735.1 Leucoagaricus sp. SymC.cos | reverse complement strand
CAAAACATAAAGGATTTTGCCTAAGGAGACTTGCCCAGTCCATGTCAAGCTCTCCTTTTTCCCCACCTTCCAGATCTTATCCACTTAAGAATGCAGGACATTCTATAAACAATGTACAACTCCACAAATCACCTAGTCAAGTAATATATCTTCCTTGTTGCCTTAATGTGGATTTGAACTCTAAGAGAAATGTGGAAATCCTTGCTTTTCTTAACTCTGGTGCTTCAGGAAATTTTGTCAACCCCTCATTTATCTATATCCACAACCTCAAGCCTCTCCTTCACCCTCTTAAGAAACCCATCACTATTGGAAATGCCAATGGTACTACCAACCAACAAGATACAGCTACACACTATTGTCTCCTCATGATAACTGTCGATGAAATCAACATGGATATCAAACCCAAAGTTATCAGCTTAGGACATCTCCATATGATCCTAGGCCTTCCATGGCTTCAACAACACAACTCTGATATAGATTGGGAAAATAGTACCCTACAATAGAGACAACACCCCTGGAAACAAAAAATGATTTCAAAAACTTGTTAATTTGATGCAAGAAGACAACTACCCTATGTTGTGTATATATCCTTTCAGACTTATCTCCTTTCCATCTCACATATTACATAAGTCTCTCTTTTTTATCCTCACATAGTCTTTCGTCTACCTCAGTCTCATTCTATGATACTGAGGTGAGAATACTTTATTATATGGACAGAATATCATTACTTATTATACCTTGTAGTGTTATCTCATCACTCTAGGTATTCCCAATATATTCTCAGTCTCGTTCTACAATACTGAGTGTTATCTCATCACTCTAGATCCCTGCCACTCATTTCAACAGGTTATGGGCCCCACCTGCCTATAATTCAAGATCAGACTCATATCGTGCATACATTCACATTCCTTTTCACACCAACACTCCTTCGATTAACTCCCACAATGTCTGATCCCACTGGATCTTCTCAGATCAGTGGATCTAATAGACTCTTTGACATCCCATCACTCAAAAATGACGGCTCCAACTTTCAGATGTGGAAGTTCCAGATCTCAACAGTTCTCAAACTACGAGGGCTGATGGGGCTTGTAGATGGTTCTGAACACCGTCCTGACCCCAATACAATTGCCGACATCGTCACTAATCAAACTGACATCGATAACTGGGATCGTCGTGATATGGAGGCTAAAGCTCAGCTTACCTTGTCTGTGAAAGATGAACCCTTAAGTGGTGTTATTCATGTGACATCAGCTGCAGACGTCTGGGATAAACTTAATTGTCATTATGAAGGAAAAGGTCAAAATACTGTAGCATACTGCATTAAAGAGATCTTCTGTGCATCTCTCTGATGAAATGCCTATGGAACCACAGCTCAACGATATCTGTCACAAAGCATATATCCTCAAAACACTTGGTAAACCCATCTCTGACTCTGTCATTGCACACGCTATGCTCCTCGCTCTCCCCGACACTTACTCCACTCTTCACACCATTTATTCATGGCGAAGGCTTTGGCTAGTAGGAATGACATGACGTCAAAATGGGTGGTTGACTCAGGTGCATCGTCGCACATGAGCTCTCGTCGGGACTGGTTTATCACTTATGAGGATCTTCGAGAACCTCGTCGTGTATGGTTGGGTGATGAACGATTCATCCTTGCTGTTGGTACTGGTCAGGTTCAAGTTAAACTCTCCGTTAATGGCCAAGAAATCAACTACATCATTCCGGATGTTTTCCATATCCCCGATCTCAGTGGAAATCTCCTCTCAGTCTCTACTCTCAGTCGACGTGGCTACAAGTTGGAATTTACAAAGTCTGGCTGTCAAGTCATCAAGTCTGACAAAGTCATAGCTACTACACAAGAAGAAGGAAACCTTTATATCCTCAATGCCAAGCCTGTGACCCCTGAACGCGCCTACATCACCACCACAAATGATGTTGATTCCCTCCTTGATACCATCGACATCTCTGACAACATCTCAGATACCGATTCCATCAGTTCCCACACCGCTCTTGTGGCCACCACAAATACATCTACTGGCTCAGCTACAACATGGCACCGTCGTCTTGGTCACATCATGCTTCGATCTGTGAAGAAGCTCTTCCAGAAGAACATGGTGAAGGGTATGCATCTCACGGATGATGACGCACACGATCCGGCAACCTGTAAGGCATGCCTTGAGGGAAAGCAGACTCGAGCTCCTATTCCTAAGGAATCTGATGTCGAAAACCCTTCTGTGTTGCATAGAGTGTACTCAGACCTTGTAGGACCTATCGAGCCACATGGTAGAGGAGGGGAACGGTACTTTATGACATTCCTAGATAGTCACTCGCACTATCTTAAGGTTGTTCTACTCAAGTCAAAGGGTGAAGCAGAAGAGCACCTCAAACATCTTATCGAGCATGCTGAGGTCGAAACCGGGCATAAACTGAATTATTTCCACTCTGACAGAGGTGGGGAGTATGCTTCTGAAACATTGAAGCAGTACTTCTCGTCGAAGAGTATCCATCACAAAATTACCAACCCAGATACTCCCCAAGAGAATGGTTTAGCTGAATGTGTCAACTGCACCATCCTTGACATGGAACATGCCATGATTAAGGGCTCTGACCTCACAGAGTCATTTTGGACTTATGCTGTCACCTATGCCGCTTACATACTCAATCGAGTTCCCACTCGTGCCTTGACCAACGACATCACTCCCTACCAGTCTTACACAGGCAACAAACCTTCTATATCACATCTTCGTGTCTTCGGCTGCGATGCTCATGCTCTCATTCCTAAGAATAAATGAGCCAAATTTGGCTCCAAGTCTTTGCACTGTGCTCACTTGGGATACTCATCAAAAAGGAGGGCTTATATCCTTATTCACCACCCCTCTGGTCGAATTTTTGAATCACGGGATGTTTTTTTTGATGAAGGGAGTGAAGTAGAGCATACTAGGGTGGTTATAGACGTTGACTCCGATAGTCAGGATGCTCAGGACGACGAAAATCCGAATTTATTGGTGAAAGGGGAGATAAATGATGTAGAGGACGCTTCTAAGGGGAATATCTCAACAACGACTGCACCAATCGACTCGGAACAACCTGCGATGGACGCCCCCGCTTTAGACGTCTCCAGCGAGTCCGATTACGCGACGGCGGACGAAGCCGATGACCCCGAGCCTCACAATCTTGCTCCTCCTCCTCCTACTCGCACCACGCGCTCCACAGCAAAAACGGGTAAACGGATCGACAAGCGGACTTCAGATTCGAACTCGTCTACCTCGAAAACCCCCGTACGCACTCCTAACGCGTCCCCGACGACCGAAAAAGTCACCAGGCCATCCATCTTCCCTACTCCATACCCTCTCCCTATTCCACCTCCAAATATCCGCCGATCTGCTCGAAACCGCCGCGCACCTGTTCAGGATGACGATCCTAAGTATGAACAAAGCTCTTACCAGCGAAAATCCGGCGCGTCGAAGCCAAGAACGACTGGAGAAGAGGTAGAGGATGAGGGTGCCCCTGTGGTAGAGAGGAAAATCTCTGAGCCTGTTCAGGCTTCAGTGGGCGATGAGACGGCGAGAAATGCGTCACTGGAACGTGATCCGGTCACTTATGAGGAGGCTATGGCATCCCCTGATGCAGACTTTTGGAGGAAAGTTATGGCTGAAGAGTTGGAGGAGTTTGTGAGGAGAGAATTATTCTCGGAGGTTGAAAGGCCGAAGAATCGTCACATTGTAGGCTCTAAATGGGTATTCAGATGCAAACTCAACGCCAACGGTCAGGTGGAGCAGTACAGGGCTCGTCTAGTCACCCAAGGCTTTTCACAAGTGGAGGGCATTGACTACAATGAGACCTATGCTCCTGTGACGAAGCATGCCACCATCTGTACTCTCCTCACTCTCACTGCCAAACACCAATGGCACATCCACCAGATGGACGCAAAGGCAGCATTCCTCAACAGCGACCTCAAGGAGGAAATTTACATGAAGATTCCTCCTGGTGTAGAAGCAGCAAATGGCCTCGTCTGGCGCCTCAACCATGCTCTCTACGGACTCAAGCAAGCCAGCTGTGAGTGGTACAAGAAGGTTTGGACTGAACTCGAAGTGATGGGCTTCACGCAAAGTGCCTCTGACCATGGTGTCTTCACCAAGAACCATAACGGCACTCTCATCATCGTTGCTGTGTATGTCAACGACTTCCTCCTCTTCTCTCGTGACATCAAGGCTGTTGGACACACCAAATCCGAATTGAACTCTCGCTTCGACATGAAGGATCTTGGTCCCGCCAACTGGATTCTTCAAATGGAAGTGACACAAAATGATGACTGAAAGGAAGTCACTCTTTTGCAGTCCCAGTATATTGAAGACATCCTCGAATGTCACAGAATGGCCAACTGTCGACCTGTGAAGACCCCAATGGAGAGTGGATCATCCCTTCCTATCCTCGATGAGCCCAAAGTTGATATCATGACATATCAACAACTTATTGGCTCACTCATGTATGCCATGGTTTGCACTTGTCCTGATATCTCTCATGCAGTGGGCGTTGTAGCCTGCCATGTTGCCGCTCCTGGTGAAGTCCACCTCAAGGCTGTCAAGTGAATCTTTTGCTACCTTTGAGGAACGTCTGATTACAAGCTCACCTATTGAGCTGAGGAGGGACCTGATGAACCAGTAGGCTATTCTGACTCTGACTGGGCTGGAGATCGCGTCAATCATAAGTCTATCACTGGCTACATCACTTGTCTTGCTGGTGGGGCTATTACTTGGGCTTCACGCAAGCAAGCTTGCGTTTCTACCTCCTCTACTGAGGCCAAATTCATTGCCGCTGCTACAGGTTGTCAAGAAGCTCTCTGGCTTCGCAACTTCTTTGATTCCATTCATCTTTCCATCACCACTCCTACCTCACTTCATTCTGACAACCAGTCTGCCATCAACCTCATCACTACTGGTAATGTGAACAAACGTACTAAATACATTGACACGAAGTACAGATTCATTTGTGATCGCAATGAATCTGGTGACATTGTGACTTCATACATTCCTACAGATCAACAGCCTGCTGATGGATTTACGAAAGCTCTTCCACCTGTTAAGTTCATTCCTTTCGTCTCAGCCCTTGGTCTTATGTGAATGTTTGCTCGCTGAGTGGGCGTGTTGTGTATATATCCTTTCAGACTTATCTCCTTTCCATCTCACATATTACATAAGTCTCTCTTTTTTATCCTCACGTAGTCTTTCGTCTACCTCAGTCTCGTTCTACGATACTGAGGTGAGAATACTTTATTATATGGACAG
Organism: Leucoagaricus sp. SymC.cos; assembly: GCA_001563735.1. NCBI lineage: Eukaryota > Fungi > Basidiomycota > Agaricomycetes > Agaricales > Agaricaceae > Leucoagaricus > Leucoagaricus sp. SymC.cos. The sequence goes on along the minus strand of KQ961990.1, from coordinate 193,134 downwards.
AATATCATTACTTATTATACCTTATAGTGTTATCTCATCACTCTAGATCCCTGCCGCTCGTTTCAACACCCTATCAAAGTTAACAATCTGTCCTACCTTGAGCCCACTGGACAAGATTTCAAAGAAATCAATTTTTGTTGTATCCCTCCATGTGGAGAGACATCATTGATCATCATGATCTCCTTGTCTTATCACTGTTCATGTGGCAGGGGATGGTGAATCTTCTCAACATCTATTCTGATGATGCACATATGGCAATCAACCTCCTAGCTCAGGAGGTGGATTTGCTACCTGCTTTTATGTACATGGGAGGTGACTTTAATTGTTACTCTGAGGTGTGGGATCTGTCTTGTACCTCACACCTGCTCGTTGTCCAGTGCCTTTTGGAGCTGGCTTCTGACATGGGCCTTGTATGGGCCTGCCCTTCTAATCCTGGGTTGATGCATATTCCACACAACCCCAATCTGGCTGGATCTGTGATTGATCTTGTCTTCACAGTGCCATCTGCATCTATATCTGATCTACCTAGATTGGATCTTGATCAACATGGGCCATCGGATCATGTTCTGATTTCCACCTTACTTCCCATCTCTGAAACTGAGATGTGGGTTTCTCACATGGTAATCCCAAGAGAGTCTCTGGAGGAGTCCAGGTTCTTGATTGATCTTACCTCTAGTCTTAGGTCCCTCAATATGAGTGACCTGTCTTCTCCTGATCGGGTCAAGGCTGCTGCATCTGTGATGGCTGAGGTCTTCTCCTCTGCATGGAATTCTCATGTGAAGGAGATCATCATTATGGGGTGGTCTAGGTTATGGTGGAATAATGACTGCCCCTTGGCTATTGCCCAGTATCAGGAGTCATGAGCCCCCACTGCCTAGAAGATGTTTTGTAAGACTGCATGTCAAGCTAAGTGGCATTTCTTTGATGCTCACATCCAAGAGATTGCTACTGAGAACCAGAGGCCTTGGGATCTTATAGCCTGGGTAAAGCCATGACAGCTCCTGCCATACAAGGCTATTTTGCATCAGAGAGAGTCATGCCATGACATTGATGCCCTGTGGAGAGCTCTTGATCAGACTTACAATGCTGCCTTGGGGTGGTGGTGTGACGTCACAGTGTTGGAGGAACTGACCCCACTCAATGAGCAGGATTGGGACTCTTTTTCAGTGCTAGAAGTGAGAGAGGTACTACAGGCATGCTCTTCATGTTCTTTGCCCAGTCCAGAGCACATTATGTGGGTCTATCTAAAGGAGTTGCTTTCTGATGACATCATCACCAGAAAGTTTCTGTCATTGGCCAATGCCTGCCTTGATGTGGGGTATTGGCCTTCTCATTTTAAGAAGTTAGTATCAGTGATTATTCCTAAGCCCAGTAAACTCTCCTATTCCACTCCCAAGTCTTTTAGGCTGATTGTTCTGCTTAATACACTTGGGAAGTTGATTGAGAAAATGCTCTCAGTGTATCTTCAGTTTGACAGTGTCAATTTTGGCATCTTTCATTCAAATCAGCTAGGCAGTATTCAACAGTAGTTGACCGAGGATGCTGGTTTATTCCTTACTCACTTGGTTAAGGCCAGATGGGCTAAGGGTCTTAAGATGAGCATTGTTGCTTTTGACATTGCTCAGTTCTTTCTGTCCTTGAACCATGATATGCTCATAGCTATACTGGCGAGGCAAGAGTTCCCAGCAAATGTTCACAGGTTCTTTGCTTCTTATCTTGTGGGGGGAGGAAGACCAAGTACCTTTGGAATTCCTTCTCCTTGAGTTTTTATGATGCAGATGTGGGAGTCAGGCAGGGGTTGGCCCTTTCTCCTGTCCTCTCTACTATTTATCTTGTGCCTGTGCTCAAGATTTTTGACCTGCATATATTGCACTTAGAGTGTGACATGCTGTCATATGTGGATGATGGTACTCTCATTGCCTAGGCCAGGGAGCTGGCCGACAACCTTATATATCTCAAGGGGGCATATGGTTTTATGTTTGACCTTTTTGTGGCATTTGGGCTTGTCCTCGAACATGACAAGTCTGAGCTCTATTATTTTTCACATCAAAAGGGAGATGATAATCCCCCCATCGACCTGGGGTATGCCCCATTTACAGGAGATACTCCTCTCCAGCCCAAGCCATTTTAGCAGTATTTGGGTTTTTTTTTTGACAAACAGCTCACCTTTAGGGAGCATGTCCAATACTATTCCACCAAGGCTATCTCCATGGTGCATGCTATGGGGATGCTGGGGAACTCACTTAGGGGTCTTTCTCCTAAGCAGAAACACCTGCTGTACAGGTCTTGCATAGTTCCTATTACCATATATGGCTTTCATCTTTGGTGTTATGAGCTTCACCCTCACAAGGCTCATCTCGCCTCTCATAACAAGATGTAGTGTCATGCTGCTGTATGGATTACTGGTGCATTCCACACCTTGCCTATGAGGGGTTGAGATGCTGGCAGGCCTCATCCCCATCCATTTACATCTTAAGAAGTTGAGGTCTCTGGCAGTGTACTGGGTCCTCACTTTGTCTCCCTCACATTCTACCAAAAGTCTGCTTGGTACTAGGCATTTTCTGGGTGCCGGTCCACATTGGTACCACTTTACTCACCTTGGCTACTCTGTTGAGAAGGTCAGGTCAGCTGTGGTTGATACCCTGTGGTACCATTCTATTCCCATCACCCTGGAGACCTTCAAGCCTGATACTTCAGAGGCTTACCTGGGTAGGCATCTTTTGGATCTCTTTGGGGATTGTATATGGATCACTGAGTTCAACTTGAAAGAGGAGGACATCAATGTCCAGCATGTGTTGAATGTGGAGCTCAAGAGGGCTATCATGCTTGATGACTGCATTGTGGTGGCCACTGATGCATCAGTTGGCCATGACAGGGCTTTCCAGACAGTGTCAACTACTTGGGTTTGGGTGGGTGGGGTGCCAGTTAGGCAGTCTTGCCAGGCTGCTGGCAGAGTGACAGCTCCTGATGCAGAGCTTCATGCTATTTGGATGGGTGTCTTTGCTGCATGTGCATAGGAGGGTGCTTGTTATGTTGTTTTGTTCACTGACCACCCTGTTTTAGCTTGGAGGGCAGTGGACCTATCTGTAGGCAGCGGGCAGGCTCATGCTCTACTTGTCTGTCATTGCTTGCAAAGGTGGCTTGGGGAGGACCCCTCATGCACTTTTGCATTTGTACAGGTTTGTTCCTCTCTGGAGTGGCCTTTGCATTACACAGTCCATTGCTTCATGACAGATCCAGCTTTCAAAGTGCTTGTAGGGGCTATGCCCTTCACAACCCTTAATTATATACATATGGTTGAGGCTCAGGCCTGTTGCAATGAGTAGACCAGGCAGTTCACTTCATCGAGCTCCTTTGGGAGAGATTTCTTACACCTTACAGATGTCAAGGGTAAGCATTTGACATCTATGTACCTTTCTGGAGGGACATGGCTTAAATATTTGCATGATTCACCTACTTGTGCCAGGGTGTGCTGGGCAGTTTTGAAACATGCACCTATGAGAGAGTTTAGACATTGGTTTAAGCTCTCTGATGATCATTCTTGCCCTTGTGAATCTGCTGCTTTGCAGATGCATGAGTATATATTGACTGAATATACTGACTTTAGTCCTCCTCAGCACTTCCCAAAGCTTTGGGAGGAGCTGTTAGAGTTTTCCCAGGAGAACCCTAGGACATTCTCCTTTGCACACCTCTCTGGAGGATAAGAATGGTGTGGCCACTCTTCGGCAGTTGCTGGGTTTCCTGGGGGCCCTTTGGGATTCTTAGGGGGTCTGGCATTGGTGGCTGATGGGGGCTGTGCTAGTTATTCTTGAGCACTCACTGTCCACATTGTATGGGGGTGGGGGCGATGGATTTTACCTGCTCTTTGTCTACCTCTGGGTGTAAGGAGGGCACATCTTGGGTGTAGGCTGCTATATTCAGCTGAGCTGAGGAGGATTTGGTTCTTCATAGTGTAATTGTAGTGTACTGTTGTAGTCATTATGACTGGACTGCTATTGCACACTGGTATATAAATTTATGAGTTTTTAAAAAAAAAAAAAAAAAATTTAAAACCTCAGCCTCCATATTCCTCGATCAACAGTTTAAAGCCAAATGACAAGATGACCCAAAGAAAGCTGTACCCTGAGAATACCATGACTTTCTTAAAGTATTCAACAAGAAAGCATCCAAGTAATACCTCCTACCTCATTCTTGGAATTACAAAATCAAGACCAAACCCTTCTTCTGCCCCATTTTGATGAAATCATATCAATTGTCTCTGAAAGAAGAACAAGAACTCAAAGCATTTCTTAAAGAAAATCTTGATAAAGACTATATTAAACCATCTAAATCCCCTATAGCCTCCTCTTTCTTTTTCATAGCAAAGAAAGATGGAAAATTATGACCCTGCCAAGATTACTGTTATCTTAATGAATACACCATCAAGAATACCTATCCTATTCCCCTTATATCCCAAATTCTTGATAAACTCAAAGGCACAAAATACTTCACCAAGCTTGATATATGCCTTAGCTATAATAATGTTAGGATTTGCCCTCAAGACATGTGGAAAGCTGCTTTCAAGACACATAAAGGCTTATTTGAACCCATTGTCATATTCTTCAGAATGTGCAATTCTCCTGCCACATTCCAATCAATGATGGATTCCCTGTTCTAACTACTCATTAATCAAGGTGTTATAATAGTCTATTTAGATGACATATTGATCTATGCCAAGACCAAAGAAGAACTTCAACAGATCACTCACAAAGTTCTAAAAATACTTTAAGATAACGATCTCTACTTGAAGACTGAAAAATGCAAATTCAAACAACAAACCCTCAAATATCTTGGTGTTATCATTAAACCTGACTCTGTCTCAATAGACCCTACTAAACTTAAAGAAATCAAAGACTGGCCCACACTAAAATGCACTTGAGATGTCTGAAAATTCATTGGATTCTGTAACTTCTATCGAAGATTTATTCATTGATATGCCAACCATATACAACCTCTTAATGTGCTCATGAGCAAGAACAAACCTTTTATTTGGACACCAGAATGTGACACAGCATTCATCCAATTAAAAGAGAAATTCCTCAAAGAACTTATACTGCTCATGTCTGACTACTCTAAACCCTTTGAAATCGAATGTGACACATCACAATTTGCTTCAGGAGCCATCCTTCTGCAAAAAGATAATAATGGTGTCAAACATCCCATTGCTTATCTTTCAAAATCATTCATAGCAGCAGAATGAAACTACCACTGTTCCAAGCAAGAATTCTTTGCCATTATTTGTGCTCTTAAAGAATGGAGACATTATATTGAAGGATCCCCTCACAAAACTATTGTCTGGTCAGATCATGAAAATCTGAAAAGATGGAGAAAACCCCAAGACCTCAACTGAAGACAAGCACACTGGACCCAATATCTTTCCAGATTTGACCTAGAAATCAAACATATCACTGGACAAAAAAATGGACCTGCTGATACTTTATCTCACTGCCCTGACCATAAACCAACAGATAAAGATAACCACAACATCACTGCTCTCCCCAATAAATTCTTTAATAAAGAAGAATTATACATCATCAACAATGCTACCACTACCCTCATTCAAAAATCCCCCAGATTTGAAGGATTGCCTTGTGTAAACAGCAAATTATCTATTCCTAATAATCTTGTTATAAAACACCAACTTGTGCAATGTTGCCATGACATCCCTACTGCTGGACACCCAGGGATAGCAGAAACTCTTCAAAAACTCCAATCATTTGTTTACTGGCCTGGAATGAAATCCTTTGTCATTAACTATGTCAACAGATGTGGTAAATGCCAGCATTTCAAAATAAACTGTCATCTCACCAAACCACCTCCTATGCCAATCACAGCCTCTCAATCTGCTGCCCCCTTTACCCAAATTTCAATAGATCTAATCACCAACCTACCCTCTGTCAATAGCTATGATAGCATATTATCCATGGTGGACCATGGTCTTATGAAAGGGATAATACTTGTCCCAACATCTAAAACAGCCAACTCCGAGAAAATCGCAGATTTACTTGATGAAAGAGTATTTTCACAATATGGAATTTCTGAAAAGATCATTAGCAATTGAGACCCCCAATTCTCATCACACTTCATGAAAGGCCTCACCAAAGCTATCAGTATTGAAGAAGCTCTCTCTACTATCTTTCACCCACAAACAGATGGAACCACTGAACACTTTAACCAGGAAATCCAAAAATACCTCACCATCTACTGCAATGGAGACCTCCAAAAATGGAAAAAGATGTTGCCAACTGTGGAATTTGTTCACAACTCACAGTGCCATGCTGAATGAAAACACACTCCCTTCAAATTGCTCTATGGCTACAACCCCAGAACCTACCCTACCACAGAACCAACCACAGTGCCCACTGTAGACAAATATCTTAAGCAACTAGAGCAATCCTGCCAGCTTGCCCTAGAAGCTCATGAGAAAGCTAGACAAGTAATGCTTGGATGTCACAATAACCCAAATTGGAAACTCTTCAAAGTTGGTCAAAAAGTCTGGCTTAACAATTAAAACCTTGCTACTGCTGCCAACAAGGACACTTCATGGAAATATACCCAAAAAGTAGAAGGACCTGTCCAAATATGTTGAAAGCTCTCACCAGTCACCTATGAACTTGACTTACCAACCAACTGGAAGATCCACAACAGGTTCCATGCATCACTTCTCACTCCTTATAAGGAAACCTCTCAATATGGCCCCAACTTCTTTGACCTGCCACCTGACCTTGTAGATAGTTTCAAAGAATATAAAGTTGAGAAGATTATCAAGCACAAGAGAATGCCACAGGGTATGAAGTACCTAATTAGGTGGAAAGGCTATTCCCCATCTAACAATACTTGGGAATGGCAGGATGACCTCAAATACTCAGGAGAACTACTCAGGGAGTATAAAACCACAAATAAAATACCCTAGGACAATGCAGGAACCCACTTCAAGCCAATCAAGTAAAAGTACCACACACAAAAACTATAAAAACCTCACAAATTCCCCTTCCACTCTTCCAGATGTATCAAATGTCTTACTCTCACCATTGCTTCCTTCAATACCTTTAGCATACCTCACTCTTGCACTGTTCCATGTCAAATAAACCCATCCAACCCTGGACCCATCTCAACATGCTTTTATTTTTCCACCCAGACATTGAATAGTGTTCAGATGATGAACAAGAATTCAAATGACAATATCTTGAATGAATGGATCACCAGTCCACCTCTGACACTACCTCTAACAGTGACACAACTGCCTCTTCCAATTGTCAACCCTACACTACAGCTCCCCAGTCTCCAAACACTTCACCAACAAGACACCCAACCCACACTGCCAATACCAACCAACATACCACAACCTCCCCCATTATCCAAAACCCTTGATCTCAATCCCCATACCACTTTTCCCCACCCAATTCCTCCACCATAGCTGAAATACAGACCAGGCTCTTTCAAAGCATTGAATGTGCTCAAGAAACCCACTCCACAATGTTCACCTATTATAACAATAATTTGCAGATAGCTACCCTGGTCAACAGCTTCTGGGAGAATATTCTTACAGCATTTCATCAATAATGTAGTGCAACAATTGCCTATGATGATGCCATCAAAGTCTATCAAGACTTGGACAATAGTGAATTCCCCCATCACCATCTCAGGATATGTCAAAGGTACCTCTTACTTGATCACACTGTGAAGTGGACAAGAACTTTGCAATGAGATATACAATATAGAGAGACACATCAGGAGAATCTTTCTTACCCTGATGACACCAGCTGATCAACTCAAGGAGAAAACTCGGACCTCTTGGTACATAACCAAGATAGGGAACTGGCTAATGACAATGATGGAAGCTGAACTTCACACCCTACAGGAACTTCTATCCAATGACCCTCCTCCTTCCCACTGGATTTTGGACAAAGATACTTCTACTGCTGTTGATTGGGTCATATCAAATTGGAATGTTCATGCTATCGCTGCTCTAGCTACTGCTGATACAGTCCTGGCCATACTGTGTGCCAGTGTCTAGAAAATCCTTCGATGAGGAATTGACAACAAGTACTTCATTTCCCTCTTTACTCCCAATCGCCCTCCACCCAATTGAGATCTAGCCCATCTAGAATTCAACAATCTGGCATACCTGCTTCAGCTAATTATAATGGAAGCTAAGAAGAAGCAACTTAACCAAATGATAACCCTCCTCCCCAAGCCAATCACTCTGATCAACATATCATTACCAGACCCAATATCCTCATCCCAGTCTTGGCCTACTCTTCTGACTATCCAAACAATATCCCCATCCCACAGCAAACTATCCCTGACAATGAGCAACCCTCCCCAAGAGCTATCTTTGTCAAAGCTCTTAACTAATAAGACTAACATTGAAGCCAACCCACCTGACATTGCCCTATCTGACTTGCTCTTGTTCCCCTCTCTCACACTAGAATCCCTACCACTGTATTTAATGACCTTAGCATCTGACCATGTCTTTCACCAAACTGATCCCCAGACAGGACATTACTGAGTTCACCTACCCCTTCTCCTCACTGCTATCAAGCAACCTGACCTCACACTCACAATTATATTAGGCAATCAATGTGAGATGGAATAACTGAGTCAAATCTTTACCAACCAGACTCCCAAGATTAGCACCTCGACTACACTCACAACCCCCTCGATGTTGACCCCTACACTGACTTTGACCCAGTGGCCAACTACAACATTTCCAGAGAAAGATGCTTCAATTGTTAATGAAATTGATATGGAGATCAATTCTTATGAAAGGGATAATATTCTGATCAATGGGACTTCATTCCCATATTTGGATGGTGATATTATTCTTGATCTGGACATGTCTATTTTTCCTTCTAATGACTCTATATTTGACTCATATTTCTTTTTTTGATCTATTTCTATATTTAGTACAGATTCCTTTCAGATATGGTGTATGTGTTCACAATCCTTCATCTTGGTGCTCAACCTTGCCCAGTATTGACCTATTGTCTGTGCCTTGCATCTCTTGGTTCCATTCCACACTCTTAATAGTTCTTACCTGCTCCTTAGACACAGTCATCATCTATAGATGGTAGTATAGAACTAGTATATAAAGTCAATGTAACAGTAGGAATAACTCTAAGTTATATACTAGTTTATATTGTCATAATCCTCTTACATGAATATTCTAGTTGAGCTCTTATTAGTCACTCTCTTAAACTCTGCTTATGTTCACTCATGTATACAGTGCACTCATACCTTTGCATGTTACACCCTGCTTAGTGCCAGACCTTTGTCAGCTAAGTATGTGGTAAGGCCTGCTGAGTCTTCCAGATAGGCTAGGTAGCAATAACAGATAGTATGTCATGCAGGGCTGAAGCTAAGGTGGATACATTGGGAGAGTTGTTGAAGGGCATGGTATGCTCCTGTAAAGCAAAAATGTGCCCCACTGTTACTGACAGGGCACAAGCAAAGCACATAAGATCCCACTCATCATGCCAAGGCTTACCAGCCATGGATGCAAGTGAGTCATTGAGAAGAGTAACCCTTCTCACCAAATCAGTGGAGAGGTCAGGAGGCTGGTAGCCCCAGTTGCCAGGGGCCAGAGGATGAATATGAGGGGCAAAGATACTCACTCCAGGGGAAAGTGCACCAGTAACCAGGAAAGGAGAGACCAGGGAGGCAGAAGTAGTGGAGTATGATGCAGACAGCACCAGGCAGAGCTGGGGAGGAGAGAGCTCAGCAACAGTAGAGCTATGCTTCTTCTTGCCTTTGCCCTTGTAGGGGACAGACATGATAGGTTCAGGAGGCCCAGCAGGGAGGACTGAAGTGTGAGATGTAGAAGGGCCCACCATCTCAGCATCACCCCCCTGGGAAGGCATCAGGCTTGACATCTCAGCTTCAGACTCCTGCATGTCCTCATCCCAAAGACAATTTTTCAAATTACAAATATACTGTGACATATCAGACATAGTAGACGAGAACACAACCAAAACTGTGAATGATGATGGTGGTGTGTGGAAAAGAAGAATTGATGAGGCAACTATTAAGTACCTCTGTTTTTTTTCTTATCTGAAAACAAAAGAGGAAATTGATCAGTACTACACCTTCTGTGCACATACAAGTATTTCTAATATAAAAGTGAAAGGTATGTTATCATCAGCTTTGCACTTGATTATCAACTCATATTTTCTCCAAGGCTAGTGGGAGCACAAACAAGGTTATTCCTGGCTTTTGCTATTATTAAACTAAGTCTTCTTGAAAATGGATAAGTGTCATTAGAACCTTATTCTTAGTAACAGCAACCAGATCAAGGGAAGTCCTGCTAGTGACAACCTTGTGAATGAGATTAATAGGCCATCCCTGAATGCAATTCTGCTGTGAGTATTTTATTTTCATTATAAACTAATAAAAATAACTTGTCATCTCTCCAGTGTAAAAGATACTGATGAAAAAGCAGTGTGAAATCTCCAAGTGTCACATTCATCAAATGTCCTTGCTAACCATCACAACTTGACTCAATAGCAGTACACATGGTAAAACAAGCAGCAATTACTTGTATGTGAGAAAAGTGCTACATTGGCATCAAAAAAGAATGAGGAAGCTTCATTGAGAGTACAAATCAAGGAATTACAAGCATGCTTGAAAATAGGGCATGAGAAGTCAAAGTGTGCAACAGGATCAAAAGGTTGTAAATGCACTGCATCAGAAACTAGTATATTCTTCATTGCTGATTGCATCTTATCTACTGATCATATTATCATTATTATATTATCCAGACACTGACAGCCATGGCCATGAAGAGCAATCTGAGCATCTCGAGCCCACCACTATGTCAGCTGGCCCTGCTCCAACACTCAATTTGATTTTGAGTGTGTCTAGTACTAGTACTGCTGTCAGGATGTCTCAGCCCCAGGCCCCAGGAATGCAGAACATGTCATTAGGTGACTCAGCCACCCATGCACCCACTGTCTATAACCATATGCAGAGATATGCTTTCTTTCCCACTGAAGGCAATGATTCACTCTGGATGTCTGATCCTTATCCGACTCTTCAATTCTAGCTAATTTTGAAATCTCCTTTATATTTCGTGCCCCTACTTCAAACATAGATGGTTTCTGAGAGAAGTATATAGATGCTTAGATTGAGTTTCCTTTACCCAACTCAGCCTCCCTCTTTACAATGAAATCAATATATGTAGATTTCAATTACCATTACTTCCTATCATTGTGAGAATTGAGGTGTAATGGGTCCGGGTAGTGTGGAGCGGAATAGGTAGGGGCTGATCAGCCTTGGCTAATTCGCACGCTAATTTCCAGCTAATCAGCACACACCTCAGGGGACTCATGCGAATTTGGACAAGCTCGAGCGAATTTGCTCATAAGTTAGCGAATAGACTGCCCTCATCATGAATGTGTCAGTTTTGAAGACAAGTGTATTGTTATAAGTTGTATATACCACGAACCCGGAAAATACCTATTATTGAGCAATTTCCAATACAAATGGGACTAGGGGCTCGGAGTGATTGATACTACAATCAACCATTCTTATTTCTCTGCACCTTCTGAGTCTCGTCGCAATCAGTTTCAAAGGCAAAACTTAAACTCGAAATAGTACCTATGAAGAAATTCAAGAAACCTGACACGAAGTTTCTCGATAGCATCAAGGACAAGCGCTACATTGATACCAAAGAAGTAGAGGATACCCGTGCTGGTGGCAGGAAGACATTGCCACTTCTCCTCGAGATCACCAGGTTATGTGTTCCTGCCAATGAAGGTAACAATGCTGAGGCCAGTACAGCTGCCAGTGCAGTCAATGTGGATACTGTGGACTCGGATAGTATGGACCTGGAGGAGGCCGGCAAGGATGCTGAAGATACTGAGGGTCGAAAGGGGCTGGTCCGCTGCATAGCGAGTGCAGGTTGTAATGGGGTGTGGGCTCAGCCACGCGATCGAGGTCGAGCTTTGAAGCATGCTGCTTTATGTGGATGGTTGGCAAACATGGAGCAGGGAAAGTACTTGACCACAGTCCTCGAGCATCTCGCATCGAAAAATCCAGGTCTATATGCCGAGGTCACACAAAAACTTGGAATACCAGAAGTTCCTGTACCATCTACCAAGAGACCAAGCAGTGCAAACGATGATGATACGGATGTAGAGGGCAAGATGTACAAGATCCAAGGTCCACCACTGAAGAGATCGCGATCAGAACTCGGTGTCAGTCACAATACAGGTGCTAAATCACATGGCTTCAAGCCTGGTGTGCAGGGACCATCGGTATATGAGACTGCAGGCCGAAAGAAGCTCAAAGAGAATGGTGATCGTGCGCTCATTGATCTTATCGTCTGTGGCGGCCTCCTGACTCAACTTCTGGAATCGAAATTCTTCCTGAAGTACTCAAACATCCTCAATACTTACTATGATGTCCCATCACGAACAAACTTTGAAGATTACCTTATCCCAACAAGAGCAGGTGGGATACGTCATTCGGTCCTCGAATATTTGAAGACATGTCGAGATCTGGTGATCACTTTTGACGGGGGGAAGCTGTTGAAGAAGAAATTCTACTCTGTTCACATCACCACTATTGATCGACAATCCTTCTGTATGGAACTCGATGACTCAACTGGTCTCAGCATGACTGCTGATTATATTTTTGAACTATTGCATAAGGTTTGTATTACCTTGTCAGTGAATGACATCATAGTATCTGACAGCATCTGTAGTGGATCATTCAGGTTGGACCAGCAGCATTCTCGGGAATTTGCTCAGATGATGCAGCGAACACAAGTAAAGCTCGTCGTCTCATTGCAGAACGCTATCCCCAGATCCTAAACATGGCTGATGCCTGCCATAATCTGCAAAATGCTACCAAGGATATTTGCAACTTGGATTCATTCAAACCTGTGAGTTGTCTACCTCAAGCAATCTCACCAGTACTTAACACCATTTTTAGATCATAACTGACCTGCGAGAGCTTCTTGCTTTCATGAGTCTATCAACATATACATTGGATCATTATAACATCATCCGTAAGAAGCGAGGGGTGTACCAAGGTCTTGAATCAATTGGGGAGACAAGGTTTGCGACTGTCTATTGGTCCATCAGATCTGTTCTTGCAGGAATAGATGTTTTCGTTGAAATCACTCGGAAGCCCGAGCTATGCATTGACAGTGAAGTGAGTGTGACACTATAGTGGTGGTATCTGTTGGCTTACTCTCTGAGAATCTTAGATTCTAAACAAGTTGTTTGCTGATGATGAGGATACTCTCCGCTTTCGTCGCAACTTACAAGACCTCAATGCAATTTTGATGCCATTCGCACGTGCAATCCAATGTCTTGAAGCAAAGGAAACTACACCTGGTGACGTCTACACATACTGGTTAGCAGTTGTTGCTCAGCTCAATGACCTCTTTGCCCGAGATTCTACACAAAAAGGGTCTGTGAGGTATTCAAACATTGTCAAGGAGTCAATTCGCAAGATTGCAAACACCCGCTTCTCACAACTCATCAAGAGTAAGACAGCTTCAAATGTCTATCTGACAGCATTTGTATTGGACCCTGGTGCGTTCAACCTACAGAATGTGTACTATATCCTACATGAACTTCTCGACAGAAAATCGTGTTGCGCCAATCTTATCGAACCCCAACCCCTTACATATTCCTACTACAACCCTCTCACGAGCTGACAACGGACAAGTTTCTATAAGGACCAAAGACCCTGTTCGCGACATCGGTCTCAGCTTGCTGCGGCTTCTTCAGAATGAATACGGTGACGAATATCGCCCTGGACGAACAATTGGTGAGGCACAGGCAGCAATGGCAAAAAACAATCCAAATCTCGCACCGTATACACCTGTTGAAGCATCAAAAACCCTCAAGAGTCAGTTCCGTGCCTACGTCGATGGAAAAGAGCCATTTAACAGGCGGCGCCGTAAGAACGAAAACTTGCGTATGTATTGGCAGAGATTTCTTGATGCAAAAGAAGAGGATGCACGGATACTCGCCGTGAGTCTTTGTTTATTTGGAAGACACAATGTTACTCACAGATTGTCAACCAACAGGCCCTCGCGGTTAAGGTCTGTTCTGTTATGCCTGTCTCAATGGTTGATGAGCGAGCGATGTCTATCGTGAAATGGATCAACACCTCACGAAAAGGACAACAAGGAGTGGGGACTGTATCAAACCACCTCATTATTCGAAACTGGGCCCAAATTGAATACACAGTAAGCATCTCGGATATGAGGTCTGAAGCTCATCACTCACTGGTTTCATACCTAGCCTGATGCACGACACTTAAACCCAACTACTGTCAAGTGGCGGGACATCAAAGTCACAATTCGAGGTTGCTCGGGCTCCAGACACACCATTGGTGAGGTTGGGAGTGGCAATGGGAGCCCAAGAGATACTGCTGCAGACTCGGAGGCAGCAACCATGGATGATCGGGAGAACGTGCTAGAGATGATGGACAATGTGCAGGACGTATTGACGGCTGGGATTGCACAAGAGGTTAACAGCACTGATGACAGCGTGTTCGAGCTGGATCAGAGCTTCGCAACGGCGAGGTACCTTGACATCCTATCTGACACACCAGCCACCGAGCCAGAGAAAGACGTTGAAGCCGCTCTAAACAAGGCAAACGGGCCCGCAATACCGACGACGGCAAGTGCAGCAGCCTTCTCCATGCAAGAAGATGAGTGGATGAGTTGGTCGTAGGTAGGAAAGAGTAGTTAGCGCTGTATGTAATGCTACTTCGCTGAGAATTAGATGCGAAATTTCCATTTCGCACGGCTAATCAGCGCAAATTAGCCTAAAAAGGAAGGAGGCAAATTAGCCCTTTTTCGCGGCGCGAAATAGGCACCCTATTTCCACAGGTGAAAATCTCATCTGCGAATTAGGTCCGTGACCTATTCCGCTCCACACTAGGTCCGGGGCACTCCACTGACCATGTGCTTAGGCTGAGGCTGGTGCCCGTTGCCCGACACCCACCGGTACAATCACCAGTGGTTCCTCATGTCATCCGTCAAATGCCTATTTTTAGGCTCGATCTCGTTCGGATCTGAAGTTTTCTCATGATTCTCGCATACCCTCCACCCTGATCCTCTTCCTCATCTATTGTGGTTCTCAAATCTTGTCCCCGGGCCGCGGCCATCTAATGGACATTGTGTCATTGATGCATCGATGGTGCGAGAAGCATCGGACTCTGATATTCCTGCTACTCGGACATGCTTCCTTTTCGATGGGGACTCCAAGAGTGATACATCAATGCGTATGGGACCTGTTTGAAGGCAAGAACCTGATAGGTTGTGCGATAGGTATGGGCATGATGTTCTATTTATCAGCCTGAGACTCAGAGTCACTGAGCTTGCGCCTCGGGCTCTTTTTGGTATGGGGAGAAGTGTGCAACTTGAGTTGTTTAAGATTCCGAGAGCTCGCTGGTCGACGTCCCATCATATTTACGCACCGAAAACAAATATTTCTTCTAGCTGATGCATCAACCTCAGATCTCCAAATAGTCTCAGGTGTATTTCTTACTTTGTGGCTAAATTAGCCAAAAAAAGACTCCGAGGAAAATCGCAAATAATCACTTGCTGGCCTTTCTCGGACTCATTTTGTCTTCAAATGTCTTAATGAAGTTATAATTTGACAAAAAGTGTGAAAATGGGGTATGTCACACCCAAGTCACGTTCACGAGTTGTTTGCGTTTGACTGCTACCTTACACTAGGCCAGTGACTTGATATCCCACGCGGATTGTTGAATCTTTATTGTGATGATCATGATAAAGATTAGAGATGTTCATAATAAGGTCGGAATTTTTTCAGTAGGTTCGAGCGGTTGGCTTATTGACTCGCCTGCCCAGTGCTTAACAACATCCGCACATTTTTTACTATTTGCAGGACCTTGAACTGTGAACATGTTCTTATCGGAGACTACCAGGGGTCCTCCCTGATGCTCAACCCGCCGGGCGGCATGTTAATTTTGACGTGCCGACGCGACTGGTGGGCGTTCCGTTGAGCTTCTCACTCCGGCTCTCCATGCTAATGTACATACGTAACGATTCATGCTGTCTAATTTTGCTCGTGGCTATCAGCTAGAGCCCATCAACCCCTTACACGGGGGAAAAACACCAAGCTGAGCATCCGTGAGACTGTCTATTTTGTACAAAGACTCACAGGAGCATTGGCAATCATTATCTTCTCCTGGCCCGAGATCGTTCAGCTTCAACGATCAACAATGAAAGTATAAGTTCATCAAAGTACTTATGGCCTTCAGGTGTGACCTCTAGAGTTGATGGCTGGTTGGGTTGACCACACTGGCGAAATGGAGTTTGTGGAGTGAATGACGCCAGGAGTGTGAAAGGCGAGCCTCTCAGCTTACACTAATGTTCGATTGAGATGAGTTTCAGTGGACAATCTGATAAACCCACAGAGAAAACAGGAGTGGTATCTCGCCAGTGGGTGCAATCCCAGGTGAAAAAGGACTTTCCGAGGGCCATTTCTTCTAGAGGGTGCAACCAAGTCCACTGGAAATTAACGATTGATATAGGGTTCATAAGTACTCGAGAAAGCGTCAACTTACCTTCATCTTTGAGCGTGACATTAGTTTGTCCATAGGGTACCCTCTCCCTCTGAAGTTCACTATAGGCTTTCTTACGGAAGTATCCACCAGTTCTCCTTGCCTACAGTAAGGGAGTAGAGTCAAGAATGTGACCAGACACAATCATGAGGGTGTAATCACTTACTCAAAGTCTCCCACAACTTCGCCATCAGCTGTGCAACCGCGAGTCATTGTCGTGATGTAGCTGTATGGAACGAAGCAGTTCATAGAGACAGCTATATGATACATCGGCCCCATGTTTGGGTATTCCGAGGTTGGCGATAGGAGCATACAATTGGGTCCGAGATTGGAGAATTGATACTTCACTGTTTTATTCGGGACAAGGACAATCGTCTCATACCTATTCGTATAAATATCATCCAAAACTGTCAAATATGTTAACCGGGAAGCATGGGAACGTACCCCGGCGGTAGTGCCTCGTCAATGACTCCTGACTGCAAGGCAGTACCAGTCATTGCGGGCATTGGCGGTAATGGCGGCATTGGCAGAGGCGTTGTAGACAGGCTCGCTGCCGGGATCGGGCCATCCATGGGAAGAGGCAAAGATAAGGAAGAACGAGATCGTTCTGAGGACGAGGGTTGTAAACCTGGAAGCGATGGTGAAGGCGAAACAGATTCTGCGACGATTGAGTCTTCCTGTCTGTTATTGTCTTTGCGTAGGTTGAACCTGCGCAAAAGCACTTGGTTAGCTACAGAAAACATTGTTTGTGTGTCGTGATTCAATACTTGCTTGGATTTACGGCGGAACATGTCGGTTGAGCTATGAGGATGGAAAACACAGGACAGTAGCTGGTACACGGATTATTTCGGGTTTTGTCTTGTATGCCATGAACTTCTCTCAGGGCTTATATGTAGCTGTTGAGGAACTGATGGCGGGACCCTCTCGAAAGAACAGATGCTGTGTGTCGAGTGGAGCGATCTTTGATCGGAGCGGTACTTTTCATCATATCCCTGGATAGGAGGCTAGAAGGGCGACTTACAGTTTCAGGTTGAGGTTGGTCGCACGATCAAAACTTTTAGTCTCGTTTTCGGTCGTAGAAAGCAACCACCAGAGTTCTCTATTCAGTGAGACCAATCGTTGGCTGTTCTTGATATCAAGCACAAGTAAAAATAGCTCTGGAGGCGGATTGTTTCTTGAGTTGTAACAGGATTGACCTGAATTGACTCTTGTCAAGCTAAATCTATTGAACATGTTTGTGAGGGCATTAAGTTGAGACTCCGAGAATTGGCCATTCTCAATTATTCCGTTTTCGGCGACAAGATATCCATTCCGCTCTCAGTTACCCTTCTGATCCATGAATTCAACTTTGTAATGGCCTTCGAGTCTTGGTCAAAATGAGGCCGGACTCGCTGAACTATGGTTATTTATAGTGCGGCGCTAGTGAGAAGAATCAGGACGTCCATCAGAAATGGAAGACGTAAGACATTTCTATATATTTCTGCTTTATATGTAGGTCTCTCGAGATCTGCGGCGTGATGTGAGATCGTCTGGGGAGGACTCTAGCTTCGAAGCTCCAACCCAGAGACCATCTATTACCAGCCATTCCCAACAAGCTTACTCAGAACGGCAAAGTGGCAGGGGGTAAGTAGCACGAGACCTTGCCGTGAGTTACTAATCTCATATTGGATCACTCAGTGGATGAGTTTAACAAGCAATACCTTTGGTCGTTCTGGTATTCCAAAAAGCCAAGGTCGATCAGCCGCCATCAAAGTTTGCTGAGGCTTGCACTCATGTTCAAACTCAGTCTTCCTCCGACTCTCAGGCCTCAGGCTTCATTGAGCTCGCTCCGTGAGTGACTCAGCTGAAAACAAATATCAAGCGAGGCCAGCCGCAGTCTATGCCGCAGTCTACCTTCGATGCATCCCTCCATTGATAACTTCTGGATGCATGATGCTTAGTATCAACTTTGAACATTGCTGTTAAGCTGTCCACCTGTTCGGAGAACATGGTTACAAGTTCTTTTTTTCAACTGTAGCGATCCGTTAATAGTCTGAGAAGAACTTCCACTACGATTGATTCCAACTTACTTACAATAGTTCTTCAAGTTTCACCCGACCCAGAAACAGAGATCACATTCTCAAACACTTTCCTTGACCTCTTCTATGATACGTCCTCTGCGCTTGTACCCGTTTCTTATGACGAGCTTCTCGTTATAATCAACGCATCATTCCTGCATCCCGTACCCCCTGCAGTGGCGGCCACAACTGACTTGTATATATACAAAGCGTCGGAGCCCGAGAGTGTTTCTACGACAAATAAACTAGCGTGCACTTCAGGGCTACCTCCTTAGGTTTCTCTGTTCGTCTCAATTTTTAAAGTGTCCAAAACGTAGCTTCCGAGTCAACACAGGTATCTACTCGTCCTGGCATTCATGTCCACATTGATAAGATATGACTCCAACTAGAGATGCCCATTAATTCCTGCATGAAGTCAAATTTTAATTGTGAATCAACTCCCGCGACACTGTATATCTTGTCCTGTGAGAAGCCATTTGATTATCAGGATTCAACTCTCCGTGTAGTGCGTTCTGCCTCGACGATTAACAATGAAAGGATGATTTCATCAAAATACCTGTGCCCTTCAGGTGTGACCTCCAGAGTCTGCGTTGTTCTTGGCCTACCCTGCCGTGGAGGATCGGTCTGTGGAGTAAATGCTGCCAGTGGCGTGAAGGGCGAGCCATTTAGTTTACACTGGTGCACGGAGTGAGAGGAATTCCGTTGGACAAATCAACGAAACCCACATAAAAGACAGGAAAATTGTCACGCCAATAGGTGCAATCCCATGTAAAAAATGATTTCCCAAAGGCCATCTCTTCTATAGGATGGAACCAGGTCCACTAGAACATTATCAACCAGCACCGTTCCAAAAGTCAAAAGTTATGTAGAGTTTGCAAGCAGCTGAAAGTGCAATCGCTTACCTTCATCTTTGACCGTGAAACCAACGTCTCCATAGGATATTCTTTCCCCCTGAAGGAAACTGTCGGTTTTTTCACCGAGGTATTTACCCCGTCCCCCATTCTAAAAAGGTGAGTCAGGTATATAAAGTTGCACAGTCATTCTGGGCTCACTCACTCGAAGTCTCCCACAAGATCGCCATCAGCGGTACCACCACGTGTTACTGTCGTGATAGAGCTGCACGGAGCGAAGCAGTTCATGGAAACAGATATGTGGTACACCGGTCTCGTGTCGGGGGACTCAGAGGACGGCAAGAGAAGCATGCAACTGGGCCCAATATTAGAGAAGTTATATCGGATTGTATTTACAGGAAGTCTGGCAACGTCGTATCTGTGTAGATGAGTACCGTGTTAATTCGCCCAGTTCACTCAAGAAGCCAATGATGAGGCATACCCTGGAGGCGCCTCGCTTAGGACTCCCATTGCTGAGTTGGAATTATGTGACAGAGGTGGTCTAAGGTCACCGGAACGCAGTGGAGTGAAGTTGTAAGGGATGATGAATGGAGAAGGTTGTAAGGGCATGGCCTCGTAGTCTGCTGGCTGTGACGTTGGGGAAATGGGAAGTTCGCGGCTGAATGAGTTTCTGCGTACGTTGGGCCTGTACACCGGGGGGGGGGCATTGTTAGCGGTAACAAGACCTATATAAGGCGGCTGATTGATTACCTTGACTTTTTGCGGAACATGGCGATAGAACTATGGCGATAGAGATGAGAGAGCACTAGCAAGCAGCTGTCACGCGGACGCTTTTCTATGCCATCGAGTTCCCGCTGTTTTTATACAGTTGTCGCAGGCCGCATGGCGCGATACTCGAAATGGCAGATGCCATGCAACGGTCAAAGAATCCTTGATCGAGCTGTTAATTAGCCAATATGTATCCCTGACCAGAATGCTCGAAGAAGTAAGCATCACATCAAGCTGATGAGACAACCGAAATCAGCTCCTTTGTCACGGAGGGGACTCACAAGAAAAAGTTGATTACTGTTCTTTTCTCATGACTTCAATTAGTCATTGGCCACAGGACCCAAGCCAGCTAACAGAGGTTGGGGTTACTCGGACAATCCGGTTGGAGATCCTTTAGAATCAATTCTTGTGCTAGATATGTTGCTAGTCATAGTAATAGACGGTCCTCTTCGTATGGATTAGCCGGACTGGTTTATTGATCCCCTTACTTATCAGTAATCAGACAAGGACAACACCTATCTTCCCTGATCCTGGAGTTTTTGAAGGTACCGTCGAGTACGGCACATGACGCTGGTTGTTTTTAGGGCGAAGCCAGCCAGGGGTGAGAGTAAAATGAAAAACAGTGGCACAGACTGTGGCCAGATCAACACGGTCCATCATGGAACTGATATCGGGGAAGCGAGTTTCCGGGCTCCAAGTGAGAAGTCGTGTTCGACCAACTGGATAGCAAAGAGGTTAAGGATCCGAAGAGTCGGGGTTACAGTAATCACATAATTAGTACTGACTAATTATCGATCAGGGCCCGCAGCAAGCCCGCAGCCGCGGCCTCGCTCTGGCTACGTACCAGGGTGTGTGCTGGGGACATCCAAACACAGCCTTGCCCATTTGAATCCCTCTCATGATTTTTTCTAGTATGTTATAACCCATGTCCTTGAATACCCAGCACAGTTTCTCCACTGGCTCGTGATTGATTTTTCTCACACTACGACATGGGGTGATTGTCGCGCTGAGCACTGAATACACTGCAGTCGAGGACACGCAAGGCCAACTATAGTAATGGACCGGTCACATGTATGCCATCACTCACTTGTACACTGCCGATTTCTGAGGTGAACACTCATATTGCTATCAAAGCCTTTGGTACATTTGGTGCAGAATAGATACATTGACATACCTTCAACTAGAAAATTCTATCTCCAGCATTTTTGGGGCATAGGATAGCAATTCTTTGAGTTTTTTGAAGATTTTTCAAAATTGTGAAAGTGAAATTCCCATTCAGCCTCTTAACTGTATAGCCCAATTGTCTAAGAGATTCATGAGGTCTTGTATGAAGATGACAGATCCAGAATTTTGTGGAGATTGGAGGTTGCCTTTGCCACCAAAAATTGTGATCTGTTCTCAAGGCCCATAATCAGAGGATGGTTTGTGACATTTCATGACTGCTTTATTACCATCTTTGGTATGTGGGAGTATTGTGACACTAGTGTATGTAACAGTGTATAGGTGACTGGTTTTGGCCATATCATGAGTTGCCTGCATGTTCATAGTTTCTCCACTCATAGGTTGACCTAGTTTATTAAAAAAGATACATTTTCATGTACTTCAGACCATAATTTACCACTCTGTGAAGTATTTTGGCAATAAGTACAGATTTGACGTGAGAACAGGCAATTTTCCATTTGGGTGTACAACTGACTAGTCTATTACTGTGTCCTATATGGGTTTTTGTAAGTCCATGGAAAAGTATGTTCATTTGATAGCTCTTGACAAGGGCTTTCAAATGAGCCTGGAATTGAATAAATCTATTAAGAAGTTTGCCTGCAAATGTCTATTTAAGAAAATATATCCAAAATTGTGAATAGATGGGAAATAAATTGATAGAAATTCCAAAGAATAGCACCTTTGTGAAAGAGGCTGCATAATTTTGTTCTGACCAGGCACTTTCAATGCCTTCACTACATGTCATTTCAGAATTTGGCTTATAAACAAATGAGTACTCAAACTGACAGTGTGTATTGTGACTGCTGATATGCTTGAGAATAGAGCCCCAGATGTTGCTTCTCAAAATCATTGGTTCAAAGAGCAAATACATTTCTTGAGCTTACTGATGGAGTTTCTTATGATACTGACACCAGATATCATAACTAATTCTAACAGACCCTTGACAGAGACCCTTGATACTCTGTATGCTGAAGAGAGCATGATCAATTTTATTATAACTAAACCATGACCAGTCAGAGATCATCTTCTGAACTCAAAGTATGTGAAGACACTCATGATTCACCCTCAGTGAGATCTATCATACCATGAGGCAAGTAAATACCATATTGAGCATATTAAATTGTGATGCATCCTGAAATCACTACATCTTTAAATTTAGTTCTGTTTTATTCATGTATGACTTTTAATTTTAAGCAGACAGATATCTAGTAGGCATATACATTCACTCTTATACATGTAGATAAATAAATAGGAGAAATAAAAACACATAGAGTTCTTGGCAGAAAAGCTCTTTAAATATTTATACAACTCATCACTGTTGACAAAATATCCTTTGCCTGCATTCAATGCCTTATCTTCTGGGTTATCATTCTTTCATTTATGCTGGAGAAAAAAGTTCCCATCTGCTGAGACATAAAGAGTATGACAGTAACTACAAAAGATTAGTGCCAGTGCTCAGAAATGAGACTGCAGCTTACATCTTATCATAAGGAGTGAGGTTAGTAGTCCACTGAGGTGTGTTGAAACTAATCTCAGGACAAGTGAAACATCTCCCAGCAAGGCATCCAGGATCATATAATTGCAAATATTAAAGGTAGAGCTCTGGAGCATAGCATAATGGGGAGATTCAGGTATATAACACTTATAGCAGACTTATAGACAGCATGATAGAGAGAAAGCAAGAGATACTATAAGAACTTGCTTGTCACAACTCTGGGTAGATTACTCTGAGTAGAACTCTTTGACCTTAGTAAATGATGTTTTCTATTTTCCTAGTTACCTTGTATTACTCTGGGTTAGCTGTATATAAATACTCTAGACAGAGTCTGTGTCTTTATACTTTGCCAATTGTACTTCTCCCTTACTCACCCTCAAGTCTTTGTCTATGTTGCAATCTGAGCTCAGCCTTAAGGTCATAACATTGCTATGAAGAATGTGTATAATAGCTCAGGCACTCAAACTACTAACCTGAAAGGTAAGACACCTATATGAGAGTCAACCACATCAGCATGGCAATCACTGGTGAATAGATTTCTACTAGCTACTCCTGCAAAAAGTCAAGCAAGAACTGATCTGCTCATATTTATACCCATCAATCCTAACTTAAGTGGGAAGAAACAGGGGTATTCATTTATTTTTAATTTTTTAATTTTTTTAATCAAAAATTTATTATGTGATGCTTGATTGCAGTCTATGTCTAACTAGGTATGAATGGGGTATTCACTTATCAGTGAGCCACCTACCCAACTGGCATCACCTAGGTCACTGACACAATCAAGATACATAATTGCTTGATATATGAATAGTGCTGTTTGATTATATGAGAGTATCTCTTGTAACTTTTCAATTTTTCAACAGATTTCAAGCTATCAAATAATAAGCTTCCAAGCAACAAGGCTATTGAGCCTTATAAAGAGAGTTCCAAATTCAATGATCTAGAGAACCTGGTCTCCACAATTTGTGTAGACCTAGCTTTGAAAGGCATAGGAGGTTCAGGTCAAGGCAGGGACTGCCTTCAATTACTGACCTTATTCTATCACTTAGCTGGTGAAGCTAAGATGATGTTTACATGACATGTCATCAATGTCAATAAAATAAAGCTCAATTGGACTTTCAAGAAAGCAGTTTGTGCATTGTATGACTGCTTTTTTCTACTTATTATTATGTACAATACTCAGAAAGGATTGAGAAGAGTCTGATATAACTCTTATATTGGTATACAGAGATACTATGATATGATAATGGACAGTGCACAGTGTATAACTGTGCACCCTGATGACTATATGCTAATTGAGGTTTTCTTGGAAGAAATACCTGACAACATACATACTGACTTACTCTGCAACCATGGATTGACCCTAGAGGTCAACTTGTTGAAATATTTTATGTCATATGCAGTATTCTATGAGAATAGGTGGAAAACTGTGACCTTTTATCAGAGAGTGCTGACCACATATAAGTGATATGTTGAGGTATTAATGAAGAATACTCAACTATTTTTGTCCAGAGGAAATGACAAGAAGTCTTCAGCTTTTGTCTCTTAAAAAGTAGCTAATAGGAAGAACAAAAGTTCCTTAGAGGAGATTCATTTCTCTAAACTCTCCAATGTGTAGTTTTGAGATAATGATAACAAGAAGCCATTAGGACCCTTCAGGCTAAAAAACAATTTAAGATCTGGGAGTAGAAATAAACCACCAGATAGATCTGGTAGAATATCTTATGACCCACTATTAGATTTTATATCTGTGATAGTAACTATTTTGTGAATGTATATCTAATAAAGAAAACCCCATATGTTCAAGCAGCACACATGGAGGTTCTAAACTTGCTGGAACCTCAAGAAGAATATGAGTTCATTCCCAATGCTAGAGAAGAATCCTCCTAGATTGGGGAAGCCAATGATGCAAGTAAAGCTTCTATATCTGAACAAAGTAATGACCTCATAGAAGTAGAGGTCATTGAATCAGATTATGGATCTGAATTAGATGATCAGAATTTCCTAGCTGTTCTCAATGGTATAACAGTTATTGAGGTGATGTCTACATGTGCTCAGACATAGAAGTTATAGAAGTCTTAGATGACAAAGAAGTTAGAAATGACCCAACCTCTAATGACTATATTGATAGTAATAATAATGTCAATAACAATGATAATCTGGATGATCAATTTGTTTCCAATGAATTACTCACTGCATGAATAGAGGTATCTGAAAATAGTACAGGTGCAGTTAGAATATGTTATGTAGCTTTACAGAAGAATAAGAATAAAATTTTTTATTCACAATTGCCTGTGAAAGAGACTTAATATCTTTTTTTTTTTTTTTATTCAAAAATTTATTACACAGTGCTCAATTGCAGTCCACATCTAACTATGTATGTGTACAAAGCTAGAAATAAAGAAATCACTACAAAACTGAAAAGAGAATGTTTGTAACTAATGAGTATGAGACTATGAAACCAAAGCACTAGAGATATAAAAGAAACAGTGCTACTATTGGAGGAAATGAGACAAAAAAGTACTAAAGAAGAATCTGAGAGCAGATGGTGAATAGTGAGACTAAAGTCAAGCACAAAGAGCTTACTGGTACAACAACAGTTGTCAACTAGAATACAGAGGGAGAAGTGGGGACACAGAGATGCTAAGCCATAACCCAGCATATTGTTGACAAATAGGAGTAGTAAGAGGAGATAAGGTAGGAGCATTGATGTTAAAAGCAAATACTCATAGATTATAAGAGAGAAAGTCAATAAATTGACTCAATATGTTGATGGGGGTGTCATCTCTAAGGTAGAGGGGGCAGCCAATAATGATGTGTTCTCATGATTTAATGAAAAAGCCACAATGACAGTTGATAGCTTCACAAGGGAAGAACCAGCTTCTGTAGATGCTGATAGGAGTGTGATTGGTAATGGCATGGATGGCCTGAGTTACAATGTTGAAATTGGTGATGATGTGACTGGAATTGTCACTGTTAAGGAAATAGGAAGAATGGAGTTCTCTAAGCCAAGAACCTCCATTGTGGTATTGGGGAAGTATAACACCACCTTTGAAATGTTTGCTGTGTAGCATAAGGAATGAACATCCACAGTATTGAGTGTTGTCAAGAAATAGTTCTTGCTGTTATTTCAGGCAAGAATCAGTGACCTTTTTCCTAAGGTATGACATGGAGACACTAGGGTGCAACCCAACATGTCAGTGATTCAATTTAGTAATGAAGTGGACTTTGCAAAGCATACAGCATGCATGTCCAGGCTTGTTGTTAGGTGCATTGCAGTCACATTGAGTGCTTTTTGATGAAACATACCAGAACTCAATAGACTGGGTTCTAGAATGGCTGAGCCATGGACATAGGGCTTTAGATGCAGCCAATAAGTGATATTGGCCAGGATGGGCAGAAGGGTCTAGTAAAGTTCTAGATAAGGTAATGTGATTGGTGAGGACAATGATGTGATTGATGTTAGGAATAGTGACAGCTTTGCATAAGGCAAAATATTGCACAGCAAGCTCAGCTTTGGGAGCAGTACATCATCTATTAGGTAGGGCCAAGAAATGAAAGAGATGACCATTGGACCATATTTGACAACATACATTGGACTGCATATTGTGATTAATGGGTACACTGCCATCAATGACAATGACAGCAGTATAAGAGAGGAAGCGGAAGTGGGAGAGTTCTGCATCAAGGTGATGAAAGTGAGCACTGACCACTTTGAGACTTGACCTGTTGAAATCAAAAAAAGAAAAATAATCAGAAAAAATGTCTAATAAATGAGAACTAGGAAAGTTATCTGAATCAAGAGGTTTGAAGACCTCAGAGTTGTTGAGCAGTATCACATCAGCCTCCATTACTGACCTTTCCACCACCAGCTTTTTTTTATCAGACACAAGGTCAATAGATCTAGGATGAGGAAGAGCATCTTTGGCATTTTGAGTGCTAAGGATGGTGTGGATAATATGAGAGTGGTCGAGTGTGGCATATTGAAGACAGGACCATTTAGCAAGTTTTTGAGATGAAGATGAATGGGGACTAGGCCTGTGATATATTCAACTCCATCAGTGGGGGATGTGCAGAAAGCACCTATAATCCAGAGAGTGGCATTTCATTGCATATGCCTGAGCATAAGGAGTTTGGCATTAGTGTGAGTGCCAGAGTAATATTACATGCAAAATCTATATGTGGCAAGGGGAATGATGTAAGAGTAATAGAGAAGGCATTTTTGATGAGGGAGGAGTCCATGTGTTGAATTGCCAAGCATCTTCATAGCATAAACAGTGGATAAGGCCTTGGTAGACCAATAATAAACATGTTCATTAAAGAGGAGTTGACAGTCAAAAAAAAATCCTAGATATCTCCAGTATTCTTTGGGTTGAAGGGGGGATTGGAAAGTGAAAGGGGCAAAACCCAAGTCAATAGCAGGGTTGTCATCTCCTTGCTTCCTAGAAAAGTATTAAATCTCAGACTTGTCATGCTCAAGGAGCAGTCCAAAGTCTTTGATGAGGTGTACAAGAATGTGA
Organism: Leucoagaricus sp. SymC.cos; assembly: GCA_001563735.1. Classification (NCBI taxonomy): domain Eukaryota; kingdom Fungi; phylum Basidiomycota; class Agaricomycetes; order Agaricales; family Agaricaceae; genus Leucoagaricus; species Leucoagaricus sp. SymC.cos. The sequence continues at coordinate 165,626 of KQ961990.1, read as the reverse complement.
TATGCCCTAACAATTTTGTTATGACATTCATGCCAAGTCTCACCTTGAGTGATGATAGTACCATTGTCCACAAAAGAGAGGAAAGAGGAGAGTCCAGCATTGTCCAAACTAGCTATATAAAGAATTAGACTGATATAAAGACCAGAGAGAATAGGAGAAAGCACCAACCCTTGTCCAACACTAGTATTAGCATCAAAAAAGAGAGAACAAAAAGAATTGTAGAGGTAAGTTGTGGAATGTTCAACTAAATAGTTAGAAAATAAATCAACAACTTGAGAAGAAAAACCCTGCTTTCAAAGAATAGCAAGAAGCATAGAGTGATTAAGAGAAGAAAAAAATTGGGAAATGTCAAAAGCAAGAATACTCATACATAGATTTTTAGCCCATCCAGCACAGATGAGATGAGTGAGATAGATGCCAGCATCTTCAGCACTGCATTGAACAATACCACCTACTTGGCAAGGGTGGATTGCATTGAATTTGTTTGTTGAATTGAAAGAGTTTCTTGAGGTGGGACCAAGAGACATGATCGACACTGGGGGCAGATATGTTTGAACATCCTTTGAGCACTTTGTAAATTTCAGTGCTGGAAAATAGAGTCCAAGCACAGGTGGGAATGGAAGAGAGGGCATCTAAAGTGGATATATTGACATTCCTATCACTAGCAGAATTGTAAGTACCATTGAACACATTCCAGAGTGACTCAATGGTATAACAAGACTGGCCATTAAAGTTGATGGCTTTTATAGATGGTAATTTGCACTCTTTGACCCAGTTCATGAGGTCCCAAGGCTGCTGGTTTTCTTCAGTGAATTCTTTAATCTTCACATCAAAAAACTTCCTCTTAGTGACTCAGACTCTTCTCCTAAAGGCTGACCAATTCTCTTTTGACCTTTCCTTCCTATAGGCCAAAATCACTTCTCTGCACTCCTCATTCTACCACAGCTTAGAGTGCATAGATATGTTACTCATAGTAGCATGTTTATTCCAAACATCACTAATGAGGTCAGCAACCTGCACTGAGATGTTTTGGATGTCTGTCTCAGTCAAAAGGTCAGCAGACTGTAATGCTAGAAGCCTAGCAGCCAGCCCTTTAATAAACTCCTTTTCTTTGTCAGAGTCACATTTAATTTCCTTATGTTGAATTGGAATGAAGAGGGGGGAAATAGAGATGATGACCATCAAGGGAGCATAGTCTGATGTCATCTGTTGATCAGGAAGTATGTGATGCCCTTCTGAGTCAATGGCATTGGATAGGAAGATGAGATTGATCACAGTGTTAGATTTAGATTGATCAAATGGATAATAGGTAGGAAGATCAATTATAGGACATAATTGATTCAAGTTGAGATCTATCATGAGATTGCACAATTGATCAGCATGTTTGGAGTGATGAGGGAAATTGCTGTCCCAATCATTAGAGCAGATGTTGAAGTCACCTCTGATATATAAGAAGGAAGGAAGAGTGATGGATTGGTAAAGTAAATGATCCAAAGCAGTATGTTTGTCATCAGAGTAGACATTCATGAGATAGTGAACTTGACTTTTGTATGATAGGGAGATGACAAGCAGATCTTAGTCAAGCTCTGTAAAGGAAGTGTTGATTGATGGCCATAAATAGAATAGGCATTGATGAACATATACCATGACTCAGGGAAAAAAGGTAGGAATAGGGAATGTGGGAGCAATGTATATCCAGTCAGGATGAATGGGTGATCCAATGATGTTTTTGCCTAGGATGTGTTCAGAAAACACAGTCTGTCTGACAATATTCCAGGCAAGTTCTTGGAAAAAGAGAATATCTACATTATTAGCATATAAATTAAGGCAAGACTCTATAACCAAATAACTGTAATTGACATTGAAAGAAAAAATAATTAATTGATCAATGAGTGTCTCTTTCATTGGGAAGGCATGGGCTCTTGGCAGCCCCTAGCAGTTTTAGGTTTAAGAACCTTTCAGATTTTATTGGCTCTTAAGGTGTGAACTTGGGTAGCTTTTTCACAAGCCTCCTCAGCTTTTTTAGTATGTTATGGCTTATCAAATTGATTTTACTAAAATGGGCATTGTTTGTTGTCAGCATCATAATCACCCTTGCAGTTTATGTACTTAAAGTTATGAGGGCACAGTTCATCTAAGACAGTAGCCACTTGAGGAGGGTTGGCTTTGCAACATTCAGCTATTTCACAATGATTGATAGTCTTATGAGGACCATTACATTTGGTGCACTTCCATTCTTAGAATTGGCACCTATTTAAAATATGTCTTCAGCCCTAATAATTTTGACACTGTGGGACACCAGGATGTATATTGCATACACAGATAGTTGCAACATCATTTCTGAAGTTGAATTTTCTGTTAATGAGCTGTTTAGCCCAGGTTCTCTTTTGAGAGTTCCATATATCAATCTATACAATGGCCATGTCAGAGTTGGGAGAAGCCCTCATGACATGAGGGCTGGAAGCAAGTATAATCCCTTAGAATAGGGAACTATAACTAATATAGTATTGGACGTCATCAGCCTTAAGCTATCCATTATCATCATTATTGTGGGGTGAAATAAAGTAAGAAACTCCAACAATTTTCAAGAAAGATTTAGACATGGGAGCTCTGAGTTCAGTGACAGGTTTTTCAATTGTTTTGGAGACCTATGTATGAATGATCTCAATCTCTTTAGAAGATGCAACAAAATTTGTGGCAAGAGCAAGACCACAACTGGGCCCACTCATATTTTCAGAAACAGCTTCAATGTGAAGCTTAGATCATTCTTGAATGAGGCTACAGTTAATGACCTCATTGATCTTGTTATGGTCACAGCTATCTTTAGCTGTGACATTCTCATCAAATGGGATCCACACTTGTTGTCTAGTGAGTCCACACATAGTCATTCTAATTTTAGAAACTGATCATTTTTGTCCTTGAGATGATTCTTCTGGCTTCTGTGAGTCATTAGTAGATGGCAAGGGCACCTTGGAGTGTATAACATCTGCAAATAACTTTTTTAGGGGAGTGAGAAAATTTGTTGTAGTGGGACATACCACTGGAGGTGGATAATACACCATTACTGGAACAAGAGGTTTGGAAAGTGGTCTACAACCCCTGGGTTTAGGGTTTTTTTTATTTTTATTTTTTTATTTATAAATTTATATACTGGTACATAATAGCAGTCTGGTCACAAATACAAAAGAGTATCTACAGTAATCTATGAAAGACTGAAACAATCCCCCATAGCTCAGCTGAACATAGCAGCCTGCACCATAAGATAAGCCCTCCCTACATCCAAGAGTAGACAGAGGAGCAGGTAATACACCCTCACTCTCTGCAGCACCCCCAGTGCCCACAAAATACTAAAGCCAGACTAGCACAGCCCCTATCAGCTACCAATGCCAGACCCCCCAAGGACCCATAAGCTCCCAGGAAACCCAGTGACTGCTGAAGAGTGGCTGTGCTGTTGTTATTCTTCAGGAAGGTGCACAAAGAAGAACACTCTAGAGTTCTCCTTGCAAAAGTCAAGCAGCTCCCTCCACACCTTGGAAAAGTGCTATGGCTTGCCAAAGTCCATATACTCTGTCAAAACATGCTCACAAGTCTGCAAATGTATGGACCCACAAGGGCAAGAATGATCAACAGAGAGCTTAAACCAGCATCCAAACTCTCCGATAGGTGCATGCTTGAGAACTGCCTGGCACACTTGTGCACAAAGCAGGGAATTATGCAAATACTTAAGCCATGTACTCCCAGAGAGGTAAGTGGGCATTATGCACTTGCCCCTTTCATCAGTGAGGTGCAAGAAGTCTCTCCCAGAGGAGCTCATACAAGCAAACTGTCTAGTCCACTTATTGTGACAGGCTTGAGCCTCAGCTGTACATAAATAATTAAGAGTGGTGAAGGGATGAGCCCCCACCAACTCCCAGACAGCAGGATCTGTGGCATACTGATGGACCATATGATGCAATAGCCACTCCAAAGAGGAGCAGACCTATACAAATGCAAAAGTGTGAGACCCATCTAGGGGGCCCTTTGTGGGAAACCCTTACTGAACCTGTAAAGATGCAGTTCAGTGACATGGAATCAACTCATCCCTTCTTTTCCACACACCACCATCATTGCTTGCAGTCCTGGTCATGTTCTAGTGCACTATGTCTGATACAAGTCAATATATACATGGTCTGAAGAATTGTCCTTGGGATAAGGACATCGAAGTTGAGTCAGAGGCCAAGATGTCAAGCCCCACTCTGTTGCAGGGAGGTGACACCAAAATGGCAGGCCCCTCTACTCCTTGTGCATTGGTCCTCCCAGCTGGGCCACCTGATCCCATCATGCCTGTCCCTCTCAAGGGCAAGGGCAAGAAGAAGCATAGCTTGGTTGTTACTGAGCTCATGCCCCCCAGCCCTGTCTGATGCCTTCAGCATCACACTCATCTACTCTAGCCCCTCCAGTCTCTCCTTCCCCAGTTACTGGTGACCTTTCTCCAGGGGCTAGTGTTTTTGCTCCTCACATTTGCCCCCTGGCTACTGCCTCCTGGCTTTCTGCTAGCCCTTCCTCTGGGATCCTGGGAAGGGTTGCCTCTCTCAATGACTCACTTGTGGCCTTGGCTGGTAAGCCTTGATCTGACCCATGGGACCTTATGCACTTGGCGCATGCCCTGTCTGTTATAGTGGGGCATGTATTTGCTGCTCAAGGGCATATTTTGCCCTTTGATGACTCTCCTGGTGCACCTACCTTAGTCTCTATCTTGTGTGACATACTACCCTGTGATGCTCCACAGCATCCTCCTCCATCCCATGGACTAGCTAATTCAGCTGCTCCTGCTCCTTCTCTCTCCATGCATGGTCCTCCCTCGGAGGCCACTGCCTGTTCTCCCTCAGCTTCTAAGCCTGCTCCTCCCCCTAGGCCTGCTCGGTCTGCCAAGCATCCCCCTCCTCCCTCCAGTGTTAAGCATAGCTATGCTGACACTGTTCACAATGTGACATCATTGGTCAATTTGGCCAAGACGGTTCCTGACCTCCCTTCTGATCACATCATAGCAATACATCAGATATCTGTCCCACCTGCTGCTGCTAAGCAGAAAATCAAGTCCACTATTCCTGGTCCATCCTGGCAGCAGGTCCTTGTCAAAATCGACCCCCTCTCTTCTTCTTCACGTTTCCAGCTTCAGTGGGGGCTGCTAATCATTCTCTCAGTAAGAGCAACCTTTGGGTTGACTCCTGCCACTTTGTGTATAGGGGGATTTCCCTCCTTACATCACATGTTGCTTCCCAGGGTGAAATAGACCTGGTGAAGGCTGGTGTCTCTTGCCTCCTCTCCCTTGCTGAGGGTGGAGTTGAGGCTGCTCTTCCCCATTCATGGTCTTATCTTAAGATTGTGGACATTCCTTTCTTCGAGACAGATGGCCAGCAGGTCACTGCTGATGATGTGCAAGCAGTCATAGGGAAGTCCCATATGGCTGCCTCCTTCACTCTTGCAAATAGCCCTTGGGTTATGCACAACTCCTGGTCTGCTGATACTGCCACTGTGTAGTTTGATATTCTTGACTCCCAGTCAGGCACTACTGCTAAGCACCTGATTGGATCTTCCTTCCAATTCAGCCTGGCTTTATGCTTTGTGCATGTGGCCTGCTCTCACTCCAGTGTTCCTTTGTGCCAGCATTGCTGGTGCTGGGGACATTCCACTTATGCCTGTTGTTCTCAGGTCCCCTGATGCCCCTGATGTGTTGGTCCTTATACTGAGGCCAACTATCATGACTATGCTTTCTGCTGCAAGAGTAGCCCCTCTGTGAAGCCACTCCAGGAGCCAACCTCTATAGGAGCCCCATGCCTGTATGCCACACATTATGTGGACTGTAAAGGGGATCACAGTGCTTCTGACCAATGGTGCCCATTCTGGCATCACTGCTTTGACTGGATGTAGTTGGCAGAAAAGTCAGCCCCCTTGGACCTGTAGGAGGTAATCCAGGAAATCTCTCAGAAGACAGTGGAGGCTGAGCGCAAGGGTAGGCATGCACTTGGCCATCACTGCTGAAACTGAAATATCATCTAGGCCCTCATGAGAAGGGGGGCATCTGATCAGGTTGACTGTGATAGACATTTGGACTCTCTAACTGTCTTGTTCTTATGTAGTCATTTTTGGCCTCTAGCTTAGCTTGTAACAGTGCCCCAGCCTACTAAGCTGGGACTAGACTGCTATTGCATACTAGTATATAAATTTTTGAATTAAAAAAAAAAAAAAAAAAAGACATGAAATCAACTTAAGCCAGAACCTGATTATTTTTAACTGTACCAGGCTGACTGGCATAGAATTTAGTCCTCTCAAGCCAGTGTGGTGTTTTCTAGTCACACTGCTATGGCCCATGACTAGAGTCACTTCCTGTTACCCAGCAGCTGGTTCATTATGCCCCTACAGGCCTGATTACTGTAGTTATAACTGTCTTTTTTTTTAGAAAAGAAAAATTCATAAATTTATATACCAGTGCACAATAGCAGTCCAGTCACAGATACAGAAGTAGCTACAGTAATCTACAGAAGAAAAATCTCCCACAGCTCAGCTGAACATGGCAGCCTGTACCAAAAGATAAGCCCTCCCTCTACCCAGAGATGACTGGAGAAGCAGGTACTATGCCCTTGCCTGTGATACCACACCCAATGACACTGTGTGCTAAGACAAAACTAGTACAGCCCCCATCAGCAGCCAATTCCAGACTCCCCAGAACCCAAAAAGGACCCCAGAGAACCCAGTGACCACTAAAGAGTGGCCACACCATTGTTATCCCACAGGGAGATATACAAATGAGAACGCCCTAGGGTTCTCCTTGCAAAAGTCCAAAAGCTCTTTCCAACACTTAGGAAAGCACCAAGGGTCACTGAAGTCACTATATTCAGTAAGGACATACTCACAAGTCTGCCAATTAGTGAACCCACAAGGGCAAGAATAATCACAGAAGAGGTTAAACTGATGTCTAAATTTCCCAATAGGTGCATGATTAAGAATTGCCCTACACACATGTGTGCAGAATGGGGAATCATGCAGATGCTTAAGCCACATACCCCTGGACAGGTATATAGGCATCATGCATTTGCCCCTCTCATCAGTGAGGTGTAAGAAATCTCTCCCAGAGGAGCTCAAACAAGTGAACTGCCTAGTCCACTTGTTGTGACAAGCCTGAGCCTCAGCTATATGCAAATAGTTAAAGATAGTGAAGGGACGAGCCCCCACCAACTCCTGGACAGCAGGGTCTATGGCATACCTATAGACCATGTGATGCAATGGCCACTCCAAAGAGGAGCAGACTGGTTATAACTGTCTGGGCTCTATACCTCACAGGTGCCACAACCAGATTGATCCCAAGGTTGCACCAGAGGTACCTGACATGGTGTCATTGACCAGTGAACAGCCAGTACCCTTGATCCAGAGATTGGGTTATACCTACTAGTGACCTGAACTATAGAGTTCAACTGGATATACTAGATCTGAATAGGTGGAGGGTATCCTGTCCCAATGCACATGGTCTCACATGGGTTGGACTGTTATCACCCCAATTCTCTTACTTATCATGCCCTATTTCTAGAGCAGCCAGAGATACTGTATGTCCCTGATTAAGCTCCTTCACTAAGGGAGCATCACCCCTTTAGCCAGTATATCGGACTTGGACAATACACATATATTGATCATGTCATTACAGCATAACCTTCAATACATGACTCAAGACACAGCTGACCTAAGCCAGTTACCCCCTTCTTTTTTCTTTTTTTTTTTTTTTTAAATTCATAAATTTATATACCGGTGCGCAGTAGCAGTCCAGTTGCAAATACAAAAGTGTATCTACAGTACTCTATGAAAGATCCCAGAAACAAAATCCCCTGCAGCTCAGCTGAATGTGGCAGCCTGCACCAAAGAATAGGCCCTCTCTCTATCCAAAGATGAATAGAGAAGCAGGTACTATACCCGTGCCTGTGAAGTGAGCACCCACTCTCTCACATGCTAAGGCCAAGCTAGCACAGCCCCCATCAGTGGCCAATGCCAGACCCCCTGGGATGAAGACCCAGGAAACCCAGCAACTGCTGAAGAGTGGCCACATCGTTGTTATTCCCCAGAGAGATGCACAAAAAAGAATGCCTGAGGGTTCTCCCTGCAGAAATCTAGCAACTCCTTCCAGCATTTAGGAAAGTGCTGCAAGTCACCGAAGTTGCTACACTCAGTCAAAATGTGCTTGCAGGTCTGCTGATTGGTAGACCCACAAGGGCAAGAATGATCATGAGAGAGGTTAAACCACTATCTAAACTCCCTGATTGGGGCATGATTGAGAACTGCCCTGCACACATGTGCGCAAAATGGGGAATCATGCAGATGCTTAAGCCACATACCCCCAGAAAGGTAGGTGGGCATCATGCACTTGCCCCTCTCATCAGTAAGGTACAAGAAATCTCTCCTGGAGGAGCTCGAGTAAGCGAACTGCCTAGTCCACTTGTTGTGACAAGCCTGAGCCTCAGCTGTATGTAAATAATTAAGAGTGGTGAAGGGACGAACCCCCACCAGCTCCCAGGCAGCAGGGTCCACAACATACTTGTGGACCATGTGATGCAACAGCCACTCCAGGGAGGAGCAGACCTGTACAAATGCAAAGGTGTAGGAGGGATCCTCCTCCAGCCACTTAGTGAGATGAGAGCAGACGAGCAAGGCCTGAGCCTGCCTACTGCTGACAGAAGGGTCCACTGCCCTCCTGGCCGAAGCCAGATGATCAGTGAATAAAACAACATGATGAGCACCTTTCTGCGCACATGTGGAGAAGACGCCCATATGAATGGCATGGAGTTCTGCATCAGGAGCAGTAACCCTGCTAACAGACTGGTGCAATTGCCAAACCAGCATGTCCCCTGCCCAGACCCAGGCCACAGAGACAGCCTGATAGGCCTTGTCATGGCCCATGGAAGCATCCGTGGCCACAACAAGGCAGTCATCCAGCACCAATGCTCGATCAAGCTCGGCATTGAGAATATGCAGGACATTGATGTTCTTCTCCCTAGGGGAGAACTCAGTGACCCATATCTGGTCCGAGAACTGGTCCATAAGATGCCACCCTGGACATACCTCTGGTGCATCAGCATCAAAGATTTCCAGAGTGACAGGCTTGCTAAGATATGAAAGGGTATCTACAACAGCAGACCAGACCTTCTCAATCGAACGGCCCAGTCTCATAAAATAGTATCAATGAGGGTCAACCCCAAGAAAATCCCTAGTTCCCAGGAACTGCCTAGTGGAGTGGGTAGGAGAGAGCATGAGGACGTGATATGCTGCATGAGCTCTCAGCTTTCAAAGATGCAGATGCATGGGGATAAGGCCAGCAAGCACCTCAACCCCACCTGACAGGGAGGTGCAAAAAGCACCAGTGATCCAGATAGCAGCCCTATGCTGCATCTTGTTAAGAGAGGTGAGATGTGCCTTATGGGGATGAAGGCCATGACACCAAAGATGAAAGCTGTATGTAGCAATGGGCATCACACATGACCTGTAAAGCAACCACTTCTGCCCAGGGGAGAGACCTCAGAGTGAATTACCCAGCATACCCATGGCATGAACTGTGGATATAGTCTTAGTCAAATAGTACTGCACATGCTCCCTGAACATGAGCTGGCAATCAAAGTAAAAGCCCAAATATCTCCAGAAGGTTTTGGGGCACAAGGGAGAGTTGCCCATGTAGGGGGCATAGCCCAGGTCAATGGGTGGATTGTCGTCATTCTTACAATGAGAAAAATGGAAGAGCTCGGACTTATTGTGCTCCAGCACAAGCCCAAATGCAACAAAAAGTTCATATATGAATCCATAAGCCTGCTTGAGGTGTATGAGATTGTCTGCAAGCTCCCGGGCCTGCACGATGAGTGTGCCATCACCAGTTACCCCCTTCAAGGACCCTCTCTGGCCATACCAGAAGCTAGTTTAAACTCTGAAGGGTACCAGTGACTGCCTCAGACCAGAACCACCCAGATCTCATCCAGGACTATGCTCCTTCATTTCAGTGTCACCCATTTTATTGCTAAGCCATCATGCTTTGCATACTGGTAGCCTGGGCCAGCAGGAA
>KQ961990.1:128623-155446 GCA_001563735.1 Leucoagaricus sp. SymC.cos | reverse complement strand
AAGCCTACATCCAGCTGGGTTTGAACCCAGGACAATAGTAGTAGTGGAGTTTGGGGAATGGGGGTAATTGTAATGGGGAAAAGCTGCTGCAGTGGTGAGAAGGACAGCCACAATAATGCCGATGCAGACTGTGACAAGGAGGAAAATGCAGAGGGAGGTGTGATATGCTATAAGGTCATAGTCATTTGTGTTGGAGGTGGGATGGGGTAAATAGATGTTGTGGATATGATTGGAGAAGCATGGGGAGGCATCGGTGGATCAATGGCAATATTGGCTATGTTTAGCATGGCTAGTGGACCAATGATTGCTGCAGTTTGATCTTGGTTTTCAGTTTCTCCAGTTTCTTCTTCTTCGTTTTCATCTTCATTCTCTTTGTCTTCTTCCTTGTCTTCCTTGTCTTCTTCTTCATCTTATTCATCTTCTTCTTCATTTTCTTTGTCTTCTTCTTCATTTTCTAAGTCATTGTCTTGATTGTTAAAAGATCCAGGAATTGTTTGGTGTTCTAATAGCTGCAGAGAGTTTGACATGAATTGGATGGGTGTCATTTCTATCTCCAAATAGGGAGGTGGTGACCGAGGTGATGGCTGAAGTGGTCAAAATTCTCTTGGGATGGAGTAGGGGTTGGAACTCAAAGTAGGTAATAGGTGTATTGAAGGGGAATTTGTTGGGGTTTGGAAAAGGGGGGAGAGTTGCAAAGTGGATGGGGGTTCAGAGTGTAGGAGGTGAGGAATGATTTTTGGTGTAGTCTCCTCATCTTCAGAGGTAGAAGGGGTGTGAAATCGTCCATAAGATATTACAAGTGATATTGTAAACCTGTAGTGGAGAATAATAAAGAATATACTTTTCTGGTAAAGCAACAACCTTATCTGGTGCTTTTTTTCACAATGAAGCATGCTGAATACTTGTTTCACAACCAAACAGCAACCTATGAGATAGAGAGAGTGATGATAGGCAGCTGAGAGCTGAATCAAATCAAGGTTCTAGCAAGTTTAGTCTTTTGTTATCTATGCTAGAGATCATTCTCTGAATGTCCCTTTCAGGGAGGCTGTCTATACAGACTTGGGCCTATGCAAAGGGGCAATGAGAGAGAAACACTTGAAGGCTAAGCCTTACCTGAACATAGAGTCCTAAAGATGAAGGTGTATAGCCAAACAAGATTAAACTGGAGTACAAACAATATGGATATGATGTATATATATACAGTGTAAAGGGAATGTCCAACTAAAGGGGAAGGAGAGTAGGCAACAGAATGATAAAAATAAAATAGCTATAAGAAGAGGAGTATAACAGTTATGTTCCAACTACTAAAATTCCTGTTCCTAAGCATGCAGTTCAGTATGTGTCTCAAATGGCCCAGATCTCTGACATGTCCCAGATCTCTGCCTTGCCAACAGCTAGCCATATCACATGTCTCCCAAAGAGGATATGGAGTGATTTCAGTATGTGGTCCAAAGTCATGTGCTCTGTGGGGATGAAACACCTGAAGTGAGAACAGGATATCCTGGGGCTGAAGCCCTCCCTGCCACTTCTAGGCATGTCCAGGCAATTGAAGTAGGCCCTTTACTGATGTCTCATATACCTACTACTGCTGACTAATAAAAATACTTGTGAGGTAGAGGCCAGATAGAGCTAGACCCCATGCTTCTTATAGAGAGTGACCTGGCTCATAGTGTGCAATGTGGACATTCAGCTTGTTTTTTATATATTCTCCCACTTACTATGTTCTAATTAACATTTTCTTAATAGGCACAACTGGCCTGGGAATAGACCAGCCACTTTGGGCTACCATGATCACTCTTCTTGAGCTCAGACTCCTAGATTTCAGAGGAGTTACACCTTATTTCCTGGGTAAGATGGAGACTTTGTAGTCTAACCAGTAGGTGCTAAGGCTACATAGACTAGACTCAAGAATCATTGTGACTACTCTGAAAGCTAAACTACCAACTTTGAGGACCTCATAACATTAACCAACTGATATTCACAGGAACCTTACTTAGGTTTAAGGCACAAGACAGAATTGAACTGCCAACCTTCCAGAAGCATGCACTCCCTCTCCCAGTCTTTAGTGGTAGTTGAAACCACTGGGCTATGGGGGCCCTCCCTTTCAAGAAGTCAACCATGAAATACATTTGATTGATAAAAATAAGTGGTATACTTATCATCTACTGTATTGTCCTCATTCACTACCATCTGAGTTTCATACTAACTCAACTGATATGTGAATGCTCGATAGTGGAAGCTGCAACCTGTATCACAAGCTGCTCTCCTGATGTGCATATTTAAGAAGGATGGCCATCTCTGAATAGTAACAGATTGTTAGCATTGGAATGACAATACTATCAAAGACATCACCCCCTTTCTGGATCAGGAGTTCATAAGGGAAGATGTTGCAAGGACTAAGTATAGATCAAAGATTAATCTAGCAGATGCTTATAAACAAATCAGAATTAGACTTGAAGACATACACAAAACAGCATTTACAACTATATCAGGAATATATATTAACAATGTTATGTAGCAAGGAGATTATAATGCTCCTGCTACATTTCAATGTCTAATGACTGTTATATTCTGGGATGTTGTTGGAATACACTTTCATGTATACTTAGATGATATCTTCATCTATTCTGATATGATTAAAGAACACAAGGAGCATCTGTGCCTTGCATTTGAGCTCTATATAAAAGAATCAAAAGTCAAACTTTATGCTGATAAGGTCAACTGCCTTGGTCACCTTATCAATGATCAGGGAATTCACCCTGATAACCACAAGCTCAAATACATCTATAGTTAGAGAACTCCTCAAAACTACAATGATGTCAAAATTTTTGTTAGACTTATAAACTATATATCCAACTTCTTGGCTCATATAACAGTGTATACTGGACTATTGATGCCCATTGCACAGAATGGGACATCCTTTTACTGGTGTTCCATGCATCAAAAATATTTTGACATGATTAAACAAACCTGTGAAAAAATACTAGTAATTTGTCCTATTAATTCCAAATTGGGAGAACTAATCTGAGTACTCTGCAATCTCTCCAAGACTGGTGTTGGAGACATGTACAGCTAAGACCCCAGCTGGGTAGATTGCAGACCAGCTAGATTCATGTTGAAGAAAATTTCTGCTGTACAACAGAATTATACCACAAATCCTTCTTTTTCACATACCACTATCATTGTTTTCTTAAGTGGTATTTTGCATACTCAACAAGTTACAATATACAAATCCATTGGTAATAGTAGTAGAGAAGTTAAGGCTAAAAGCAGTTGAAAGTTTGGCTTTGGCACTATGAAGAAGCTCATTGAAGCATGTGTTGCTCATAAAATATCTACTATAGTCATTCAAGATACTAAAGTCCAGTTGTCATCTCAAGCTCTTACAGCTGATGACTCTGGATCAGAATATGAATCCTCATCATCAGAAGAGGTTACTATTACAAGGTGTGGTCATGCATCTACCTGTTCTAAAGCTCTCTCCTGAGCTTTCTCTATTGCAAATTGCAAACCAAATTCTAGATCAGTTTCTCCTCTCCATGCTCACCAACCTTCTATGGCACATACTCATATGCCACCTCTAAACCAAATGGCTCTCAAACATGAGTCATCTACCCCTATAGGTTGAGGTTTTACTCAGGACTTACTTTATAACAAAATATCTAAAGGTATATATCAATCTAATGTTCACAAGGTCCATAGATCCATGCCTGTACCTTCTTCTATCCCTTCAGCTCATAGAGAGCTTTCTACTCACTTTGAAACTCATGATACACTTGATCAAATCCAAAGATTTAACTAAGTAGTCAAAAAAAAACTCCAAAAAACTTGCTTTTGCCATAGCATGACAACTCAAGCACCAAGGAGAAGAAACTGAGTAATTTCTTGCTAATACCCCCTCCATGACACTAGGCCCTCCTGTATTAAGAGTTAATAACCTACCTGATTTACAGCCATTACCTGATTTACAGCCATAGACTGATAATGTGGCCTCAACCCTTGACTCTGCTAGTTCTACCTCTAACCCTCCTGATCCTAACCTCAACCTGAATATTCTTGAGTTTGCTGGCACCAGCACCTCACAAACTGATGTACATATAGTGGCTGCACAAGAACAGCCACTACAATGATCTATAGAAGATAATCAAATAAATATCAATAGAGATGCCCAGAATGTCAATCCTGCTCAAGACAGTGATACAAAATTTGGCAGTAAAGATGGCCCTACAATCAAGGATTATGCTACCTCTGTAGGTGATGTGTGTCTGGCCATTCAAGAGTGTACTGAATAGTTTAAATTTTTTCTGTCAATAAAGGTAAATTCACACCAAATTTAGCCATAGCAGATAAACTGGCATACTTGTTTACAGTCATGTATGATGGTGGATGGGGCCATGCCATCATAGAAGATCTTGACATTACTGAAGGATACACTCCTAAAGGGAGTAATAACTTTACAATTCTTTAACTCATTGAGAAACTATTCTTCTCTGGTAGTTCACAATATAACAAGAAATCCAACAATGGAAAACAAAAGAAAATTGTTTCTTTTTCTCAACTGCATGAGAGTCAAGATGTCAACATAGAGGTCAACACTTTGGATATTATCAATATATCTATAAAAGTTCAAAATTCCACAAAGTTCTACACACTTGACCTAAGCCATCTCTTAAGTTGATATTTTCTCCTATGTTCATATCCTTTTTTATTTTATTTTATTTTATTTTTTTTAATTCATAAATTTGTATACCAGTGCATGATAGCAGTCTGGTTGCAAATACAAAAGGTATCTACAGTAATCCACAGAAGAAGACTCCTCTGCAGCTCAGCTGAACATGGCAGCCTGTACCAAAAGATAAGCCCTCCCTCCACCCTGAGATAAACAGAGAAGCAGGCAATATGCCCTTACCTACAATGCCTTGCCCAGAGATACCACATGCTAAGACTAAGCTAGTACAGCCCCCATCAGCCACCAATGCCAGACCCTCCAAGACAGGCCCAGAGAACCCAGAAACTGCCAAAGAGTGGCCACACTATTGTTATCCTGCAGGGAGATGCGCAAAGGAGAATGCCCTAGAGTTCTCCTTGAAAAAATCCAAAAGCTCCTTCCAACACTTAGGAAAGCACCAAGGGTCACCAAAGTTACTACATTCAGTAAGGACATACTCATGAGTCTGCCAATTGGTAGACCTGCAAGGGCAAGAATGATCATGGGAGAGATTAAACCAATGTTTAAATTCTCTGATAGGTGCATGATTGAGAACCACCTGGCACACTTGCACACAAAAGGGAGAATCATGCAGATATTTAAGCCATATACCCCCAGAAAGGTATATGGGTATCATATACTTGCCCCTCTCATCAGTGAGGTGTAAGAAATCTCTCCCAGAGGAGCTCAAACAAGTGAACTGCCTAGTCCATTCATCATGACAGGCCCAAGCCTTGGCCATATGTAGATATTTAAGAGTGGTAAAGAGGTGATCCCCTACCAACTCCCAGGTAGCAGGGTCCACAGTATACTTGTGGACTGTGTGATGCAATGGTCACTCCAAAGAGGAGCAGATCTGTACAAATGCAAAGGTGCAGGAGGGATCCTCCTCCAGCCACTTAGTGAGATGAGAGCAGACGAGCAAGGCCTGAGCCTGCCTGCTGCCAACCAAAGGATCCACTGCCCTTCTAGCTGAAGCTGGGTGGTCAGTGAACAGGACAACATGACAGGTGCCCTCCTGTGCACATACAGCAAAGATGCCCATATGAATGGCATGAAGTTCTGCATCAGGAGCAGTAACTCTGTCAGCAGCCTGGCAGGACTGCCTAACAGGCACACTGCCAGCCCAAACCCAAGCCACCAAAACAGCCTGGTAAGCCTTGTCATGGCCCACAGACACATCTGTGGCCACAACAACACAGTTATTGAGTGCCAATGCTCTGTTGAGCTCAGCATTCAGAATACACAGGATATTGACATTCTCTTCCTGAGGAGAGAATTCAGTGACCCATATATGGTTCAAAAACTAATCCATAAGATGCCAACCCAGGCAAGCATCTGACACATCAGCATCAAATGTCTCCAGGGTGACTGGAACACTCAGATATGAAAGTGTATCCACAACAGCAGAGCAGACCTTCTCTATAGAGCAGCTGAGCCTGGTGAAATGATATCGATGGAGATTGACACCTGGGAAATCCCATGTCCCCAGAAACTGTCTGGAGGAGTGAGTGGGAGACAGAGTGAGGACTCAATATGCTGCTTGAGCCCCTAACTTCTTAAGATGGAGATGCATGGGGATGAGGCCAGCAAGCACCTCAACCCCATCTGATGGGGAGGTGCAAAAAGCACTTGTAATCCAGATGGCAGCATGATGCTGCATCTTGTTAAGAGAGGTGAGATGGGCCTTATGGGGGTGTAGGCCATGACACTAAAGATAAAAGCCATATGTGGCAATAGGTACCATGCAAGACCTGTATAGCAAATGCTTCTGCTTAGGGGAAAGACCTCTGAGCAAGTTGCCTAGCATCTCCATGGTGTGAACCATAGAGATAGCTTTAGTTGAGTAGTACTGCACATGCTCATGAAACATGAGCTGCTGGTCAAAATAAAAGCCTAGATACCTCTAAAAGATCTTAGGGTGTAGAGGAGAATTGCCTATGTAAGGGGCATAGCCTAGATCAATAGGTGGATTGTCATCATTCTTACAGTGAGAAAAGTGGAAGAGTTTGGATTTATTGTGCTCCAGCACCAATCTAAATGCCACAAAAAGTTCATATACAACCCCATATGCCTACTTGAGGCAGATGAGGTTGTCCACAAGCTCACAGGCCTGTGCAATGAGAGTGCTATCATCAACATAAAAGAGGATGTCACACTCTAGGTGCAATGCCCTCAGGTCAAACAGCTTGATCACAGGAGCAAGATATAACACAGAGAGGACAGGGGAGAGAGCAGAGCTCTGACCAATGCCCATATCTTTTTTTTTTTTTTTTTTAACTCAAAAATTTATATACCAGTGTACAATAGCAGTCTGGTCCCCAGTTAGTAGCCGAGGGTACTGTTACAGGTGTAAAACTAAAGATGACTACCAAAACACATAACAGATTAAAACTATGTAATAGTCCATTGTGATCAGCATCCTATAAATGTACACTACCTACTAAAATTCAGATTATGGCCTATATCAATATTTTGGTTTTAGCAGCGACAGCCAAGCATATACCTACCCTTGCACTCAGCCTCCACTGTCTTCTGAGAGATCTCCTGAATTGCCTCCTACAAGTCCAAGGGGGCTGACTTTTTAGCCAACCATACCTAGTCAAAGTAGTGGTGCCAGAATGGGCACCATCAGTCAGAAGCACTGTGATTTCCTTTACAGTTCACACAATGCATGGCATGTGGGCATGGGGCTCCTGCAGGGGTTGGTTCCTGGGATGGCTTTGCAGAGGGGTTACTCCTGTAGCAGGAAGTGTGGTCATGGTGGCTGGCCTCAGTATGAGGACCAGAGCACCTGGGGCATCAGGGGGCCTGAGAATGACAGGTGTAAGTTGAATGTCCCCAGCACCAGCAATGCTGGCACAAAGGGATGCCTGAATAGGAGCAGGCTACATGCACAAAGCATGAGGCTGAGCTGAACTGGAAGGAGGATCCAATCAAGCACTTAGCAGTAGCACCCAACTGGAAGTTGAGGACATTGAACCACATGGTAGCAGTGTCAGCATGCCAGGAGTTTTGCATGACCTGAGGGCTGTTCATGAGGGTAAAGGAGCTAGCCATGTGGGACTTCCCCATGACCACCCAGACATCAGAGGTGGTGACTTGCTGGCCATTCACTTTGAAGAAGAGAACATCCATGACCTTAAGGTAGGACTGTGAGCATAGAAGGGCAGCCTCAACTCCACCCTCAGTGAGGGAGAGAAGGTGAGAGACACTAGTCTTCACCAGGTCTATTTCACCCTGGAAAGCAACACAAGAAGTAAGAAGGGAAATCTCCCTATACATGAAGTGGCAGGAGTCAACCCAAAGGTTACTCTTACTAAGAGAATGGTTAGCAGCCCTCACTAAAGCTGGAAACTGTGAGGAAGAAGGGAGGGGGTCGATCTTGACAAGGACCTGCTGCCAGGAGGAACCAGGGATAGTGGACTTAATCTTCCACTTAGGAGCAGCAGGTGGGACAGATGCCTGATGCATTGCTATGATGTGATCAGAAGGGAGGTCAGGGACTGTCTTGGCCAAATTGACCAATGACATCACATTGTGAACAGTGTTGGCATAACTATGCTTGGCACTGGAGGGAGGAGAGAGATACTTGGTGGACCAAGCAGGCCTAGGGAGAGGAGCAGGCTTAGGAGCCAGAGGAGGGCAGGCAGTGGCCTCAGAAGGGGGGCTACATGTAGAAACAGGGGGGGAAGGAGTAGCTGAGTCAGCCATTCCACAGGTCAGAGGTGGACACTGTGGAGCATCACAGGGCAGCATATCATACAGGATAGAAACCAAGGTAGGTGCACCAAGAGAGTCATCAAAGGGCATAACATGCCTTTGAGCAGCAAATACATGCCCCACTATAACAGATAGGGCATATGCCAAGCACATAAGGTCTCATGGGTCAGCCTATGGCTTACCAGCCAGGGTTGTGAGCAAGTCATTGAGAGAAGCAACCTTCTCTGGGAGCCCAGCAAAAGGGTCAGCAGATAGCCAGGAGGTGGCAGCAAAAGGGCAAACATGAGAAGCGAAAATACTAGCTCCCAGGGAGAGATCACCAGTAACCAGGGAGGGAGAGACTGGAGGGGCAGGAGTAGATAAGCATGATGCAGAAGGCGCTGGGCAGGGCTGGGAGGCATAAGCTTAGCAGCAACTAAGCTACACTTCTTCTTGCCTTTGCCCTTATGAGGGACAGACATAATGGGATCAGGTGGCCCAGCTGGGAGGACTGATGCACAAGGAGTAGAAGAGCCTGCCATTTCAGCATCACCCCCCTGCAATGGAGTCAGGCTCAACATTTCAGCCTCAGACTCAACTTTGATGTCCTCATCCCAAGGATGTTCTTTCAGACCACATATATACTGAGTTTTATCATCAGACATAGTGAGTAACTAGAGCACCAACAACACTGGTGAACCAATAATGATGGTACATGGGAAAGAAGGATTGGATGCCCACATCTGCAGGATAATACTCAGACGAGGATGAGTTCCAAAGATACCTCATCCTTATACCAACAAGATATGAGGCAAAGAAATGCTGCACATTAGCAGAGAATCCCTGCCTGGACAGAACTGCTATGAGCATATCATGGTTTAGAGATGGAAAGAACTGAGTGATATCAAAAGCAACAACACTCATCTTGTATCCTCTAGCTCACCTAGCCTTAACTAGATGAGTAAGGAATAAACCAGCATCCTCAGTTGACTGTTGTTCAATGCTGCCTAGCTGGTTAGAACAAAAAATGCCATATTTGATGCCATCAAATTGAAGACACACAGAAAGCATCTTCTCAATAAGTTTCCCAATCATATTAAGTAGTACAATCAGCCTAAATGACTTGGGCATAGAGTAGGAGGGTTTACTGGGTTTTGGAATAACCATAGAAACTGACTCCTTAAAGTGAGAAGGCCAGCACCCCACCTCAAGGCAGGCATTGGCCAGTTTCAGGAAGTTCCCCAAGATGACGTCATCTGAGAGAACTTTCTTCAAGTGGACCCATGTAACGTGGTCTGGGCTGGGGAACAAACATAACGAGCATGCAAACAGTGTCTCTGTCACTTCCAGTCCTGAAAAGAGAACCCAGTCCTGCTTCTGCAGCAGGACCAACTCCTCCAAGCCAGCAGGATTACAAGGCTGCCCAGAGGCAGCATTGTAAGTCTTATCAAGTGCCCTCCAGAGGACATCCATATCATGGCAAGACTTCTCTCAATGTGAGATAGCCTCACATAGTGGGAGTTGGCGGGGTTTGACCTAGACTATGAGGTCCTAGAGTCATTTATTCTCAGTTGCAATCTCTTTGATGCACACATGAAAGAAACACTGTTTAGCCTGGGAGGCAGCCACATAGAACAACTTTCAGTGAGCCAGATCCTTAGAGATCTAGTATCTGGCTATAGCCTATGCACAGTTATCATTCCACCAGGATTTGGAGCATACAGTAACAATGACCTCCTTGGCATGGGCATTCCATGCCAAAGAGAAGACCTCAGCAACTGCTGCAGCAGCCACTTCGATCCTGTTGGAAGAAGACAGGTCCTCAACATTGAGGGCCCAAAGACTGGTGGCAAGATTGATGAGAAACCCAGATTCCTCCAGAGATTCCCTCGGGATCACCATACAAGAGATTCTAATCTCAGATTCAGAGATAGGAATAAGAGTGGAGATTGGGACATGGTCCAAAGGTCCACAACAATCAAGATCCAATCTAGGAAGATCAGATCAGAAAGACAGAGGGCCTATGAAGATAAGGTCAATTACAGAGCCAGCAAGATCAGAGTTATGAGGCACATGTGTCAACCCAGGATTAGAAGGGCAGGCCTACTCAAGTCCAATGTCAGAAGCAAACTCCAGAAGGTATTGTGCAACAAGAGGGTGTAAGGTGTGGGTAGGATCCCACACCTCCAAGTGACAATTAAAGTCACCACCCATGTAAACAAAAGCAAGGAGCATATCAACCTCCCTAGAAAGGAGGTTGATAGTGGAATGAGCATCATCTGAATAGACATTAAGGAAATTCACCACCCTCTTTGAAGTGAAGAGAGAAAGGGCAAAGATGTCCCAGTGGTCAATAATGTCCCACTGCATAGAGGGACAAAGACAAGCCAAGCACTGATGGACATAAGCCATGATGTGTGGGTTGCACTCATCAGTAGGGGACCTTACCATATAGAGCCAATCAGAGTGCCTAGGAGTGTCCATGATGCCATTGCTCTCCACAGAGGTCGTCGACACTGTTTGTCTAATAGTCCTCCAAGGAGGCTTCTGAATGAAGATAATATCAAAACAGTCCTTGATATTCTCAAGTAACATATCCAGATGCATATAGTTCTTATTTACATTCTGAGAAAAAATCCTAATGTCCCTCACTACTCCAGTTGACATCTCAGTAGGGCTGCTAGACATGAGAAGGGGTACAGTTAGAGCTAGGAGAGCAAGCAGCATGACAAGAATGCACCTCCTGATAATAAGATGTCCATACCCATTTAGGTGAGTAATTCTAAATCAACTACTGCTTCTATATCCAAGGAATATTTTGCAGATACTACATGTGTTAACAATGCTACACACTCCAAAGCTCCCCCTCCATCTATCAATACCACTAAGCAGGCTATTGACCTTGTTGAGTTAGCTAAAGCTTATATTAATAAGCTTCTAGCTGACAGAATTGTTGCTATGCATCAAGCTACCACTGGAACTTCAGCTAGTGGTAGAAATGCTAATGTTGATTTCCAAAAGAACAAGTTTGTTGTCAAGACTGCTACACATGGACCTACAAGGAAACAGGTCCTCATTTCCTATAGCAAACAGTTACCAAAGAAAATACTAGTCACTATCAAGATATCATTGAGTCTGTAATTGTGGATTTTTGCAAAGAGAACTCCAGAGCATTCTTCTTTGTGCACCTCCCTAGAGGGTAACAATAGCATAGCCACTCTTCAGCAGTTGCTGGGTTCTCTGAGAGCTGTGGTGTTCTCAGGGGGTCTAGCATTGGCTGCTGATGGGGCTGTGCTAGCTTGGTCTTAGTACTTTATGGGCACTGGTAGCACTGAAGAGGGCGAGGATGTATTGCCTGCTTCTCTGTCTGCCCTTGAGTATAGGGAGGGCTTATGTTATTGCTACCCAGTCTATCTGGAAGACTCAGCAGGCCTTACCACACACTTAGCTGACAAGGATCTGGCACTAAGCAGAGTGTAACATACAAAGATAGGTGTGCACCAGTACACAAGCTAACACAAACAGAGTTTAAGAGAGTGACTGATAAGAGCTCAACTAGGTTATCCAACAAGAGGATTATGCACAATATAAACTAGTATATAACTTGGAGTTATACCTACTAATACATCAGTTTATATACAAGTTCTATACTACTGTTTATAGATGATGACTGTGTCTAAAGAGCAGATAAGAACTGTGTTAGGTGCAGAACAGAACTGGAAGAGCATGGCACAGGACTAGAAGTCTGTACTAGACAAAGTCGAACAACTGAGGCAAGGTAATGGAGAACATACTACATATACAAAAGGGATTTGCACTAAATATAGAAGCAGATCAAAAGAAGTATGAGTCAAACATGGAGTCATTAGAAGGGAAAATAGACATGTCTGGATTAAGAGTGATATCAGCATCCAAATATGGAAATGAAATACCATCAATCATAACATTATCCCTTTTATAAGGATTGATCTCCATATCAATCTCATTAATGATCGAAATATCTCTCTCCAGAAATGTTGTAGTTGGCCACTAGGTTAAAGTCAGTGTAGGGGTCAACATCAAGGGGGTCATGAGTGTAGTTGAGATGCCAATCTCAGGAGTCTAGTCAATAAAGATTTAACTCAGTTGTTCTATCTCGCATTGATTGCCTAATGTGATTGTGAGTGCAAGGTTGGGCTGTTTGATAGCAGTGAGGAGAAGAGGTAGGTGAACTCAACAATGTCCTGTCTGGGGATCAGTTTGGTGAAATATGTGGTTAGATGCTAAGGTCATTAAATACAGTGGTAGAGATTCTGGCATGAGAGAGGGAAACAAGAGCAAGTCAGATAGGGTGACATCAGATGGGTTGACTTTGTCCTCCCATTGATTTGGGATATGCCCCTTATATAGGCAATTCTCCTTTATGCCTGAAAACCTTTTGGAGATATTTGGGGTTTTATTTTGACTGGCAGCTCACATTCCATAAGCATATGCAGTATTATTCTACTAAGGCAATCTCTATGGTTCATGCCATGGGGATGCTGGGTAATTTGCTGCAGGGTCTGTCCCCTAAGCAAAAGCATCTGCTTTACAGGTTGTGTGTAATGCCTATTGCCACATATGGCTTTTATCTCTGGTGTCATGGGCTGCACCCACATAAGGCCCATCTCATCTCTCTCAACAAGTTACAGCATCAGGTTGCTATTTGGATCACAGGTGCTTTTTGCACCTCCCCTTCTGGTGGGGTTGAGGTGCTTGCCAGTCTCATCTCCATGCATTTACATCTTAAGAAGTTGAGGTTGCATGTGGCATATTGCATCCTCACTCTTTCTCCTACCCACCCTTCCAGGCAGTTCCTGGGGACTCATGATTTTTCTGGTGTTGATCCTCATTGATACCACTTTACCAGGCTGGGGTGCTCTATTGAGAAAGTCTGGTCTGCTATAGTTGATACATTGTCATATCTGAGTGTACCTGTTGCCCTGGAGTCCTTTGATGTTAGTGTACTGGAGGCTTATCCTGGGAGTCATCTTATGGACCAGTTTTCTGACCAGATTCAGGTCACTGAGTTCTCCCCTCAGGAGGAAGATGTCAATGTCCTGTGTATATTGAACATGGAGCTTAATTGGGCTCTGGCACTTGATGACTGCATTATTGTGGCTACTGATGCTTCAGTTGGCTGGGACAAAGCATATCAGGCTGTTTCTGCAGTCTGGGTTTGGGCTGGCAGTATGCCTGTTAGGCAATCTTGCCAGGCTGCTGGTAGGGTTATCACTCCTGATTTGGAGCTCCATGCCATTCAGATGAGCATCTTTGCTGCATATGTGCAGGAGGGTGCTCATCATGTTGTTTTGTTCACTGACCACCTGGCCTTGGCTTGGTGGGCAGTGAACCATTCTGTCAGCAGTGGGCAGGCTCAGGCCCTGCTTGTATGTTGCCATCTGGCTAAGTGGCTTGGGGAGGATCCCTCTCACACTTTTGTATTTGTACAGGTCCACTCCTCTTTGGAGTGGCCATTGCATCACATGGTCCATCAGTATGCCACAGACCCTGCTGCCTGGGAGTTGGTGGGGGCTTGTCCCTTCATCACTCTTAATTATTTATGTATGGCCAAGGCTCAGGCCTGTCATGACGAGTGGACTAGACAGTTTGCTTGTATGAGCTCCTCTGGGAGAGACTTCTTGCACCTCACTGATGAAAGGGGCAAGTGCATAATGCCCACTTACCTTTCTGGGGGTATGTGGCTTAAGTATTTGCATGATTCCCCACTTTGTGCACAAGTGTGCTGGGCAGTTCTCAAGCATGTGCCTATTGGAGAGTTTAGATGCCAGTTTAAGCTCTCTGCTGATCATTCTTGCCCTTGTAAGTCTGCATGTTTGCAGACTCGTGAGCATATTTTGACAGAGTGTATGGACTTCAGCAAGCCACAGCACTTTCCAAAGGTGTGGAAGGAGCTGCTTGACTTTTACAAGAAGAACTCTAGGGCATTCTCCTTTGTGCACCTTCCTGAAGGATAACAACTGTGTGGCCACTCTTTGGCAGTCACTGGGTTTCCTGGAGGCTTACAGGTCCTTGGGAGGCCTGGCATTAGTGGCTGATAGGGGCTGTGCTAGTCTGGCTTTAGCATTTCATGGGCACTGGGGGCGCTGTGGAGGGCAAGGGCATATTATCTGCTCCTCCTTCCACCCTTGGGTATAGGGAAGGCTTATCTTACAGTGCAGGCTGCCATGTTCAGCTGAGCTGTGGGGAATTATTTCAGTCTTTCATAGATTACTGTAGATACTCTTTTGTATTTGCAACTGGACTGCTATCATGCACTGGTATATAAATTTATGAATTTTTTTTTTTAAAAAAAAAAATGGGTTAACTTCATTGTTAGTCTTGTTAGTTAAGGGCTTCAACAAAGATGGCTCTTGGGGAAGGTTGCTCATCATTGGGGATAGTTTGCTGTTGGGTGGAGAGATGGTTTGGATAGTTGGAGGGATAGGCCAAGACTGGGATGGGGGTATCAGGTTGGGTAAGGATATGTTGATCAGAATTATCGGTTTGGGGAGGAGGGAGACTGTCTGGTTGAGTTTCTTCTTCTTGGCTTCTAACGTGATTAGCTGGAGTGGGTACACCAGGTCATCAAGTTCTAGGTGGGCTAGATTGTGATTGGGTAGAGGGCAATAGGGCAATTGGGAGCAAAGAGGGGAGTGAAGTACTTGTTGTCAATTCCTTGTCATAGGATTTTCCAAACACTAGCATGCAGTGTGGCTGGGACTGTATCAGTGATAGCCAGAGCAGCGATAGTATGCACATTCCAATTTGATATGACCCAATCAATGGCAGTGGAAGCATCTTCATCCAAAACCCACTGGGGAGGAGGAGGGTCATTGGATAGAAGTTTCTAGAGAGTGTGAAGTTCTATTTCCATCATTGTCATTAGCCAGTTCCCTATCTTGGTTATGTACCAAGGGGTCCGAGTTTTCTCTTTGAGTTGGTTGACCAGTGTTGTCAGAGTGAGGAAGATTCTCTTGATGTATCTCTCTATGTTGAATATCTTGTTGTGAAGTTCCTGTCCATTTTGCAGTGTGATCAAGTAAGAGAAACCTTTGATATATCTGAAGATGGTGACAGGGGAATTCACTATTGTCCAAGTCTTGATAGACTTTGACAGTGTCATTGTAGGCAAATGTTGCACTACATAGTTGATGAAATGCTGTAAGGTTGACCAAGGTAGCCATTTGCGAATTATTGTTATAATAGGCAAACATTGCAGAGTGGGTTTCTCAAGCACGTTCAATGCTCTGAAAGAGTCTGGCCTGTATTTCAGCTGTGGTGGGGGGATTGGGTGGGGAGAAGTGATATGGGGATTGAGATCGAGGGTTGTGAATAGTGGGGGAGGTTGTGGCATATTGGTTGGTACTGGTGGCATTGGTTAGATGTCCTGTTGATGAAGTGTCTGGAGACTGGGGAGCTGTGGTATAGGGTTGGGGATTGGAAGAGGCAGCTGTGTCATTGTCAGAGGTAGTGTTGGAGGTGGACTGGTGATCCATTTGTTCAAGATGTTGTCATTTGTATTCTCACTCATCATCTAAACACCATTCAATATTTGGGTAGAAGAATGAAAGCATGTCAAGATGGGTCCAGGGTTGGATGGGTTCATTTGACATGGGGCAGTGCAGGGGTGAGGTATAGCAAAGGTGTTGAAGGAAGCAATGATGAGAGTGGGACATTTGATATGTTTGGAAGAGTAGAGAAGAGATTTGTGGGGTTTTATGATTTTTGTGTGCAGTACTTTCACTTAGTTGGCTTGAAGCAGGTTATTGCATTGTCCTGGGGTATTTTATTTGTGGTTTTATACTCCTGAGTAGTTCTCCTGAGTATTTGAGGTCATCCTCCCATTCCTAAGTGTTATCAGATGGAGAATAGCCTTTCTATCTAATTAGGTACTTTATACCCTGTGGCATTCTCTTGTGCTTGATAATCTTCTCAACTTCATATTCTTCAAAACTGTCTATGAGGTCAGGTGGTGGATCAAAGAAGTTTGGGCTGTATTGAGGGGTTTCCTTATATGGAGTGAGAAGTGAAGCATGGAAGTGGTTGTGGATCTTCCAGTTGGTTGGTAAGTCAAGTTCATAGGTGACCAGTGAGAGTCTTCAACATATTTGGAAGGGTCCTTCTACTTTTTGGGTATATTTCTGTGAAGTGTCTTTATTGGCAGTAGTGGCAAGGTTTTGATTGTTAAGCCAGACTTTCTGACCAACTTCGAAGGGTTCTCAATTTGGGTTATTGTGGCATCCAAGCATTACTTGTCTAGCTTTCTTGTGAGCTTCTAGGGCAAGCTGGTGGAATTGCTCAAGTTGCTTAAGATGTTTGTCTACAGCAGGTACTGTGGTTGGTTCTATAGTAGGATAAGTTCTGGGGTTATAGCTGTAGAGCAATTCAAAGGGAGTGTGCTTTTGTCCAGTGTGGCACTGTGAGTTGTGAATGAATTCCACAGTTGGTAACATCTTTTTCCATTTTTGGAGGTCTCCATTGCAGTAGATGGCGAGGTATTTTTGGATTTCCTGATTGAAGCATTTGGTGGTTCTGTCTGTTTGAAGGTGAAAGGCAGTAGAGAGAGCTTGCTCAATACTGATTGCTTTGGTGAGGCCTTTCATGAAGTGGGATGAAAAATGGGGGTCATGGTCACTAATGATCTTTTCAGGGATTTCATAGCATAAAAATACTCTTTCATCAAGTAAATCTGTGATTTTCTTGGAATTGGCTGTTTTAGATATTGGGATGAGTATTATCCTTTTCATAAGACTGTGGTCCACCATGGACAATATGTTGTCACAGCCATCAATTGGGAGTAGGTTGGTGATAAGATCTATCGAAATTTGGGTAAATGGGGCTGTAGAATGGGGGGCTGTGATTGGCATAAGAGGTGGTTTGGTGGGGTGACAGTTTATCTTGAATTGCTGGCATTTACCACATCCATTGACATATTTAATGACAAAGAATTTCATTCTGGGCCAGTAAACAAATGATTGGTTTTCAAAGTGTTTCAGCTATTCCTGGATGTCCAGCAGTAGGAATATCATGGCAGCATTGTACAAGTTGGTGTTTTAAGATGAGGTTATTAGGAATAGATAATTTGCCATTGAGATGGGGTAATCCTTCAAATCCAGGGGATTTTCGAATAAGGGTAGTGGTAGCATCATCAATGATGTTTAATTCTTCTTTTTCAAAGAATTTCTTGGGGAGTGCAGTGATATTGTGGTTGTCTTTATCTTCAGGTTCATGATTGGGGCAGCAAGATAAAGCATCAGCAGATCCATTCTTTTGTCCAGCAATGTGTTTAATTTCTAAGTTGAATTTAGAAAGATATTAGGTCCACTGTGCTTGGTGTCAGCTGAGGTCTTAGGGTTTTCTCTATCTTTTCAGATTTTCATGGTCTGACCAGATGATAGTTTTGTGGGGGGATCCTTTGATGTAATGTCTCCATTCTTTGAGGGCATAGATGATGGTAAAGAATTCTTGTTTGGAGCAATGGTAATTTTGTTCTGCAGTGGTAAATAACTTGGAGAGATAAGCAATGGGATGTTTGACACCATTGTTATCTTTTTGTAGAAGGATAGCTCTGGAAGCAAATTGTGATGCATCACATTTGATTTCAAAGGAGGGTTTGGTATAGTCAGGCATGAGGAGTACAGGTTCTTTGAGAAATTTCTCTTTTAATTGGATGAATGTCATATCATATTCCAGTGTCCAAGTAAAAGGTTTGTTCTTGCTCATGAGCACATTGAGGGGTCATGCATGGTCAGCATATCAATGAATGAATCTTCAATAGAAGTTACAAAATCCAATGAATTTTCAGACATCTCAGGTGCATTTTGGAGTGGGCCAGTCTTTAATCTCTTTGAGTTTGGTGGGGTCTATTGAGACAGAGTTGGGTTTGATGATAACACCAAGATATTTGAGAGTTTGTTGTTCAAATTCGCATTTTTTGGTCTTCAAGTAGACATCATTATCTTAAAGTATTTTTAGAACTTTGTGAGTGATCTGTCGAAGTTCTTCTTTGGTCTTGGCATAGATCAATATGTTATCTAAATAGACTATTATGACACCTTGATTAATGAGTGGTCAGAACAGGGAATCCATCATTGATTGGAATGTGGTGGGTAAATTACACATTCTGAAGAACATGACAGTGGGTTCAAATAGGCCTTTGTGTGTCTTGAAGGTAGCTTTCTATGTATTTTGTGGGCAAATCCTAACCTTGTTATATCCAAGGCATACATCGAGTTTGGTGAAGTATTTAGTGCCTTTGAGTTTGTTGAGGATTTAGAATATAAGGGGAATAGGATAGGTATTCTTGATGGTGTGTTTGTTGAGATAATGGTAATCTTGGCAGGGTCATAGTTTTCCATCTTTCTTTGTTACAAAGAAGAAAGGGGATGCCATGGGGGATTTAGATAGTTTAATGTAGCCTTTGTTGAGATTTTCCTTGAGAAATGCTTTGAGTTCTTGTTCTTCTTTGAGAGATAATTGGTAGAATTTCATCAAAATGGGGCAGAAGGAGGGTTTAGTCTCAATTTTATGATCCCAAGAACAAGGTGGGGGATATTGCTCTGATGCTTTCTTGTCAAATACTTTAAGAAAGTCATGGTATTCTTGGGGTACAGCTTTCTTTGGGTCATCTTGTCATTTGGCTTTAAACTGTTGATTGAGGAATATGGAGGTGGAGGTTTTAAAGTTGATTTCTTTGAAATCCTGTCCTGTAGGTTTGAGGTAGGATAGATTGTTTATTTTGATGGGATAGTTGTCTTCTTGCATTGAGTTGATGAGTTCTTGAAATCATTTTTGTTTTCATGGGTATTGTCTCCATTGTAAGGTACTATTTTCCCGATCTATGTCTGGATTGTGTTATTGGAGCCATGAGAGGCCTAGGATTATATGGGGGCATCCTAAGCTGATGACTTTGGGTTTGATATCCATATTGATTCCATTGACAGTTATTGTGAGGGGACAATAATGAGTAGCTGTGCCTTGTTGGTTAGTAGTACTATCAGCATTTCTAATAGTAATGAGTTTCTTGAGAGAGCAAAGGAGGGGTTTGAGATTATAAATATGGATAAACAAGGGGTTGATGAAATTTCCTGAGGCACTGGAGTCAAGAAGAGTGAGGATTTCCATGTTTTCCTTAGAGTTTGAATCCACATTAAGGCAACAAAGAAGATATATTACTTGACTAGGTGACTTATGGAGTTGTACAACATTTATAGAATGTCCTGCATTCTTAAGTGGATAGGATCTAGAAGGTGGGGAAAGGGGAGAGCTTGACATGGACTAGGCAAGTCTCCTTAGGAAAAATCCTTAATGTTTTGGATGTCTTGACAGAAAATTGAGTCGAGAGTGTTGATTTCTTCATAAACTTCTATGACTTTGCTTTCTTCTGCATCATCTACAAGTTCTCGTATTTCTAGCATTTTCTTTTTGCTAAGGCGGCATTTCCCTTGTTTGTTTCATGAAATGGTGTTTCTGGGGATATTGTGGGAAAGTTTGGATCATAGGGATGTATTGGGTGATGAAGAAAGTCATGGGCTGATCCTAGAGGATAAGAATGGTTATAGGACTTCTCTGAGAGGGCATTTCACAGCTCTGTGACCTGGTTTGTGGCAACAGAAGCAACTGCCTGAATTCCAGTTGTATTTCTGTTTGTCAGTGAATATCACATTGAGGTATTCTTGTACCAGCTGTTCTGTGGCAGCTTTGACTTGTTCCTGGAAAGTTGATTCATCATCTTCTGATTCTGAGTCAGTGTCAGGGTCAAGAAGTGTCTCATTCACTTCCAGATGGATGTTGTTGATCCTTTCTATGATGGAATTGATATCCATTGCTATAGAGTCTTTCTGTGGCAGTGAGGAATGAGGCAGGTGGCTTGGTTGATAAATTGGAGTCTGGAAATTTGACAAATTATACTTTTGATGTTGGCCTGCCTGATGTCCTCTGAAATGTCCAGAGTTTCTCACAAGATAGCTTTCCTCCACCTTAGCAACTTGAGCCTGTGCTTAGGCAGTGGTGATCTATGCATTGAGGATGTTCACAGGGTTCTGTGAGATAGTTTTATATGCAATTTTGGGATGGAGTCCATTTTTGAAATATTAGACTTTCTCCATATCTCTTGTGATTCTGGTCTGTATAACCAAGAAGCAGAATTCTGAGATGTAAGTTTTGATATCTCTATTTCCTTGTGAAAATGATGAGAGATGGTCAAGGGTATCAGCTTGAGTGCTAGCCAGTTGGTATGAGGTGTCCATCTCTGTCCAGAAGGTATTGTAGGCTGTGGGTGTGAAGCCTTGGTTTACTTGCATATTAGTCTCAATATAAGCAGATTTCCATGATGCTGCTGGTCCATTCATGTAGGATAGGATCCATGGTATGGCAATAGTATGGTCAATATTGCCAGCAGCGTCATTAAATAGTGTGGTATTTGCTGAGATATAGAGTTTGATAGCTTCTTTCCATTGTCAATAGTCCTTTGGATTTCCAAGGAATGTTGGTGGAGTATTAAATTTTGGTCATTTTGGAGTTGTTGTTGCCATGTTGGATATAGGGTTTGCAGGTGTATGAGGTTGTGGGTTCAGAGGTGGTTGATGGGGGTTTCTAGGCAGATTCTGGCTGGGTGGCAGAGATGTGGCTTGGGGTGTTCTAGGCAGGTTTGGAGTGTATGGTTGAGATTGTGTTGGAAGTGAGGGAAGGGTAGATTGTCCTGAAATTGACTGTATGTTGGTGGTGGGGTCGAGGATACTTTCTCTGTTTTTGAGTTGTTCTCAGATAGTTTGTTCAAATGGAGAGAGGGCAGTATTAGCTGCTCTTATTCTGATGTAGTACAATCATTGTTGTACAGAATCAAGATCAAGTTTGGAGATATTAAGGAGTTTGTCTGCAATGTATAATTATCATTATAGGAGGTACTTATAGGTTTGTTCTTTGAGAGCAGTGTGGGAGTGTTTTGTCTCATAGTAGTTGATGGTATGGTTGAGTTGGGCAGGATCCTGGGTTTGGATCTTTGCAACTGCCTTTTCAAATCTATCTTCTTCTTCTTGAGTAAACTGTTTGGGCACTTGAAATTGTGTTTTTGATAGTTCAGACTCAACTGATTCTGAAGGTAGTCTTCCTTTTCCTTTGCTTGAAGAAGCAATTGTGGGCAGATTGAAGGAGGGTAAGGTGCCTGGGAGTTTGGGTAAGGGTTCGGGGAAAGGTGAAGCAGTGTGGGTGGTCGAGGTGGTAGCTGTTTCTCCTAATGATGAACTGGGTGGTGGAGAATTCTTTCTACATTCTCTGGCTTCTTTTCTTTGTTCAGAAGTAGAGGGGTATGGGGCTTCTGAGGAAGTGGAGCATGTAAGTAATAGGAATGAGGGTTGAGGTAGTATTGTGAAGCAAGATGTGCAGCATCAAAGTATTGGATTAGGTTATTAGAGATCAAGGTTGAAGTAGTCATCCAAGAAGATAAAGAGGAGTTAGAGTGGGTGTAAAAGGCAATGATGGAGGAACAGGGGAATTCAGAGTAGTAAATTTAGGTTGGGTAAGTCAGTGACCTTAGTTTGACTTTTTCTACAGTGACATGTAGAGTGTGCAGGATGACAGAGACTTAGCAGAGGTGTGTCAAATTATAAACTCTTGTTAAAATCCTGAACTAGACAGTCATTGTTAAAGGTTGGATGGACCCTCTTGTATGGGTGACAAGGATAGTTGGTGGAGAGTCTAGTGACTGTGGTGTAGAGTCCACTTGTGATCAGGAGCCTAGCAATAGAGTATAGAGCTGATCAGTGCAGGGAGCCTAGCAATAAAAGCATAGAGCCTGCAGTATAGGGTTGTCTAGTGATAAAGTGTAGAGCTCTATGGAATCCAAGAGTATGATGCATGCAAAGGTTTGCAAAGGAAGTTATATACTTATGTTATTGCTACCCAGCCTATCTGGAAGACTTGGTGGGCCTTACCACACACTTAGCTGATAAGGGTCTGGTGCTAAGCAGGGTGTAACATGCAAAGATAGGCATGCACCAGTACACAAGCTAATACAAGCAGAGTTTAAGAGAGTGACTGATAAGAGCTCAACTAGATTATCTGGCAAGAGGATTATACACAATATAAACTAGTATATAACTTGGAGTTATACCTACTAATACATCAGTTTATATACAAGTTCTATACTACTGTTTATAGATGATGACTGTATCTAGAGAGCAGATAAGAACTGTGTTAGGTGCAGAACAGAACTGGAAGAGCATGGCACAGGACTAGAAGTCTGTATTAGGCAAGGTTGAACAACTAAGACAAGGTAACAGAGAACATACTATATATATGGAAGGAATTTGCACTAAATATAGAAGCAGATCAAAAGAAGAAGTATGAGTTGAACATAGAGTCATTAGAAGGGAAAATAGACATATTCAGATCAAGAGTGATGTCACCATCCAAATATAAAAATGAAATACCATCAATCATAACAGCTTATCTTTCTGTGTAGGCTGCTATGTTCAGCTAAGCTGTGGAGGATTCCAGTTCTGTGTAGATAATTGTAGATACTCTTTTGTATTTGTGACTGGACTGCTACTACACACTAGTATATAAATTTATAAAGGAAAAAAAAAAAAAAAGAAAGAGTCTGTAATTGTGGACTCATTCAAGAATGCTCTAAACTCTAAGTCTTATCAGTCATTGAAGAAAGATCTGGCCCTTCCTTGGGCCTTTTCTTCAACACCAATCTAGTCCCCACTCCAGCCAAAATCAACATCATTCACAAATAGGTCACCAAAATCCTCAAAATAGAGGTTCTTATGCCCAGGATGCCTATGTCAAAATCTTATTTGCAAATTGTCAGGGTGAACTTCTATACACCCCCCAAATAACATGAAGATAGGTCTAATCAGCTTAAGACTGAGGACATTCTATATGTTATATAATAAAATCCTCTTTTTGACTGGGTTTCTCTTGTGTTGATGTCTTACATCATAAAAGCCTCTACTTATTCAGACATGACTGTTATCCAGTTTGATGTTTGGGACTCTCAAAAAGGTACTCACACAAAGTCTCTTATTAATTATTCTTTCAACTTTAAGAATAATATAGCAAATATTCTGGCATACAACATGCATCTCAGCATACCTCAATGCCAAAACTATTGGCATTGGGAACATATTACTGCTAAATGCCAATCTCAAGGATGGTAATGTGCTCAATGTAGTAGCTCACACAAAAGAGAAAACTAATGTATTTCTTCTTAGTGTTGCAAGGCTAATGAAAAAGCTAAACCCCTCCATCTTGCTACTCCTAAAAGTGAACCATACCCTCATAAGTTAAATGTCTTAATTGCAAAGGCAATCATCTGGCAAATGATAAACATTGCCCTTACTAGCACAACAGAGTTAGTAAATCTTGACATACCAACAAAGCTGATGAGGCTAAAGCCCAAAGGGCTCAACTGTTATAGTGATGCTGATATTTATTGTATTCAGGCACATTACATCATTTTGGGAGTGGAGGAGCTCCAGAGGAAGCATAACAAAGAAGGCTCTTTCATAGTTAGTATATTCTGGACTTAAATAGCCTGTACCTAATCCTTTATAGTAATTCTACATCAAACTTAATATGGATAGAGACTTGAATTAGAATTCCAGAACTATCTGTTAGATATACCAACTCAGGAGACATTATTGGATATATTATATTACTAACAATCTATGCCTAGTAATATACATACTTGTTGGACTGACAAAGCTACTAGTATGGGCTGCACCTAGTAGACAAGGGAGATCAGCCCCTTTAATCCAGTCAGGATTCCAGTATCCATGCTTCACTATATCCTCAGTACACTAATTGAAAGTAACTTCAAGGGTTTCCCTATGATCAAGTAGTTAATGAGCTTATAAACAAAGATACTTGGATCTTGACAAGTATCTTCAAGAGTGACTTAGAGAGTAAAGCTAGGACTTAATGCTTAAAAGTTCTAACTAGGTTTAGATTCACTAAGAGGCTCTATATTCAAGTCTCTGCCTAACCAAGTAAGAATAATGGAGTTCTTCTTGTTAGTCAAGCTTACTTATATACTAGTACAGTGTTTGTATCTATGTATTTAGTGCTATATAAGACTATGTCACAGTATATTATCAAGTAGTATTTGTATGTATATTCTGAGTTGCAATATTGCATGTATACAATGTTATGATTGGATGGAAGACTAAAGATGATGATGCTGATCATTAAGTATAATTAATGAAGGCACCAAGGTTGTGATAGAAGTCACAGAAGTATTAATGATATACTTCTATCAGAGATGCTGTGCAATACTAATAATAGTTAAGATGCCTAATCTCTGAGATCTAGAGGTCTCTGGAAGATTATAGAATGTTATAGAATGTTATAGAAAGTTGTGGAACCTTATGGAACATTCTAAGAATATTGTAGAATATTATGGAATGTTGAAGAACATTCTATTCTATGAATAGTATAGAACTTTATAGAATAATGTAGATAGATGTAAACATGATATTTGTAATTGTAAGATGATAACAGAACATCATAGAACTTTGTAAACAGATATAATACAAGATATTATATCTTGTAAATGTAGAGGTAGATGTGATTACTAATATGATTAGTAATCATGGATAAGAATAGGTATGCTTAGTAAGCATCTGATATGATTGATTTGTCATTATTCCTATTATATTTGTAAACAGATTACATAATCATAATATTATCTAAGAAATCTTAAGATAATATTCATGTTACAACTCTGGATAGATAGTAGACTGAGATATCTATTTTCTACTTGCTCAGTACTATTCTGTATTACTGCTCTTAGTTTACTCTGTATTACCCTATTCTCATAGTATAAGTACCTTAGGTAGAGCCCTGTATTCCTTATGCTTTATCAATTGTACTTTTCTCTTATTTGCTCTCAAGCCTTTGCCTCTGTTGCAACCTGAGTTCACTCTTAAAGTTGTAACATTTAGTAAAGTGTCACTAACTCACCTTGTGGAACAGAACCAAGGCACAAATGAGTGTGATCCTACAAAGAGGACAATCTAGTCAGGAGTAAATGGCAATGTGCACTAGCAGTGAGCATAGCAGAACAACTGGCAGACCAAGAATATATGCAATAATTATTACAGAAAGAACAAGACAATGAGACAATACCAGAAGAGTTGACCACAGAGCCAGACAAAGATGAGCCTGAATGCAAAGAAGCAGAAGAATCCAATGAAGAACTTACACAGTTATCAGCAGCACTAGGATTGCTCAACATCAGTAGACAATCAACATCAGAAGAAATGTTGCTGCTGAAGATGTCATTTTTCAGCAAGATAATAACCCTAAGCACACCTCAAAAACAACCTCCCAATGGTTTGAGGACAACAATATCACTGTTCTGGACTGGGCACCACAGTCTTCAGACATCAATCCCATTGAACACCTTTGGGAACATATTAAATCCAAGCTTCAAGAGTATCCAAGAATGGCTAAAGGAGTTTGGGAGTTGTGGGAGAGGATAGAGGAGGTGTGGAGTAACATTGAACCAGAGGTGTGTCAGAATTTAATAGAAAGCATGCCCAGAAGGTTGGAAGCAGTAATCAAGGCAAAGGGAGGCCATACAAAGTGTTAGAATGACTAATTTATATATTTTTGATACCTACTCAAACAATTGTCCTAATGAGTGACCAAATTGAATTGAGCATATCTCCTTGAGATCTCCATTAAATTGCTTGAACCATGGCTCAATTCATAACGCTGATCAACATCTTTCAGTGGA
Source organism: Leucoagaricus sp. SymC.cos (assembly GCA_001563735.1). NCBI lineage: Eukaryota > Fungi > Basidiomycota > Agaricomycetes > Agaricales > Agaricaceae > Leucoagaricus > Leucoagaricus sp. SymC.cos. Next base: position 129,269 of record KQ961990.1, on the reverse strand, counting down.
TTACCAGCACTTTGATCTTATTTGGCTTTGTTGTGGTGCTATTAAGCCAACAATCAAAAGGTTCCAAATATTGAGACAATTGTTTGAGTCACTGTAGCTCAGAAATGTCTCAAGAACATGAAGAAGGAATGAACATGGAACCACCCATGCCTGCACCCATCATGCAGATGATTGTACAAACCCAGACCAAGTCAGTTATACCAGAACCAAGATATTTTGATAGATCAAGATTGAAGTGGGAGGATTAGTGGAGAAGCATAATGTTTTATATTGCAGGAAACAATATCAACAAAAACAGACACCAAGTAACAGTGGTACTTGCTAGGATGAAAGGAGGAACAGCAGAATCCTTTACATCAGTTACAATAAAGGATATGCTACAGGCCACCTGATGGCAGAATTTCAATTAGAACAATTGGGTGAAGGAACTTAAGACCAAGTTCTCAGACAGGATGGGTAAAGGAGAGGCTGAATGGAAGATTAAAGAATTTAGGCAAGGAAGGATGCACATCCAAGACTTTCTGATTGAATTCAAAGTCCTCAAATAGAAAGCCCAAACAGACAATGGCCATGCACTCTTCTTGTTGAAGAAACATGTTCATCCAGACATCATCAAAACCATTATGGGATATCTGTCAGACTACCA
>KQ961990.1:109518-128612 GCA_001563735.1 Leucoagaricus sp. SymC.cos | reverse complement strand
CACTCTTTCTTGATCTCTTACCACCATTTTCCCTTTTGGGACATTGGTTGTGCATAGAGATTAGTCTACACTGTATAGTCAATATTCAATACAATGTCACTTTTCACAAGCCTTGGTGCTCATATCAAGGATACCACTATGACTTCTGATGATGAAACCTTCAATCCTGAAGCTTATGATGCTCAAATTCAAGCTGCTGTCTTGAAGATGTCTGCTAATAAGAAACAGAAGAAGAGGAAGGCAATGTCTCCTCCTAAAACCATTACTCCTAGTGGACTAGGATCTCCTGTTCCACTATCCTCTACTCCTGCTCAGGATGATACTAATCCTGGACAACCTACTTCCACCAAAGTTCATCCTCCTAGTGACATTCTTCTCTTCTCCTGAGCATAGTTCTATCACCCACCCTCCTTCTACTGGCTTTGAATTCAGTGTTCTCAAATTGGAGAATCTCAATGAGAAATGGCTTGAATTGACTATTGGTAGTCTCAACTGCCTTTGGAAAGCTTTCTGTTAAGAAAATGCTCCTCAGACATTTTCCAACATCTGCTCTGAGGCCAATTGGCCATTTATGTATGCTCAACTAATTGATTTGTTAGTTGATGCCTTTCCTTTTGCTCCTCAAACCTGGTTCAACTGTGAGCTCATTGTTGATAGCAAGGATGAATTCACTGCCACTGATATCATCAAGTAAGCACTGGCCCACAGAGCTCTTCCTCCTCCTCCTCCTCCTCTGGCTCCCACCCCTCCTTCTAACCCTCAGCCCATAGACACACCTATGCCTGCCCCTGTGGCTAAAATGTCTCAACCAGCTATTAAGAAGCTAGTTTCTGAAATGAAGAAGTCATCTGCAGATAAGCCTTGTGCTTCATTTGCTGGTGCAGTCAAGATTAAGTGTAGCTCTCCACCTCACACTCCTGCTCCTATCAGAGATGATGTTGGCTTAGTAGAGCTTGCTAAGGCCTTCCCTGCTCTCCCTGCCAATTGCATCACTGCCATGCATTGTGCTGCCCAAAATGTGCCTGTAGCTAAGTACAGGCTATCTTCTACCACTGCTGGTCCTTTCCAATGACAAATTCTCATCCCCTTCATCAATCCCAGTGATATTGATCTATTCAAACTTGTTTCTCAATCAAATGACAATCTCAAGCACAAAAATTCTTCTCTTAGGATTCTCACTGCTTGTATTGCATATAGTGGGCTCTCACTCTCCACCAACAATGTTTCTTCTGAAGACAACCTCAAGATTGTCTCAGATTTCATTTCTTCAAGTGCCAAAGTCACAGTCATGGCATCTCTCCCCTGATCTCAATCTTTCCTCAAGATTATTGATGTTCTATTCTCTGTCATACCTGACACTGCTTTGTCATTGCTCATTAACTCTGGGCTTTCTATCAACCTTGTGGTCAAGCCATGTATCATATGCAATTCACAGCACTCAGACACCACAACTGTTTAGTTTGACATCTGGGACTCACAATCTTTTTTTTTTTTTTTTTTTTTAAATTCAAAAATTTATAACATGGTGTGCAATAGCAGTCTGCATCTGGGTTGGCAGCCCAGGATACTGTTACAAAAGTACAACTAAAAGGAACTACATAGAATGCATAACAGGTCAAAACTACATACATATCCATTCTAATCAGTGTCCAACAAATGCCACCTCACCCTACTCAGCTTCAGATGGGGGCCTATGACAAAGTTCAAGGTTTCAGCAGCACTGGTTGAGTGCTCTCCTACCCTTATGCTCTTCCTCCACTGTCTTCTAAGAAATCACATTGTTGTACACTGTCCTCTCAGACAGGGCTATCTTCTTAGACAACCAAGCCCGATCAAAACAATGACACTAATATGGGCACTGTTGATTGCTAGCACTGTGATCTCCTTTACAGTTCACACAGCACACAGCATGAGGGCATAGAGCTCCCTTGGGGGTCAGATTCTGGGATGGGCAGGCAAAAGGGTTCCTCCTGCAACAGGATACATGTTGATGAGGACCAGCCTCAGTATGAGGACCAGCACATTGAGGGCATCAGGAGAACTGAGACTGACAGGCACAGGTGGAGTGTCCCCAGCACCAGCAATGCTGACACAAAGGGACACCAGAATGAGAGCAGGCTGTATGTACAAAGCACAAGGCCAGGCCAAATTAAAAAGAGGAATCAATCAGATGCTTGGTAGTGGCACCTGACTGGGAGTCAAGAACATCGAACCACACAGTAGTAGTATCAGCATGTTGGGAGTTGCACATAACCTGAGGGCTATTTGCAAGAGTAAAGGAGCTGGCCATATGAGACTTCCCCATGACAGCCCATATGTCAGAAGCAGTGATCTGCTGACCATCTACCTTGAAAAAGAGAATGTCAACAACCTTAAGGTAAGACTGTGAATGTGAAAGGGTGGCCTCAACTCCATCCTCAGCGAGGAAGAGGAGGTACTGGACACTAGACTGCATCAGGTCTATTTCAGCCTGGGTAGTGATGCGAGAGGTAAGGAGGAAAATTCCCCCATATGCAAAGTAATAAGAGTCAACCCAAAGGTCACTCTTGCCAAGAGAGTAGTTGGTAGCCCCAACCAAGGCTGTAAATTGCAAGGAAGAGGGGAGCAGGTTGATCTTGATGAGGACCTGGTGCTGGGAGGGACTGGGGACAGTGGACTTGATCTTGTACCAAGGAAGCACCAGAGGGACTGAAGCCTAATGTATCGCAATGATATGATCAGATGGGAGAGAGGGGACAGTCTTGGCCAAATTGACCAAGGACATGACATTGTGGACAGTATCAGCATAGCTATGCTTAATACTGGAGGGAGGAGGGGGGTGCTTGGCAGACTGAGTGGGCTAAGAGGGAGGAGCAGGCTTAGGAGCTGGGGGAGGATGGGCAGTGGCCTCAGAGAGGGGGCTATGCATAGGAACAGAGGAAGCAGGAGCAGCTGAGTCAGCTGTTCCATGGGTCAGAGGCAGATGCTGCAGAGCATCATAGGGCAGCATGTCACATAGGGCAGAGGTCAAGGTGAGCACACCAAGAGAGTTGTCAAAGGACATAGTATGCTCTTAAGCAGCAAAAATTTACCCCACTGTAATAGAGAGGGCACAGGCAAAGCACATAAGGTCTCGCTCATTGTGTCAAGGCTTACTAGCCATGGACATGAGTGAGTCATTGAGAATAGAAATCCTCTGCACAAAATCAGCAGAGAGATCAGAAAGATTGAACTAGAAGACAAAAGCCTCTCAGGACAAAGGACCACTACAGAGAGCAAAAATGCTCAGCCTAGGAGAAAGGGCACCAGCAACTGGGGAAGGAGAGACTGGAGGAGCAGGAGTAGTCAGGCATGACGCCAAAGGTGCCAAGTGAGCAGGAGGGGGTGTAAGCTCAGCTATAACTGAATTATGTTTCTTCTTGCCTTTGCCCTTACAAGAGATAGGCATGATGGGATTGGGAGGCCCAGAGGGGAGAACTGATGTACAAGGAGTAGAGGGGCCCACTATTTCAGTGTCACCCCCCTGCAACAGAATGGGGCTCAACATCTCAGCCTCTGACTCAACTTTGATGTCCTTATCCCAAAAATGATTCTTCAAACTGCATATATACTGAGATGTATCTTCAGACATAGCAAATACTACTGCATGACCAAAACTGAGGTAATGGTAGTACATGGGAAAGAAGGGATGTCTGGGACTCACAATCCAGCACTTCTGCCAAGAAGCTCAAGAATCAATGTATTATTATCAACAATGCTCATTGTCTCATCCAGCTTGCAAAAGCTTGTCCCAGTACACCTCTCTGTCAACATTGTTGGCAGTGGGGTCATCTCACCAACACTTACAAGGTACAGGTGATCAAATGCCCCCAGTGCTCCAGACCTCACTCCAAAGCACATCATTATGAATACACTGGCTGCTGCAAGGGCAACCTCAAAGCCACCTCACCCATTCCTCTTACTGAGGCAGAAACTCCCTATCCTCACTCTTCTATGTGCATCAACTGCTGTGGTAAACATGCAACTAATAACTGTAAATGTAAGTTCTGGTATTATCAATTTGATGCTGACTGGTTTATTTATGTGCACTCTGGGAGTGTCTAGGTCTTCTGCAGAGACAGCTGATGTTTAGAAGAGAAGTACACCTAGTATGCATACCTATCATTAGCTACTCATCTTCTTTTGACATTTGACATTTTTTATTTTTCCTGACTAGTATATCATGTACTTAGTTAGGTGCAGACTGTGATTGAGCACTATGTTATAAATTTTTAATTAAAAAAAAAAAAAAAAAACTACTAGCCTGACACCTATAAGGAGTAGATAGACTTCATTAGCATTATTGGAAAGGGATATGAATTTACAGAGATGAAGTGTCAATATACCACAGAGAGCAGTATTACCTATGGTGGATAAGGACAACTAATAGAGATTGGTCAAATGACATCTCAATATGGAGACAAGAGTAGCTCCAAGTACTACAGCTGTGGCAAGTTCAGTCACATAGCAGCCAAATGTCCAGAACCCAAGACCACATGTGCTCTAGCCAAGAATGTCTAATGCTACAATTATGACAAATTTAGACACATCTTGAGATACTGTAGAGCACCACAATGAAACAAACCTGACATTAGAAGGTTGACAGACATTCTAGAGGAAGAGAAGACATCTAAAGAGGAGGGTTTTCCAGAAGGCTCAAAGTAAAGCACACAGACTTTCAAGCCTATAGACATAGAGTTTCAGTTCTATGGTCTTTCAAAAACCTTCCTTGATCTCTTACCACCACCTTCCTTTTTAAGTCGTTAGTCTAGGAGATTAGTCTACATTCTACTCGATGTCTGAGATATCCTCTATGAATTTATTTGCTGGTCTTTCTGTTAAAGAAATAGCTATGGATGAGTTAGTCAGCAAATTTGATCCTGATGAATTCAGGGTCCAACAAGCTAAGGCCATCATGAAAACACCTACTGCTAAGTGCTACAAGAAGAGGAAGGCCTCATTATCTCTGAAACCTGCCACTCCAGGCACCATCTTTAGTACTGCCCTTCTGCCTGCCACTCCCAACAAGGGAGTTACTGTATCCAGAACTGCTGGCCTTTATGCCAACATCATATTCAACACACCACAAAATACACTCATAATGTACACTCATGAACATAGTTTGTCTTTGGGCCCTCTTCAAGTTAGCAACAAGGACACCCAGAACATTTTTGATGATTTTCACCAGACATGGGCCTTATTTAAGGCTGATGATGTGCCTGCCACTTTCCATGCCATGGCTTCACAAGCTGGAGTCAATTGGCACCTATATTATGCAAGGATGATCATGTTGATTTTTGACTTGTTCTCTTTCTCTTATGCATCATTCAATGAGGTGCATCTCACTGTTGGCAGTGAGGGTGGTGAATCTATCACCACCACTCAAATTATCCAACAGGCTATCAAGTGTATTCTATCCATTGGTGCTAGTACTGTCCCTGTCCCTGCTGCAATTCCAACTCTAGCACCTGTTGTTAACCCTACACCCAAGACTAAGAGTTCAGCTAAAACCCCTCAACTGGCTATCCAAAAACCAGTTCCTGAAATGAAGAAGCCAGCTGCAGACAAACCCAAGCATTCATTTGCTGATGCACTCAAGGCTGGGCCCAAGTCTAGACTCTCTGTTCACAATGATGTCACCTTGGTCAAATTGGCCCAGGCCTTCCCTGCCCTACCCCCTGATTGTGTTGCTGCTATGCATCACATCACTAATTCTGGAACACCAGCTGCCAAACAGCAGCCTTCCTCTACTACTAACAGCCCTACTTGCTGTCAAATCATCATTTCTATTGGCAATCTACTCAAAGTCGATGCTGCTAAGCTAACACTTGAGGTCAATCAGGAGCTCAAACAAACCAAATGCTGCATTCAGATGACCAATGTGCACATTGCTTACAGTGGGCTCAATCTGTCCACCACTACTGTACCAGATGAGAATGACCTAAAAGTGGTCATCAAGTTCATTTCCAACAAAACAGGTGCTGATTCCATTATCCAAGTTCCCTGTTTGAGGTCTTACCTCAAGATACTCAATGTCCCATATCCTGTGACTAAAGATGACATCACACAGGCTTTTGCTGCAGCTTCAGAGCTATCTATCAGGCTCACCGCTCAAGCTTGTGTTATGTGAAACTCCAAACACTCAGATATCACAACTGTATGGTTCAATGTCTGGGATTCTCAGTCAGGAGCTGCTATCAAGAAGCTCAATGGACAATTCATTTCTATCAGGAATGCTTGATGCATCATCTGGCCTGCCAAGGCCTGACCCAGAGTCTCTCTGTGCTAACAATGCTGGTGCTGGGGCCACCCTACTAACTCTTGCAAGACAGAGGCTATTTGCTGCCCATGTTGCTCTGGGCCACACTCAGAGCAGCACCATTGGGAATATGCTGGCTGCTGCAAGGGCAATCCCAAAGCTAACCCACCCATCTGACCCACTATCATAGACATTCCTTGTCCACATAGTCCTATCTATTTGAATTGCTATGGCAAGCATGCAGGAAATGATCATAAGTGCAAGTTTTGGCATCATTATTTTGATGCTCACTAGTTTTTGAGATGATGTGCTGAAGAGTAAAGCATCTTTGGTAGCTTGATCACAGGGCTCTCACTGATTGAGGAGAGGACATTGGTTGTCAGCACTACATGCTTCTTGACCCCCCTATATTATATATAAATTTTCTTTTGGATTTTCTTAGTTAGTTACTTGTACCTAGCTAGGACATGGACTGTGCTTAAGCATCACATTAAATATAGTTGATTTAAAATAAAATAAAATAAAATAAAATAAAGTTTCATGGTCTTTGCAATATATTATTCCTCAATGATGAAACTTGCAGTGTGAACTTCTCACAAACCCCACAGTAAACCAACAAGCAATGGTCAAGGCTCTCATTGACTCAGGATGCACCCACATGTGCATATCAGAAGAAATGGTCAAAGAACTAGGAATACTCCTGAAACCAATCAATAAGCCTTTTGAAGTCTTTAACATAGATGGAAGCCTGAGCAGTCACAAACCAATTACACATTATGTGGACATCACCCTAGACACCCACAGACACAAGGAACAGGTTGAGGCAGTAGTCATGACACTAGACTCTGCAGAAGTCTTCCTAGGACACAATTGGTTAATATGCCATAATCTCCAAATTGACTGGAAAAATAGTATTGTCATATTTACAAGATGTCCCCCCAACTGCAGAATTCCCCATTGTGACATTTGCATCAAACCCCATATTCAGAAACTTCAAAACAAGGAAATAGCTGAAGAAGAGAAGGAGAAACAACTAGATCCAATCACTGCAGAAGACTTGCTGAAATACATGAAAGAATATACCCATCTGTTCAACAAGACCAACTTTGACTGACTTCCAGATCATACTCAATGGGACCATGAAATCAAACTCATAGACAATGCACCTCTCAAACTTAAGGCAAAGATATACTCTATGACCTTAAAGGAAGAAGAGGAGCATAATATATTCACCAATGAAAACTTTACATCAGGAAGAATTCACATCTCAAAGTCTTTTTGTTTTTTTTTTAAAATCAAAAATTTATATACCAGTGCATGATAGAAGTCCAGTCCTGGCTTAGTAGGCCAGGGTACTGTTACAAGATATCCTAGAGGCCAAAGATGACTACATACAAACACTACAGCTAGAGAGTCCATATGTCCATTGCAGTCAACCTGATCAGATGCCCCCCTTTGCATGAGGGCCTAGTCAATATTTCAGTTTCAGCAGCGATGGCCAAGCGCGCACCTACCCTTACACTCAGCCTCCGCTGTCTTCTGGGAAATTTCCTGGATCACCTCCTGCAAGTCCGAGGGGGCTGACTTTTCAGCCAACCATGCCCAGTCAAAGCGGTGGTGCCAGAATGAGCACCGTTGGTCAGAGGTGCTGTGCTCCCCTTTGCAGTTCACACAATGCATGGCATGCGGGCATGGGGCTCCCGCAGGGGTCAGTTCTTGGGGTGGCTTCACAGAGGGGCTACCCCTGCAGCAAGAAGTGTAGTCACAATGGCTGGCCTCAGTATGAGGACCAGCACACTGGGGGCATCGGGGGGCCTGAGAATGACAGGCATGAGTCGAATGTCCCCAGCATCAGCAATGCTGGCACAAAGGGATGCCGGAGTGAGAGTGGGCCACATGCATGAAGCATGAGGCCAGGCCAAACTGGAAGGAAGAACCAATCAAGCACCTAGCAGTAGCGCCTGACTGGGAGTTGAGCATGTCAAACCACATGGTGGCAGTGTCAGCACGGCAGGAGTTGCGCATAACCTACAGGCTATTTGCAAGAGTGAAGAAGCTGGCCATATGGGACTTCCCCATGACTGCCCAAACATCATCAGCAGTGACCTGCTGACCATCCGCCTTGAAAAAGGGAATATCCACAACCTTAAGATAAGACTGCAAACGTAGAAGAGCTGCCTCAACTCCACCCTCAGCAAGGGAGAGGAGGTGAGAGACACCAGCCTTCACCAGGTCTATCTCACCCTAGGAAGCCACACGAGATGTAAGAAGGGAGATCCCCCCATATGCAAAATGGCAGAAGTCAACCCAAAGGTCACTCTTATCAAGAGAACAATTGGCAGTGCCCACTAAGGCCAGAAACTGCGAGGAGGAGGGGAGAGGGTCAATCTTGATGAGGACCTGCTGCTGGGAGGGACCAGGGACAGTCAACTTGATCTTCCGCTTAGGAGCAGTGGGCAGGACAGATGCCTGATGCATCGCAATGATGCAATCAGAGGGAAGGTTGGGGACCGTCTTGGCCAAATTGACCAAAGACGTCACGTTGCAAACAGTGTCAGCATAACTATGCTTAACACTGGAGGGGGGAGGGGGATGCTTGGCAAAGTGAGTGGGCTGGGGGGGAGAAGCAGGCTTGGGAGCCAGAGGAGGATAGGCAGTAGCCTCCAAAGAAGGGCCATGCACTGGGGCAGAGGGAGGAGGAGCCACTGAGTCAGCCATTCTATGGATTGGGGGAGGACACTGTGGGGCATCACGGGGAAGCATGTCATGCAAGGCTGAAGCCAAGGTGGGTGTGCTGGGAGAGTCATCAAAGAGCAAGACATGCCCTTGAGCAGCAAATATATGCCCTGCCATGACAGACAGAGCATGTGCAAAGTGCATAAGATCCTGCAGGTCAGACCAAGGCTTACCAGCCAGAGCTGTGAGTGAGTCATTGAGAGAGGTGACCCTATCCACTAAAGCAGTGGAAGGGGCAGCAGACAGCCAGGAAGCAGCAGAGAGCAGATGGAGGCAAGGAGTGAAAGCACTCACCCCTTGAGAAAGGCCACCAGTGACCGGGGACAGAGAGACTGGGGGAGCAGGAGTGGATGGGTGTGATGCAGAAGGCACCAGGCAAGCGGGAGGGGGTATGAGCTCAGCAACAACCAAGCTACGCTTCTTCTTGCCTTTGCCCTTGCAAGGAACAGGTGTGACCAGTTTGGGTGGCCCAGCAGGGAGGACTGATGCGCAAGGAGTAGAGAGGCCCGCTATCTCAGTGTTACCCCCCTGCAATGGAGTAGAGCTTGACATTTCAGCCTCTGACTCAACTTCGACGTCCTCATCCCAAGGACGACTCTTCAGATTGTGTATATACTGTAAATTATCAGACATAGTGACTAAGAACATGACCAAGACTGTGAACGATGATGGCAGTGTGTGGGAAAGAAGGGATGTCACATCTCAAAGTCACAATATGTTATGAACAATTACATTTCCCTCCATTTGTTTTTATTTGTCTTAGTTAGTTTATATAGATTATATCTACTAAGACAAACATGAACAATATTTATAGAACTTGTTTACAATGTTCTATAATCTGTTTACAATATTCTATGATATTCTTAGTTCTTTGTTTACAATGTTCTATAAGTTGTTTACCTTATTCCATACTATTCTTAGAATGTTCTACAAGATTCCAGAAGATTCTACAACCTTCTTGAATGTTTCCAAAGTTACTAGAATGTTCTACTTATGTACTACTATAGTTATCTATGTAGTAGATACAAATATGTATGAGTAGTATATAAGCAAGCTCAACTAACAAGGAGAAACCATCATTTCTACTTAGTTAGGTAGAGCCTCGAGAATAGAGTTTCTTAAACTCAACTAAAGTGTAAAAGAGCTAATAGTCTGAAAGAAGTCTATTTTGCTTATTGGTTAAGTTGCTCTCGATATAGAACTTTGATCTGAGTTCTATATCATCAATTAATACTTGTGGTAAAAAACCTCTTGAGTCATTATTGGACCCTTGATCCATTTATAGGCTTGATCAGTCTATTAATAGATTGTGTACATACAGGTCAATACTTAACCTGAACTTGTTAACATGAAGAGCCTCCTCTGTTAAGCTTCCTGTAGAGGACAACCTAATATGCTTGATTACAAATAATCTAGCATCACCATAATACAATACACAGCATCTTGCTTCTTCATCCCCAAGAAAGATGGCTTGAAACAATTGGTACAGGACTGTTATGACCTTAAGAGCGAACTCAGATTGCAACAGAGGCAAAGGCTTGAGGACAAATAAGAAAAAAGTACAATTGGTAAAGCATGATGTACAGAGCTCTATCTAAGGTACTTATATACATCCTACATGGAGTACTAGAGTAGCAGGGTAATACAAGGTAATGGGCATGAAGTAAAACAGAGTGATAGGAAATAACTACAGTTCCTAGACATGATACTACACAGAGTAAACTACCCAGAGTTGTAACAAGGACTACAGGAAAATCAATCAATACACAGTCAAAGACAAGATGCCCATTCCCCTAATCAGTGAAGTAGTCAACAGACTCAAGAATGCCAAACTGTTTAACAAGTTTGACATTATCTGAGGCTACAACAACATTTGTATCAAGGAAGGGGATGAGTGGAAAGCAGCATTCCTAACCAACTACAGTCTATTCAAGCCCACAGTCATGTTCTTTGGACTATGCAACTCCCCTGCTACATTTTCACATATGATGATGACTGTATTCCAGGAAATGATCCACAACAGTACATTAACAAACTACATGGACAATTTTGTTATTCCAGCCCAGTCTGAGGCTGAGTTACAGGAACAAACCCTGAGATTCTTGAAAATTGCTACCTGATACAACTTGTACTTCAAATGGTCTAAATGCGAATTTGGAGTAACAAAAGTACCTATATTGGGAGTTGAAGTAGGGAATAGAAAGGTGGAAATAGAACAGCAGAAGATTGAAGCTATACAAAACTAGAACACTCCCTCCAATGTCAAAGGGATGGAAAGCTTCTTAGGCTTTGTGAATTTCTACAGGGGGTTCATTGAAGGGTTTAGCAACATTGCAGGTCCCCTTAATATATTGAAAGGAAGAACAGAATGGAAATGGAGAGATGATGAACAAAAGGTGTTCAATACCTAGAAACAATGCATCACAGAGGAACCAGTCTTAACTCTCCCCTAACCAGACAGCAAATTTCAAGTTGAGACAGATATATCTGGATATGCTATAAGTGCCATCCTGTCTCAAGAACAGGATTACAAGTGGCACCCAGTAACATTCATGTCATGAACTATGAGTCCCACAGAAAGGAACTACAAAATATATGACAAGAAGCTACTTGTGATCATGGAAGCCCTATATGTTTGGTGACAATACCTCCTGGATGCCCAAGAAATGTTTGAGGTCTGGACAGACCATGAGAACCTGAAGTATTTCAGAAGACTATGGAAACTCAACAGTAGACAGATGTGATGGTATCTCAAGCAACAAGACTACAACTTTGTGATTTAGCATGTACTTGGCAAAACCAATACCAAGGCTGACATTCTTTCTTGCTATTACAAGCCTGACTGGCAAGAAGAAGACAAGATGGTTATTCTCATCAAGAACCTTGTATGCTGAGTAACTATGGAGGAAGAAACCATCACTCCTATGATCTTACTTCAAGAAGCATGTTTCAAGGTCTTTATTAGTACAGATATAGAACAACAAATCCAGAACTGTAATGCCACAAAAACCAAGGTACTCAGAAACTTGGAGGATCTATTAAAGGGATACTCTAAAGTAGATGGGTTGGTCTACTACCAGAGAAGAATTTATGTCCCACTGGGAGATGACCTATGAGGTCAGATCATTTGGAAATTCCATGATGCACCAGATGCAGGACACTCAGGTCAACATCAAATACTAGAGGAACTATCAAGAGACTTCTGGTGGCCTGGCATGCAACAAGATGTAAAGAAGTTTGTCAATAGTTGCAATATGTGTCAACAGACACAAATCCACATAGAACAAAAATCAGCACCTCTGCATCTCCTACCAGTTCCAACACACCCCTGGGAAGAAATCTCAGTAGATCTAATCAGTCCACTACCCCCCTCTGAAGGACATGATGTTATTCTTGTTATTGTTGACTGTTTCACCAAAATGATATGTGTAATACCCATCACAACATCAATGATAGCAGGACAACTTGCTGTTCTATATTGGGATCAGATCTGGAAGTTGTATGGCTTGCCAAAGAAGATCATCAGTGATCAAGGACCACAGTTCACTTCAAAGTTTATGGAAGGTCTATGTAAAGTTCTCAGGATCAGATGGGCCCTGTCAACCACTTATCACTCCCAGACTGATGGGCAGACAGAACAGATCAATCAAGAAGTTGAGAACTTCTTATGGAAGTACATGTCCTATAACCAGAATAATTGGACATCTTAGCTTGCCACAGCAGAATTCTATTACAATGACAAACAATACTTAGCAATGCACCACTCACTGTTCTTCTTGAATTATGGAAGACATTCATAGAAGAGACTCACATCAGCATCATCACCAGCACTAGTGGTAGAGGAATTCATGGCAGATCTGGTAAAGGCACAGAAATCAGTGGCAGAAAGCATGGAACAAAACTATGAGAGCATAGCAGTTGCATATGACAGGAAAAGAAAAAGAGCCCAGTCTTATCAAGTCAGTGACACTGTATGGTTGGAAGCTTCCAACATCACAACAAATCAGCCTAGCAAGAAGTTGGACTATTGGAGATATAGACCTTTTCCCATCTCAGAAATAATTGGAAATAGCACTTATCATCTCAAGCTATCATCTCAATGGGTTATTTATGATGTGTTCAACAAGGTACTCCTGTCACCAGCAAGAAACCCCAAGTTTGAAATCCAACAGAAATCCACACCACCACCACCAGATCTGATTGATGCCAAGGAGGAATAGAAAGTAGAAGAAATCTGGGGTCACTGAAAATAGGGTAGAAGAGTGCAGTACTTGGTCCATTGAAAAGGGTATGGTAATGAAAAAGATCAATAGTTACCCAAGTCCTACCTGTTGAATGCAGAGGAGGCAATCCAGGAATACCATAGCAGGTTCTCATAGCTAACCTAACTGGAGAGGGGGGTAAAACACGAAAATTCCATAAAAAACTACAGTGAAGCCACAGACCCAGTCAACACAACCTGACAAACACTCCAGCACTAGTTACCCCTTGCAAAGTCTACATTGCCATCTTTGCATCTGCAACTATTGCCCTTATCATCATTACCACTACCACCATTATCACTGCCAAGAAGGACCACTCTGCTGATTGCAACATCATCTATCCCAATGCCTTACCTGACTGCTCCAGTTCTCTCCTCAACCTCAAAGAACCCCAAGTCACTGCTACCTACCACTTTTCAAGCAGCCATGTCTTCCACAGCTAAGATCTATTCTCTGGCCTTTAAATCTTCTGAAGCTCCCACTACATATAATGTGGGTTGTGTTGACCTGAAATCCATCAAGCTATGCAACTAAGTCCTTTGAGATCCCCTATACCTATACAATAACCTCACTCATACCATCAATTCTCTTGCTGTCTTCAAAGAGCAGCTGAGCCTCTTCACTTGCTTTGCATATAGCTTAGCCACTATCCTTGCAGATGTGGAGGGTAATGCAATCAAGTTGTGTGCAGGAGGACATCATGTGGCAGATGCCCAGGAATTTGTAGAGAAGATTACTGCTGCACTACAATACATCAGAACTGCCCATCTAGTACCCAAGGCCCATTTTTTACAATACATCCTGGCTCAACATCTCCACAAGTGTGACAGTATTGGAGAACAATTCATCATCAACCACATCACAGAAATCACTCAATTGTATGCTTGTACCAATCCCTACCCTGTTCCTCTGCCTACTGGAAAACACACTCCCCCAGCTCCTGGAGCTGCACAGACCCATGAAAAACTCATCAAAGAGCCTAAAGCCAAGGACATTGAGATGGACAATTACAACTCTAATGATGTTCCTGCTAAAAGCATATTAGGCCCTGCTATGATCAAAGATGCCCAATCCCTCTACACATTTCTCCAGAAACATGATGCCAATACCCTCAAAATCACTATGCCCACTTATTTCATTGTCCCAAACCACTTCTACACCCTATGCAAACACAGAGAGAGCAACAACAAATATTAGGTGAATGTAGTTGCCAAGTTCTTAGATCAATATGCTAACTCACAAGCCCACTATCATGTCCAACACATTATCATCTACAAAGAAGGTCCTGATAATGCTCCATTCTTCATTGGATGCAATGAACACTACATGTAATTCACAATTGCTCAAGTCACAAAGGACCTTGCAAGGTTTATTGTCAAGGACTAGAAGTTCCATCAACACCTCTTCCAGTTGTACATGCAGAGTCCATGAGGAGTATCTCTTCTATCACAAAGGACAACCATTACTCCTGTCAGGTATCTCTTCTGCTATTATGTTTGTATCTTAAAAGGACTTTTACATTAGTTACGTATTCATGAGGACATGAACCCTGAGAAGGAGGTGATGTTACAACTCTGGATAGACTGAGGTATCTATTTTCTACTTGCTCAATACTACTGTGTTACTGCTCTTAGTTTACTCTGTATTACTCCATTCCCATAGTATAAGTACCTTAGGTAGAGCCCTGTATTCCTTACACTTTACTAATTGTACTTTTCCCTTATTCACCCTCAAGCTTTTGCCTCTGTTGCAACCTGAGCTTGCTCTTAAGGTCATATCATGATAGGCATAATAAAATCACTGAGTAACATGTTCAGACTGTTGATTTCTATTAGCACCAATCTGTGCAGAAATGTTTGGATGCCATCCATTGTCACCATGGGGGAACAGTAAAACATAATGGAAGCATGAGTAGGTCTGATGGAGATTGCTGATCTGTTGAAGTTGATTTCCTTCACCTTGTAACCAAACAATAATATCTTGATGTTCAGATACTTCATTAACTCAAGCAGTTGGCACAATAGTAGAGATTTCATCAGCAGTAGAAGTATTATAGTGCTGCTGATCATGCTGCTGATCTACATGAAGTCAAGCATAAACTGTAGAGCATTCATACTGTGGTTGCTGTTGCATAATCTCATATGCTTGCTTATAGACATTGACATATAGATGAGTGATGTTGAGCATAGCATTGAGATCTTGCATTATAACAGGATTGAGATCAGGATTGTTTAACTATCTCCATGTCAACTGGTCTTCAGGATCAAAAACATAGAGCTAAGCATAGATTAATAGAGTGGGACCATCAGGAAGAAGAACACTATGAAGATGATGAAGTTCTCCACTGATCTTGAAACAATATGGCCCAGTAGTAGCAGTGACAGAGTGGTCAACTTTGACTCCCACAGATGTGAATGCAAATGCAGCATTAAAACATCAGATGTTGGTTTTAAAATGATGGGAGAGCTCAGGATCTATTCTAATGCCAGTCATATTTTTCTAAGACTGGATGCATTTGAGAATATGGTAGAAGATCAATTTGACCATTCAAACAACAACCACCAAACTTAGGAACATAAACAGTAGATGCTGTGAGCTTTTCACAATTAAAGTAAAGTGCATGACACTGTGGACAGTGAATATTTATTAGATCAAGTGTTTGAGATTTAAGAGGTTCTTGATAAGGTAGACAGCCTTTTGGAAGTGGACAAAGATTACAATCCTGGTGTGGAAGTTGAGCAGGTGGTGGTGATAGTGGTGGCAGTAGTGGTGGTGATGGTGGTGATGATGGTGGTGGTGATGGTGGTGGTGAAAAGTTGTCATTCTCTTGCAAATGGTGAAGAGGCAGAAATGTAATTAGTGGTGTAGAGATAAAGGTATCTTAATTAAAATCACAAAATGTGGCTTGTAATGTGAGTTCATGGGGAGATAAATCAATAGAGAGGATATTCAAAAGGAAAACACAAATAAAAGGGATTGATAAAGTTATTAGAGTGTTAGGAATGACTTAGATAAGTCAGGAAAGCATTTGTAATAGAGAGCTCACAGCACGAGAAACGAATTGATTCTACTTCAAGACTTGAGTTATGGAGCTACCACAATCACTATAAGTGCCAAAGAACTCAAGTTAATGCAACAAGAATGTCCAAGGAGCTATGCTTGACACTACAGATCACACTAAAACACCTCAGATGCACTGACTCCAACTGCACAATGTCTTCAAAGCGAATTGGTAGATACAATACACAAGGGGCCAATCTTTATAATTGGGCTTGTAGTTCTCAACTTATTGAATCTGACATTTATACAATATAGTTCTGGCTTATATTTCTCTACTACTGGTGCTCTGACCAAAGAAACTTCAAATTACTTTTAAGCACACACTTTAGATGATTGTTTTATACATAATCCTTGGAGTGCAGCCATAGCAAGTGGGCTTCTTGCCAGATATACATCCTAAGAGGTGGTTTATATATTCAAAAGTGAGTTAAAACAAATACAAAGTTATGATGACATTACAATATGATGTGAGACATTAAACAAGTGTTATTTTAAGAACTGTCCAATCAGAATATGACAAAAAAATATGAGTGTATGCTTATGTGAAATAGTTCTGTATTTGTTCTATAATTAGTTTGCTATGAGAGCTGAATTTGATTCTAGTAGATCTGGCAAGTCATTTAGGGAACTCTATTAATTCTGGATTTGTCAAGATGTGCTTTGCAAAGCTTGGCAATCAAAAACAACATATTGTTCTGGGTCTGTCAGATCATTCTATATCAGAGCACACATATATGCATATAGTAGGGAACTTCTCACAATCATATAGAGACCAGATTATTAGCCCAAGCTAGAGGCCCAGGACTCATGACTGGTTATAGGGTTCACATCCTGACCACTGCTGCTAAGTCTTGGTGCCATTCCATAGCTGCCACTACCTGTGATTGTTGGTTCAAGATACACATTTAGTTTTATTGTATATGTGTTCTCAAAATTATTAATACTGTGTGCACTGACTCCTAAGAGAGACACTTGCTTTGCAAAGTGTGTGTGCTAGTGTTACATAGTCTGTATCACTTAGAGGGATTGTTGAATATTATTGTTGCTCAGTGTACAGTGTTATCTTACACTGTAATTATGCTATTTAAAGTTAATTGAAAATTTACTGTAACAACAGTGTAGATGTTGTGCAAACTGCTGAGCAAGATCATCACCTCTAGTCTCATTCTCTTCATTTTCCTGTATAGATTCCTCATCAACTTCATTCCTCCATTGCTGAAAATCTTCCTGTCACTGATATAATTGTACTTCTCATTGTTGCTCTACTTCTCTTTCATATCCAACTCTCAAATTCTCTTCTAGCTGTCTCTGTACCTGCAACCACTCATTTACCTCTTCTCTATCCCATTCTTCTACCTATCTCTGTATTTGTAACTGCTGATTTGCTTATAGCTTGCTCTACTTGTAATTGATGTTGAGCTTCTTACTGTGTTTCATCTTCTCTTTCCTGTTGCTGTTGTTGTTGAGCATTTAATTATTGCTCTCTTACTTCTCTTGCTACATGTTTATCCTCTAACAATGAATGTCTCTGTTGATTTCAATAATCTGCTATTGCAGCATCAAGATCTGGTGAAGGTGAAGGTTGTTGTTCAACATTCTAATAGCATCTTTTTTTTTTTTTTTAAATTTATAAATTTATAATGTGGTGCATGATAGCAGTCTGTGCCCAGATTGGTAGCCCAGGATACTGTTACAAGAGTACAACTAAAAGCAACTATGAAAATGCATAACAGATCAAAACTACATAATCATCTATTGCAGTCAGTGTCTAACAAATGCTACCTCACCCTACTCAGCTTCAGGTGGGGGCCTATGATGAAATTCAAGGTTTCAGCAGTGCTGGTTGAGTGCCCTCCTACCCTTGTGCTCTTCCTCTGCTGTCTTCTGAGAAATTGCATTGTTGTACAATGTCCTCTCAGACAAGACTGACTTTTCAGCCAGCTAAGCCCAATTGAAATGATAATGCTAATATAGGCATTGTTGGTTGCTTGTACTGTGCTCCCCCTTACAGTTGACACAGCATGTGGTATGAGGGCATGGGGCTCTCTCTATTCTGATACTATTGACAGTTCTGAAATCTAGCAGGAAGTAGAGGAATATTCTCAAGCTGTAAGATTGGACAATCAAAGTCATCTGGAATAACAGTCTGAGAAATTTGTAGAGCTAATAATGCTCCTATATTTACAGGAGGATGCATAACAGGGGTTGGAGATAAAAGATGTGGTAGCAAAGGAGGTAGTAGCTTATTTTTCTGCTCTCACCAAATGTCAGGACTTGTCATCTGTAAATATTCATTACATTCATTAGCACATGCAGTTTGATGGCTTTGTTCAGGTGTAATAGGAGTAGAGGGACAGTTTCTGAAGAATAGGTTATTAAGTATATTTAAAAGAATATAAATATAAATATATACTTACATTGTCTGCAAGTTCTCATCATGTTCATGATCTTGTTCAGGTGTAATAGGAGTAGAGGGATGGTTCTTGAAAAGATAAATCATTAATATCTTATAGAACATAATAAATATAAATATATACTGACATCTTTAAAAACAGAGTCTAATATAGCAATAGAATATGAATACAGATCCAAAATCCAGGAAATATATACAGAATAGCTCCTTGAGACAGCCCAACAGAATCTAAACTGCAAGAAGAGAATAGACTACAGAATAGCTCTTTGGTTCAAACTAAAAGAATATAAACTACAGGGATGGGACTACACAACAGAGCTCTCTGGATCTACACAGTGAGCTCAGT
>KQ961990.1:96347-107449 GCA_001563735.1 Leucoagaricus sp. SymC.cos | reverse complement strand
CATGACAGCATCATAGACAGCTTTCTGTTCATGGTTGAACTGCTGATAACTCCTATCCACTCTATTCTGCAACTCCTGAGGATCATATTCAAGCTGAGATGCCAGCATAGGATTGTTGGCCAAGTCAAGCCATTGATGACCATCATCATCAGGACCATTAGAAAGGGGCATGTTGGGATATTTTGAGAGATCATCTCCAAACTCCAGTAAGATTTTGTTCAAGAGATAAAGACCATAATTGTAAATCTGGTGGTCTTCAAACTGTCTGTCCTGATAATGTGGGATGTGTAAGAGCTGTCTTCTGAGATCATCACAGATTTTATGTATCTAGGCCTCCCAAAGATATTCAGGATGTGAGGGATTACAGTAGTAAAGAATGATGACAAAAAGACATCTCAAAGAGCTTCCAGTTTGAATCTCTCCTGCCTCTTCCAAACACCAATTCTACTCAACATCATCCTCCAGTAACCCTCATGCAAGACATGCATCTTGGAATATGGGGTGAAGCATTCCTTCATGAGTTCTAAGATCTTCATATGATGTTGCTCCAGGAACAACTCCCAGCAATAGCCTGAGATAGAAATGCTCTCCCTGAGCAGGAGAAGCAAAATATATTCTGCCAATAGCTGTTTCTCTCTGACATAGAGTCCAGGACTTTGAGTTGGTGTTGTAAACCCATGAGTTTGGAAAGTCCTGATAGAGGATATGGCAAGCTTCTGGATGGGTGCCATTGGCCTCAAACCAAGCAGTCAATTGAGTATGTCTGGTAAGACCACATTCAAGAACACCATTGGCATTGTCCTGTGCATTGAAGTAAACTATGTGATGACCACGTTCAAGAACACCATTGGTATTGTCATGTGCATTGAAGTAAACTATGTGATGACCATCAAGATGAACAGGAAGATGATAGACAGGTGGATACTCTGAATAGAATTGATAGTATGAACTTGAAAAGGAAGAATATTAAAAAGTTATGACCTTATGAGTGAACTCAGGTTGCAACAGAGGCAAAGGCTTGAGGGCAAACAAGGGAAAAGTACAATTGGTAAAGCATAAGGTACAGGCTTCTACCTAAGGCACTTATATACAGACTACATGGAGTAAATGTGGTAACACAAGGTAACAGACACAGAATAACACAGAGTACTAGAAAATAACTATTACAGTCCAAACATGATACTGCACAAAGTGAACTACTCAGAGTCATAACATCACCTCCTCCTCAGGGTTCATGTCCTCATGAAAAGAAAATACTACTGTAAAGGTCCAACTAAAGTATGAACATAATGATGAAAGAGATATCTGACAGGAGTAACAGTAGTCCTTGGTGATGGAAGAGGTACCTCTCATAGATTCTGAATGTACAGCAGGAAGAGGTATTGATGGATTACTTCTATCCTTTGACAAGGAATCTTGCTTGGAGGTGAAGAAGGCATTAGAGGCATGCTCTTCATGTTCTTCACCCAGTCTGGACCATGTTACATAGGTCCATCTAAAGGAGCTGTTTGCTGATAATGTTATCATTGGAAAGTTCCTATTGCTGGCCAGTGCCTGCCTCAAGATGGGGTATTGGCCTTCTCATTTTAAGGAGTCAGTTTCAGTGATTATTCCTAAGCCTGGTAAACCCTCCTATTTGACTCCCAAGTCTTTTAGGCTGATTGTTCTGCTTAATACATTGGGGAAGTTAATTGAGAAGATGCTTTCTGTGCATCTTCAGTTTGATGGTGTCAAGTTTGGCACCTTTCATTCAAACCAGCTGGGTGGTATTTGGCAATGGTCAACTGAGGATGCTGGTTTATTTCTTACTCACTTGGTTAAGACTAGGTGGGCAAGAGGCCTCAAGATGAGTGTTGTTGCCTTTGACATTGCTCAGTTCTTTCCATCCTTGAACCATGAGATGCTCATGGCCATATTGGCAAAGCAGGAGTTCCCAGTGAATGTTTGGGAGTTCTTTGATTCTTATCTTGTAGGGAGGAAGACCAAGCATCTTTGGAATTCTTTCTTCTTGGGCTTTTACAAGGTGGATGTGGGGGTTGGGCAGGGGTTGGCCCTCTCCCCTGTCCTTTCTGCTATCTATCTTATGCCTGTGCTCAAGATTTTTGACTTGCATACATCGCATCTGGAGTGTGATATGCTCTCTTATGTGGACAATGGGACTCTCATCGCCTAGGCCAAGGAGCTGGCTGACAACCTCATGCATCTCAAGCAGGCATATGGGTTTATGTTTGATCTCTTTATGGCATTTGGGCTTGTCCTTGAGCATAACAAGTCCAAGCTCTTTCATTTTTTGTGTTGTAAGGGGGATGACAATCCCCCCATCAATCTGGGGTATGCCACATTTACAGAAGACACTCCTCTCCATCCCAAGCTGTTTTGGCAGTATTTGGGTTTCTTTTTTAACTGACAGCTCACTTTCAGGGAGCATGTCTACTATTACTCCATCAAGGCCATCTCCACAGTGCATGTCATGGGGATGCTTGGGAACTCACTTAGGAGCCTCTCTCCAAAGCAGAAGTGTTTGCTTTACAGGTCATACATGATTCCTATTGCCACATATGGCTTTTGTTTATGGTGTCATGGGCTTCATCCTCATAAAGCTCATCTTGCCTCACTTAACAAGATGCAGCAGTGTGCAGCAGTGTGGATTACTGGTGCATTTTGCACCTCACCTACAGATGGTGTTGAGGTGTTGGCAGGCCTCATCCCCATCCATTTGCATCTTAAGAAGTTGAGGTCTCAGATAGTGTATTGGGTCCTCACTTTGTCATCTACACATTCTACTAAGCATCTGCTTGGTACTAGGCAATTTCCAGGTGCTGATCCTCATTGGTACCTCTTTACTCAGCTTGGCTGCTCTGTTGAGAAGGTCAGATTGGCTGTTGTTAATACTCTTAAATATCATTCTATTCCCATCACCTTGGAGTCCTTTGAGCCTGATGCTTCTGAGGCTCACCCAGGTAAGCGTCTCATGGATCTCTTTGGGGATTGCATATGGATTGTTGAGTTTGACCCAAGGGAGAAGGACATTAACATCTAGCATGTGTTGAATGCTGAGCTTGAGAGAGCTACCATGCTTGATGACTGCATTGTAGTGGCCACTGATGTGTCAGTGGGTCATGACAGGTCTTTCTAGGCAGTTTCTGCTGCTTGGGTCTGGGCAGGTGGAGTGCCAGTTCAGCAATCTCACTAGGCTGCTGGCAGGGTAATGGCTCCTGATGTGGAGCTTCATGCCATTTGGATGGGTGTCTTTGCTGCATGCATGCAGCAGGGCACCTGTCATATTGTTCTATTCACTGACCACTCTGCTTTGGCTCAGTGGGCAGTGGATCCTTCTGTTGGCAGTGGGCAGGCCTAGGCTCTGCTCATCTGTCACTGTTTGCAGAAGTGGCTTGGAGAGGACCCCTTGCACACTTTTACATTTGTACAGGTTTGCTCCTCTTTGGAGTAGCCTTTGTATCACGCAGTCCATCGCTTCATGATGGACCTAGCTTTCAAGGTGCCTGTGGGGGCTTTGCCCTTCATGACTCTTAATTATATTCATATGGCTGAGGCACAGACCTGTCATGATAAGTGGACTAGGCAGTTCACTTCATCAAGCTCCTCTGGGAGAGACTTTTTGCACCTTAATGATGTTGGAGGCAAACAGCTGATGCCTATATACCTCTTGGGGGGTACTTGGCTTAAACATTGACATGACTCACCTATCTGTGCCAGAGTGTGCTGGGCAGTTTTGAAGCATGCACCTATCAGGAAGTTTAGATGTCAGTTTAAGCTCTCTGATGATCATTCCTGTCCTTGCAGGACTGCTGTTGTGCAGACTCATGAGCATATCTTGACTGAATGCACTGACTTCAGCCCTCCTTGGCACTTCCCAAAGCTTTGGGAGGAGCTGTTAGAGTTTTGCAAAGAGAACCCTAGAGCATTCTCCTTTACACACCTCCCTAGAGGATAAGAACAGTGCAGCCACTCTTTGGCAGTCGCTGGGTTTCCTGGGGCCCTTTAGGGTTCTTGGGGAGTCTGGTATTGGCAGCTGATGGGGGCTGTGCTAATTGATCTCTTGGTGCTTGTCTCCTGCATGGTGCAGGAATGAGAGCAAGGGAACTTACCTGTGCTTCATCCACTTCTGGGTATAGGAGGGACATATCTTGGGTGTAGGCTGCTATATTCAGCTGAGCTGGGGGGATTTGATTCTTCATAGTGTAATTGTAGCATACTACTTGTAGTTGTTGTGACTGGACTGCTATCATGCACTGGTATATAAATTCCTGAGTTAAAAAAAAAAAAAAAAAAAAAAAGACAAGGAATCTTGCAAGGTCCTTCTTGACCCAGGTGATTGCAAACTGGGTGTGATGTTCATCACAACCAATGAAGAATGGAGCATTGTCAGGGCCTCCTTTATAGATAGTGATGTGTTGGGAGTCAAAGCAGGCATGAGAGTTGGCATACAGCTCTAGGAATTTGTTGATGACATTGGCCCAATATTTATTATCACTTTCACCATGCTTCCTCAAGGTGTAGAAATGATTAGGTGCAATAAAGTAGGTGGCAGCCATTATTTTGAGTGTGTTGGCATTGTGCTTCTGAAGGAAGTTATAGAGGGCATGAGTATCTTCAATGGCTGCAGGTCCAAGTATTCCTTCTGCTGGAGTGTCACTGCAATCATAGTCATCCATTTCAACATCCTTTTATCTCTACCTCTTCCATAGGTTCATCATCTGCCTCTATTATGCCAGGTGCAGGTGGGGTTCATTTGCCAGTAGTGGGTGGTACAGGGTAGGGGTCAGTGTGTGCATAAGATTGAGTAACTTTGGCAATGTGATTGATGATGAATTATTCCCCAATACCATTGCATTCATGGAGACATTGGGCAAGGATACATTGGAGGGAATGGGCTTTGGGTACAAGACATGTAGTTCTGACATAGCAGAGTGTGGCAGTGATGCATTCTATGAAGTCCTGAGCATCAGCTCCTCAGTGTCCTCCAGCACACAACTCAATAGTGTTTCCTTCTAGATCTGCTAGGATTGTGGCGAGGCTATGAGCAGAGTTGGTGAAGAGCTTTAATTGTTCTTCAAGGATGGCAAGGGAGTTGATCATGCGGGTGAGGTCATTGTATAGGTATAGGAGGTTGCATAAGACTTGGTTGTGTGGCTCAACTATTTCTAGATCCACACATCCTATCTCAGCTGTAGCAGTTCCTTCAGTGGACTTAAATGATAATGGGGGAAACTTGGCAGTTGATCATTTGGCAGCTTGGGTAGTGGTTTCGATATGGCCTTTTTATCCAATTTTGAGTTTCACCCCCCTCCTCAATTAGGTTTGCTCTGAGAACCTATCATGGTATTCTTAGATTGCTTCTTCTGCATGTGACAGATGGGACTTGGGTAACCACTGATCCTCCTCATTGCTATACCCCTTCCAATGGACAAGATACTGGGTCTCTCTATCCTGTTTTCAGTGACCTCAGATTTTCTTGATTTCCCACTCTTCTTCTGTGTCAATCAGATCTGGCAGCAGAGATGGAGGTTTCTGTTGAACCAAAAACTCAGGTTTTCTTGCCAGTGATAGGAGTACCTCATTAAAGACATTATGGATGATCCACTGAGGTGGCAGCTTGAGATGATAAGTGCCATTTCCTACAATCTCTGATATAGGGAATGGGCTATATCTCTGATAATCCAGCTTCTTGCTCAGTCAGTTGGACATGATGTTGGATGCTTCCAACCATACATTATCACTGACTTGATAGGTTTGGGCCTGTTTCCTTTTCCTGTCATATACAGATGTCATGTTCTTCCAATTTTGCTCTATGCTTTTTGCTGCCATTTCTTGTGCTTGGGTTAGGTTTGTCACAAAATCCTCTACTGCTGGTGCCAGGTATGATGTTGATGCATGGCCTTTCCACAGATGTCTTCCATAGTTCAAGAAGAATGGAGAATGGCATATTGTGGAGTGCTGCTTGTCATTGTAATGGAATTCTGCTGCTACGAGCCAGGATACCCAATCATTCTGTTTATAGGACACATATTTTCATAGGAAGTTCTCAACTTCTTGATTGATCCATTCTGTCTGTCCATCAGTCTGTGGATAATATGCAGTTGACAGGGCTCTTGTGATGCTGAGGGCTTTACATAGACCTTCTATGAATTTTGATATGAACTGTGGTCCTTGATCACTGACAATCTTTTTGGGTAACCCATGTAACTTCCAGATCTGGTCCCAATATAGAATGGTGAGTTGTCCTGCTGTCAACACTATGGTGGTGGGTATCACACATATCATCTTGGTGAATTGGTCAACAATAACAAGAATAGCATCATATCCATCAGAGGATGATAAGGGGCCGATGAGGTCAACTGATATCTCCTCCCAAGGATGTGTTGGTACCAGTAGGGGATGTAATGGTGCCGCTTTCCATTTATGCTGAATTCATGTCCTTTGGCACATATTGCATCCTCCCACAAACTTCACATCTCACCACATGCCTGGCCACCAGAAATCTCTCGATAGGACCTCCAGTATTCAATGCTGGCCCAGGTGTCCTTCATCTGGTGCTTCATGGAAATCCTGTATGATCCTGAATTGTAGGTCATCTCCTGGTGGGACATAAATTTGTTCCTGGTAGTAGACTATATTGTCATCTTTGATAAACCCTTTGGTGGGGTCTTTGAGTCCCCATATGATCTTGGTTTCTTGGCCACTGCAGTTCTGGATTTGTTGTTCTATATCTGTGGTGAGGGAGGTCTTGAAATTTGTTTCTTGGAGTAACATGATGGGTCTAGTGGTTTTATCCTTAATGGTTACTTGGTGCACAAAGTTTTTGAGAAGGGTGACTGTCTTGTCTTCTTTTTGCCAATTGGGTTTGTCATGGTGAGAGAGAATGTCAGCTTTAGTGTTGGTTTTGCCAAGTATGTGTCAGATGACAAAGTTATAGTCTTGTTGTTTGAGGTACCATTGCATTTGCCTGCTGTTGAGCTTTTGTGGTTCTCTGAAGTATTTCAGATTTTCATGATCTGTCCAAACCTCAAATGTTTCTTGTGCATCCAGGAGGTACTGTCACCAAACTTGTAAGGCTTCCATGATAGCAAGGAGCTCCTTGTCATAGATCTCATAGTTGTGTTCCACTGGACTCATGGTATGTGACATAAATGCCACTGGGTGCCACTTGCTGTCTTGTTCTTGAGACAGGATAGCTCCTATAGCATAGCTGGACATGTCTGTTTCTACATGGAATTTCCCATCAGGCCAGGGGAGAGTTAGTACTGGCTCTTCAGTGATTTATTGTTTTAGGGTCTCAAACACTTGTTGCTCATTGGGTCCCCACTTCCACTCCATTTTCTCTTTGAGTGTGTTGAGTGGTCCTGTGATGTTACTGAAGCCTTCAATGAATCTCCTGTAGAAGTTGATGAAACCTAGGAAGCTCTCCACTCCTTTGATGCTGGAGAGAGTGTTTCAGTTCTTGATGGCTTCGATCTTCTGTTGTTCCATTTCTACCTTCCCATTTCCTACTTCCACTCCCAAGATAGATACTTTCAATACTCTGAATTTGCATTTGGACCATTTGAAGTATAGGTTATATTTGGCTGTGATTTCCAAAAATCTCAATGTCCTTTCCTGGAGTTCCTTTTCTGATTGAGCTGGAATCACAAAGTTGTTCATATAGTTTGTTAATGTGCCATCATAGATCATTTCTCAAAAGATGGTGGTCATCATGCATGAAAATGTGGTGGGAGAGTTACATAACCCAAAGAACATGACCATTGGTTCAAATAACCCCTGATTGGTCAAGAAGGCTGCTTTCCATTCATTGCCTTCTTTGATACAAATGTTGTTGTAACCCCAAATGATGTCAAACTTGTTGAACAGCTTGGCATTCTTGAGACAATCTATGACTTCACTGATAAGATGGATAGGTGTCTTGTCTTTAACTGTGTATTGATTGATTTTCTAGTAGTCTTGCACTAGTCATTTCAAACTGTCTTTCTTGGGGATGAAGAAACATGGAGCAGCATATTGCAATTTTGAGATGCATATCCTTTCCAATTTTAGGTTCTCATCAATAAATGTATTGAGTTCCTCTTCTTCTTTCAATGTTATAGGGTATATTTTGGCTTGAAGTTCAGATGGTGCATTATCCATGAGTTTGATTTCATAGTTCCATTGAGTGTGATTAGGGAGTCAGTCAAAATTGGTCTTGTTAAACAGGTGGGTATATCTTTTCATGTATGTCAGTAAGTCTGCTGCTGTGGTAGGGTCTGATTGCTTTTCCTCTTCTTCTTCCAGTTCCTGGTTTTGGAGTTTTTGAATATGTGGCTCAATGCAAATATCATGATGGGGAATATCACAGCTGGGTAGGCACCTAGTGAATCTGACAACATCATTTTTCCAGTCAATTTCGAGGTTGTGGTAAATTAACCAATTATGTCCTAGAAACATATCTGCAGAGTTTAGAGTTGTGACTACTGCTTTGATTTGTTCTTTATGACCTTGAGTGTTGAGAGTGAAGTTGGCATAGTGAGTGATAGGTTTATGGCTGCTAGGAGTTCCGTCCACATTGAAGACCTCAAAATGTTTGTTAACTGGTTTTACTGGTATTCCTATTTCTTTGACTTTATCTTCTGATATGCATGTGTGTGTGCATCCTGAGTTGATAAGAGCTTTGACCATTGCTTGTTGATTTACTGTGGATGTAGTGAGAAGTTCACGCTGAGAGTTTTGTTACTGAGGAATAATATATTATGTGGGACAAGAGATAGAAACTCTATGATTATAGGCTCAAAAGTCCATGCATCTTACTTTGAGCCTTCTGGAAAATCCTCCTCCTTAGGTTTTTCCTCTTCCTCTGGTACTTCTGACAATCCTCTAATACCAGGTTTGTTTTGTCGTAGTAGTCTGCAGTATTTTGAGACATGTCCAAATTTGCCACAGTTGTAGCACTGGACTCTGTTGGCTGGAGCATGTATAGTCTTTGGTTCTGGGCAATTTTTTGTGATGTGGCTGAACTTACCACAGCTGTAGCATTTGGGTTGGCCTTTGTCAATGTAATGAGGCATTATTTATCCAATCTCCATTGGCTGTCCTTGTCCTCCATAGGTAATGCTACTTCCTGTGATGTGGTGGTGCTTTATCTCTGTGAATTTGTATTATTTCTCAACAGTAGTAATGCATTCAATCCACTCCTTGTAGGTGTCTGGGGGGTAATCAGATGGATATCCCATAATGGTCTTGATGACATCAGGACAAATGTGCTTCTTTAACAAGAAGAGGGCATGCATGTCATCTGTCTGAGCCTTGCATTTGAGGACTTCAAATTTGATTAAAAAGTCCTGGATGTACATTTGTTCTTGCTTGAATCCTTCAATTTTCCATTCAGCCTCCTCTTTTCCCATGCCATCTGAGAACTTGGTTTCAAGTTCCTTAGTCCAAGTATCCTATATGAAAAATTCCCAGAAATTGGGCTTCATCATCTCCTTCACCTGGACTGACACATATGATCCTGCTGTCCCACTCTTCATTCTGGATAGTACTGCTGTCATTCAGACTTGATCTCCACTGATATTGTTTTCTGCAATGTAAAATGCCATACTGTGCCACTAATCCTCCTATTTGGCTCTTGATCCATTGAAATACCCTGGCTCAGATATGTATAACTTGTGCTGTGTCTGTACTATCATTTGTGTAACAGGCAGGGGTGGGGCTCCTCCTAAATCCATTTCTTCATTTTCTTGAGACATTTCTGTGCTGTTTGATTCTTCTGTATCCATTTCTTCCAATGTCAATTGTCGACTAATGCTGAGTGACCCTAATGCTACTGAAAGGTGTTCTAGTTCTTGGGCAGATTCTCCTTCTGCTTCTTTGTGTCTGGGTTTGGGTTCTTCTTTGTCTGTCTCTGTTGACAAGTCCTCTGGTGTTTTATTGTCTCATTCTTCCTGTAGTAGCTATTCCACATATTCTTTGTCTGCTAGTTGCTCAGCTATATTTGCTGCTATTGCATGCTGTCATTTTCTTCTAATGGGATCATCCTTGCTGTAGGACTGTCCACATTTATGCCTTTGTTCCATTTGGCAAGGTGAGTTGGTGATGCTTTACCAAATGTTATGACCTTATGAGCAAACTCAGGTTGCAACAGAGGCAAAGGCCTGAGGGCAAACAAGAGAAAAGTACAATTGGTAAAGCATAAGGTACAGGCTTCTACCTAAGGCACTTATATATGGACTATATGGAGTAAATGCAGTAACACAAGGTAACAGACACAGAATAACACAGAGTACTAGAAAATAACTACTATGGTCCAAACGTGATACTGCACAGAGTGAACTACCCAGAGTCGTAACAAAAAATGCCATATCTATTGGTAAAGATGTACTGGTTATATCTCATTCATAAGCATAAGATATTACAACCTGCAGTCAATATATCAGTATGTTAAATTGACCTATGCTGTGCTTGGGAGTTTATGTCTTATATTTGCTAACAATTTTATTCTTTGAACCTCTTCATTTGAGAAAAATCTGGAATTAGCTCAAGTTGATAATCAAGTTTCTTAATGTCTAAGATTGGTTCTAAACCCAACAACATGGACTTGGACTTATCACAATTGACAGTTCTAGAGCTTAAAAGGTGTGGCTAAAACACTGCATTATCAGTAGACTTCACACATGTGTGATAGAGACATTTGCAGGAAGCTCAAGTGGTGAAATTGTTCTATGATTAAATATATCCAACATAAAATGTTTATATCCCAAAATACACCCAAAACATTTCAAACATGTTTTGTATCTCAATGTCTGAAAGCATTGGGAGATAGGAAATGGCACAGGTAACTCCCATACATCTATAGCATTACTTGCTATGACTCCAATAACACAGGTAATCCCCAGGTATCTTGTCCCACACCTATAGCCTTACCAACCATGATGCTCACTTGCATCCTGGTGTGTTTTCCTGTCAAAGTGGGCCCAAACACATCCCAAACAAATGAGAAATGAAAGAGATATAGTGTTACAGCTCAACATTACCGCGGTCACCGATCATCGCCGATAACTCCTTTTATTATTATTTTGTCCATATGCCTTTACTCCACCTTTCTTCATCACATG
>KQ961990.1:51664-64855 GCA_001563735.1 Leucoagaricus sp. SymC.cos | reverse complement strand
ATACAGTGAGCATTTGGAAAGTGATCACCACATGGACCATGCATCATGACAGTAGTAACTACATCATATAAAACAGGGTGAATATTGCAGTCAGGAATCTTTGCTGAAATAATTGTATCTACATGATTAGCATTGCAAATTTTGTCCAAAGAATGAAAAAAAATAAGAATATGAGCATGAGGTAAACCTCTTTTTTGAAACTCATTTGTATCTACTCTAGCTACACAATTTCCAAATAGACCATTCATAATTTCTTTAACTAAAGCTTTCTTCTTTTGTTCAAACACTCGAGCTACAATATCAGGACAATCAGAAGCAGTTTGTCCAGGCAATAGAGCACTCTGAATCTGCTCCCAGTTTGGATTTACAGTCATTGTCAAGAAAATGTCAGGTTTCCTGTTAGCTCAACAGATAGCCATAGAATCCTGAAATAGCTGGTGCATATGACAATCACTGCCAACATGTGATGATGGAAGAATAACCCTCTTGCCATGATGTGCTAGGTTGGGATTATCATTTCCAGCAGCACAATCATTAGCAATTGCATCTCATAGACCATGATAAATATCTGCTCAAATATCTTTCTAATACTCATAAATCCAGTTCAGAATACTCTGCTCTGTAGCTGCCCATGTATCTACAACATACTGCTGAAACAATCTACTACCATAGAATAAGGGAGGTTGAGGATTTGGTCATACATGAAAGCAATAAGCATAGTAACATCACTGAGTAACATGTTCAGACTGCTGATGGAAATCAGCACCAATCTAAGCAGGAATATTTGGATGCCATCCATTATCACCATGAGGGAATAGTAAAACATAATAGAGACATGAGTAGGTCTGATGGAGATTACTGATGTATCAAAGTTGGTCTCCTTTACCTTGCAGCTAAACAATAATATCTTGATGTTCAGATACCTCATTAACTCCAGCAGTTGGGACAATGGCAGAGATCTCATCAGTAGTGGGAGCATTATAATGCCACTGGTCATGCTGCTGATCTACATGAAGTTGAGCATAAACTGTAGAGTGTTCATGCTGTAGTCATTGTTGCATAATCTCATATGCTTGCTTATAGATATTGACATAAGGATGAGTGGTATTGAGCATAGTATTGAGATCTTGCATTATGACAGGATTGAGATCAGGATTATTCATCTGCCTTTGTAATAACTGGTCCTCAGGATCAAAAATGTAGAGTTGGGCATAGATGGGTGGATTTAGACTAAGAGGAAGAAGGACACCATGAAAATGATGAAGTTCTCTACTGATCTTGAAGCAATATGGTCCAGTAATAGCAGTGACAGAGTGGTCGACCTTGACACCCACAGATGTGAATGTAAATACAGCATTAAAACATTAAATATTAGTTTTGAAATGCCGAGAAAGCTCAGGATCTATTCCAATGCCAGTCATATATCTCTCCAAGACTGGATACATTTGAGAATAAGATGGAAGATCAATTTGACCATTCAAGCAGCAACTACCAAACCTGGGTGCATGAACAGTAGAGGCTGTGAGCTTTTCACAATCAAAGTGAAGTGCATGACACTGTGGACATTGAATATTCATAGAACCCAGTGTGTGAGGTTGAAGAGGTTCTTGATAAGGTAGACAGCCTTTTGAAAGTAGACAAAGATTGTGATCCTGGTGTGGAGGTTGAGCAGGTGGTGGTGATGGTGGTAGTGATAGTGGTGCTGGTGGTGATGGTGGTGCTGGTGGTGGCAGTAATGGTGGTGGTGGTGATAGTGGTGGTAGTAGTAGTGGAAAGTTGTTTTCTATCTCTTCTTTCTCCTCCTCTTCCTTTTCCTCTTTCTCCTCCTCCTCCTCCTCCTCCTCCTGGTCATAGTTATTGTTTTCTTGAGAACATTGTAGATGCTCTGCAAACTGCTGAGCAAGGTCATCATCTCCTATCTCATCCTCTTCAACTTCTTGAATAGGTTCTTCTTCAACTTTATTTCTCCATTGCTGAAGATTTTCCTGCCATTGATGTAATTGTACTTGTTGTTGTTTCTCTACTTCTCTCTGATTCTCAACTCTCAAATTCTCTTCTAGCTGTCTGTATATTTGTAACTTCTCATTTTCCTCCTCTCTAAGCTGCTTTTTTAACTGCCTCTGTGTATATAACTGCATATTTGCCTCTTCTCTATCCTGTTCTTCTAGCTGTCTCTGTATTTGTAACTGCTGATTTGCTTTCCAGATAGCTTGCTCTACTTGTAATTGATGCTGAGCTTCTCAATGTGCTTCATCTTCTATTTCCTGTTGCTGTTATCATTGAGCATTTAATTGTTGCTAATAAAGTAATAATTGCTCTCTTACTTCTCTTGCTACATGTTTCTCCTCTAACTGTAAAAATCTCTGTCAATTTTGATATTCTGCTATTGCAGCATCAAGATCCAGTGGTGGTGAAGGTTGTTTTTTAGGATTTTGATATTGATGATAATTTTGAATTTGAACAGGATGAGGAGGAATATTTTCAAGCCTTAAGATTGGCTGATCAAAGTTGTCTGGAATAATAGTCTGAGGAATTTGTGCAGCTAATAATGCTCCTATATTCACAGGAGGATGCATAACAGGGGTTGGAGATAAGAGATGTGGTGGTAAAGAAAGTAGCCACTCATTTTGCTGTTCTTGTCAAACATCAGGACTTGTCATCTGTAAGTGTTCATTATGTTCATTAGTACATGCAGTTTTTCAGAAAACTCAAAGTAAAACACACAGACTTTTAAGCCAATATACATAGAGTTTCAGCTTCACAATACATTATTCCACAATAATGAAACTCAAAGTGTGAACTTCTCACAACCTCCATGGTAAACCAACAGGCAACAGTCAAAGCCCTAATTGACTCAGGATGTACCCACACATGCATATCAGAAGATACAGTCAAAGAACTGGGAATATCTCTAAAGCCAATAGGAAAACTTTTTGAAGTCTTCAATGCAGATGGTAGTCAAAGCAGTCACAAGTCAATCATGAACTACATGGACATCACCCTAGATACCAAAGGTCACAAAGAACAAGTTGAAGCAGTAGTCATGACATTAGACTCAGTGGATATGTTCCTAGGTCATGATTGGTTAACACACCACAACCCAGAAATCAATTTGAAGAACAGTATTGTCAAATTTACAAGGTGCTCTCCCAGCTGCAAAGTCTCTCACTGGGATATTTGTATCAAACTACATATTTGGAAACTTCAGGACAAAGGAACAAAGGAGGAGGATGAAGAAAAACAACCTGATCCTACTACTGCTGAAGACCTACTAAGGTATATGAAGGAGTATACCCACCTGTTCAACAAGACCAATTTTGACTGACTCCCAGATTGCACTCAGTGTGACCATGAAATCAAACTTACCAATGACACACCCTCTGAGCTCAAGGCAAAAATATACCCCATGATCCTGAAAGAAGAGGAAGAACTTAACATGTTCATCAATAAAAACCAAAATTCAGGAAGAATTCAAATCTCGAAGTCACAATATGCAGCACTATGTTTCTTTATTCCAAAGAAAGACAGTTCAAAACAATTGGCACAAGACTACAGAAAAGTCAACCAGTACATAGTGAAGGATAAAAA
The DNA here is from genome assembly GCA_001563735.1 of Leucoagaricus sp. SymC.cos. Taxonomy (NCBI): domain Eukaryota; kingdom Fungi; phylum Basidiomycota; class Agaricomycetes; order Agaricales; family Agaricaceae; genus Leucoagaricus; species Leucoagaricus sp. SymC.cos. The sequence goes on along the minus strand of KQ961990.1, from coordinate 61,267 downwards.
GCCCATTCTCCTGATCAGTGAAGTCATAGACTGACTGAAGAATGCCAAACTGTTCAACAAATTCAACATTATCTTGGGTTATAACAATGTTCACATCAAGGAAGGAGATGAATGGAAAGCTGCATTCCTGACCAATCATGGTATATTCAAACCCACAGTTATGTTCTTTGGATTATGCAGCTCCCCTGCCACACTTTTACTCATGATGACCACCATCTTCTGAGAAATGATTCACAATGGTATATTAACAAACTACATAGATAACTTCATTTTCCCCCCCCAATCTGAGGCAGAGCTACAGAAGCAAACTCTTAGATTTTTGAAGATCACCACCCAACACAATCTATACTTCAAATGATCTAAATGTGAATTTGAAGTAACCAAGGTACCTATACTAGGAGTTGAGGTAGGGAACAGGAAAGTGGAAATGGAATAACAGAAGATCAAAGCTATACAGAACTGGAATACTCTCTCCAATGTTAAAGAAGTCAAAAGTTTCTTGGGCTATATAAACTTCTATAGAAGGTTCATTGAAGGATTTAGTAACATTATGGGACCCCTTAATGCTCTGAAAGGAAAAATGGAATAGAAATGGGGAGACAATAAACAATGAGCATTTGACACTCTGAAACAGTATATCACTGAAGAACCTGTCCTCACCCTTCCTTGACTAGATGGCAAGTTTTGAGTTGAAACAGATGCATCTGAATATGCCATAGGTGCTATACTATCTCAAGAACAGGATCACAGGTGGCACCCCATCATGTTTATGTCATGGACTATGAGCCCAGCAGAAAGAAACTATGAGATATATGACAAAGAGCTCCTAGCAATTATGGAAGCACTACAAGTCTGGAGACAATACCTCTCAGACACTAGGGAGACATTTGAAGTCTGGACAGACCATGAGAACCTGAAATATTTCAGAGAACCACAGAAACTCAATAGGAGTCAGATGCAATAGTACCTCAAGCAACAAGACTATAACTTTGTAATTTGATGTGTACCTGGCAAATCAAACACTGAGGCTGACATTCTCTCTTGCTGTGACAAGCCTGACTGGCAAGAAGAGGACAAGACAGTTACCTTCCTCAAGAGCTTTGTCTGACAAGTAACCATGGAAGAAAAGATGGTTACCCCCATGATGTCACTTCAAGAAACACATTTCAAGGTCTTCATTGACCATGTCATTGTGCTGCCTCTATTCATTGTCTTTCTGTGTCATCACATTACAATAGCACACTATTCTATAGTTTTCTATTGTTCCTTCATGTAAGGCTTTGCCTTATGGATATCAGAACTTAACCTTAAGTCACACTTAAGTACAATAATCCCATGTCATATTGGGTATGTACTTCATAGTGTAGATTTAAGGTCAGCTCCCAAATAGGGATGCTGACTGGAGTACATGATGCTGTATTAGGTAATAAATTGATGGCAACAGAATATCAGTATTTTAAGTCCAATAAAAGATAATTATAAGTATGAAAAGACGGAATAGATAAGAACAATGGCCATTGTAAGGGTATAACCCTTATATACCCCCATTGAGACTGTAATATACAGTCTAAGATTACAATGGGTAAAAGATTAATATCCTTTACAATGAGATAGGCTGAATAGTCAAGGTAAGATACCTTGACAAGGTGTAGTCATAATGGTGATAATGGGGTGAGGTAAAGAGGGATCGGGCAATGGCTAATAAGGAATGGGGGTGGGACCTCAAGGAGTAAGCTCACCATCTTTGGGTAGAATGGTATGGTTGAAATTTATGAACTCTATTGGAATAGGTAGGGTGTTAATCCTATCCATGTCCTCAGACAGGGCATTGGCCCCTTCAGGGACTGTGTCCATAGACAATGCTCCAGCTCTGGCTAGAGTGGAGGCTGAGGATCCAGCCTCAGCCATAGGAGTGTCAATATCTAAGAATGACGATGACATAGTAGACAGTTCAGTTGGAACCATCAATGAGAGATTAGATAGAGAAGTGTTGAGGGATGGGTGATCAGCAGGATATTGTCACAGATTGAGGTGGGTGATGTAGGGTAATTCTCCAATTTTTAGCCACCTCTGATAGTACCATGAGTCTAGGCATTGGCATTGAATAGCATATTTCTCCTCAACTAGCCAAAAACAATAGAGGTTTTCATCAGATGGGTGTTTCCACCCATCCCACTCTGGGATTGCCAGGGGAACTCCATTATGTGCAAGACAACTGAGTTGCTCATCATTGTAGTGATCATAAAGATCATGACTGACAGTGTCTCCTCGATAGACATGGTTCATATACCATAGGCCATATAAGTAAGCATGGTCTACCCATGATATGGGTATCCAGTTATACATCAGAATGCATCCAATATTGAACAGGCTCAAGTTATGAGCCTGTGAAGGTTTCATGATGATGGGGCTAAATAAATAGGTAGGCCTGAGTTGTGCTTGGAATGGAGCATCTGGGTGATGCTCATCATACTCCTCAATCATCTCTCAATAGCACCCAGACATAGCTAAGAATATTGCCATCATTCTCATGAATAATGAGGTAGATCTGCTGTCAGGGGCAAGTGCTCAACATAGTGCATATCCTAATAAGCACCAGTGGTGTATCAACCTTTGGGCTTTGAATAGGATGCCATTCATAGTGTTGGATACCTCAGGGTTGCAGTATAGAAGAAACCAGAGGGCCACAGTATTAAGATCAAAGAATTTGGGCATGGACGGGGTGGGTAACCCAAATCCACACTGATTCCAGAATGCTAGGATTGTTCCTCCTCAACCAGATACCAGATGTCATAATAGTCATTCAAAACAGAATGACTCCTGAGATATATCTTCAGGCCCTACCTCAGCATTGTATCCTTGTTAATTTAGTATATAATTCATCAAATCATCTTGATGAGTGGCAGCAGTCATTCAAGCTATATAGTATAGCTCTCATAGTAAAAAGAATGCATTTACATGCTGATTTATTGAATTTCATGCATTTCACATGAAATCAATGAGGTTGGATACCTGTCATGGGGTTGTAGGTATCCCATGAGGAGATTTGCATAGGAGGTTATTTTTCAGGATGTTGGCAATCCTGAATGCCCCTCTATTAGATTTCTGTTCAGAGGCTGATCGAGCCTTATATCCTGTCTATACAATATTCATTTTCTTACTATGGTATATGTGGAACATTAGAGCCCTGTGCATGCTGTTGTCACATATAGGTACTTTAGTACCCTCAAAGGGGAAGACTCCCCACATGTCTGGAATCACACTATTCACCCCCTGGTTATTAGGTAGATTTACCCTCCTGAGTGGAGGCTGCTTGCTCTTCTTGCTCTTTTTGGCCTTTTTACCTTTGCTGATGATGGCTGCATCATCATCAGAAGATTTATATTCTTCAGAATCATCCAAAGAGTTGAACATAGGGATAGGTGTTGATTGGTCTCATACCACTGAGGGTTCTGGATCAACTGATCCAGGAGGGGTTACCTGAATGGGAGTGCTGAAGTTCAATTCAGAGAAATAGTCAGGTCCTCACTGAGGTTCTCTTGGGTGAACCTCATCATATGGAAGCATGTCAATTTCCATCTGTGGCAGCAGTAGTGGACAACATGGCAGCATGAGTTGTCATCAGGAGGATGATGTGACTGCTAGAAGAGACAGTTGTCTCCTTGCTGGGCATGATGAAGGAGTATGTGTGCTCCTTACTGGCTGCTTTCATTGTGAAGGAGTGGGGTTGCTCCTTGACTGCATCACTGTAGTTGCTGGTGGTGGTGATGGAATCAGCACCATGACCATGGGTCAGTAGTCAAATTTGAAATTTTCTTCTTCCTTGTCAGCTGGCCTTGTTGATTACAAGATGTTCCTGTGTTTAGCAGAACATTCCTCATCTTCTTGTTGTAAAAAATATAAGGCTTTGTCTTACAGATATCAGAACTTAACCTTAAGTCACACTTAAGTACAATAATTCTGTGTCATATTGGGTATGTACTTCATAGTGTAGGTTTAAGGTCAGCTCCCACATAGGGATGCTGACCAGAGTATACAATGCTATATTAGGTAATAAATTGATAGCAATGGAATATTGGTATTTTAAGTCCAATAAAAAATAATTATAAGTATAAAAAGACAGAATAGATAAGAACAATGGCCATTGTAAGAGTACAACCCTTACACTTCATGATTTGTGGACACTCTAGATAGTATAAATACCATAGAAAAATGTAGTAAGTTCTTCAGTTCTCATATGTTCTTCAAGTGCTGAGGTAAGTTCAAGTATGCTTATGTTTATATCAATGCCTAACCTTTGTGTAGTTTATTATTTTTTTAGATAATTACTTAATACAGTTCTTGTATGTTCTTTGAGTGCTGAGTTTATCATTCCTTCAAAAGTTTTATTTTATAAAGCTACAGAACTGTCTTTGTTTTTATACTGCTTTTTTCCTCTTAATGACCTCTTTGATGTTGAGCTCCCAACTGCACTGTCTCTGTCAGCTGTATTGTCACCCTCTACAATATCACTATTCATAAGCTTAGTAATACTACCTTCAACCTTGTGACCAAGCTATTCTATTGCCCATTCTTTACCCTCTTTCTAAGCTTGGGCCTACTTCAATAATGAGTTGGAATCAGTAGCCGACTTGTTAACTCCTATTGTGTTAGTGAGCTACTCCTCATTTTCTTTACAGTGTCTCTCATGAAAGACCCCTTCAGATGTTTAGTAGTAGTGTTTGTGATATTGAATTGAAGTCTATAAGTGTTCCAAGTGAGCTCTAAAACTTCAATTCAAGGATCTATATTGTGATGTTAACAGCCCAAGATTGTGTATTCTCTAGTAAGTAACAATAGAGAGCTTTAATAATCTGTATTGTCTCTCTAATTAATAATTCTTGGGTTTCAGGTAGTCTGACAGTGAGCAAGGCTTGGATTATACTGAGAACAGACACTTTCCACTCCTGAATAGTATGAAATGCATCATAGAGGAGATAACAGGCAATTATAATAAGAGTAGTAATATATAGAGAGTTTCTTGGTGCTTAATGACAATCTGAGTAGCTCTTTTTTTTTTTTGTTTTTTAAATCAAAAATTTATAAGGCAGTGTGTGATAGCAGTCTGCCTCTGGGTTAGTAGCCTGGAATACTGTTACAAGCTAAGCTAGAGGCCAAAAACAACTACATAAAAACAAAATAGCTAGTGAGTCCTAAACATCTATCACAGTCAACTCAATCAGATGTCCCCCTCCTCAATCTATGATGAGGGCCAAGTTGATATTTCAGTTTCAGCAGCAATGGTCAAGCATGCAACCACTCTTATGCTCAGCCTCCACTGTCTTCTGAGAGATCTTCTGAAATGCCTCTTACATGTCTGAGAGAGCTGACTTTTCAGCCAGCCATCCCTAGTTAAAGCAGTGACACCAGAATGGGCATCATCATTTGCTAGTGCTGTAATCCCCAGAGCAGTTCACATAGTGTGTGGCATGCAGGCATGGGGCTCTCACAGGGGTTAGTTTCTTGAGCAGCTTGGCAGAGGGGCTACTCTTACAGCAGGAAGCATGATCACGATAACTGGTCTCTGTATGAGGACCAGCACACTAGGGACATCAGGGGGCCTAAGAATGACAGGCATGAGTAGAGTGTCCCCAGTGCTAGCAATGCTAATATAAAGGGACACTAGAGTGGGAGCAGGCTACATGCATGAGGCACAAAGCTAGGCTGAACTGGAAGGAAGTATCAATCAGGCACTTGGCAGTAGTGCCTGACTGGAAGTCAAGAATATTGAACCACACAGTGGCAGTACTAGCATATTGAGGGTTGCACATAACCTGAGGGCTATTCACAAGAGTGAAGGATGCAGCTATGTGGGACTTTCCCATGACTACCCAGACATCATCAGCAGTGACCTGACTGCTATCTGCTTTAAGAAAAGAATGTCTATGACCTTAAGGTAAGATCACAAGTATGGAAGAGTGGTCTCAACTCCACCCTCAGTGAGAGAGAGAAGGCACTGAACACCAGCTTTCACCAGGTCTATTTCAGCCTGGGAGGCAACACAAGATATAAGGAGGGAAATCCCCTCATATGCAAAGTGGCAAAAGTCAACCCAAAGGTCACTCTTGCTGAGAGAATAATTAGCAGCCCCAACTAAGGCTGAGAACTGCAAGGAAGAAGGAAGTGGTTGATCTTGATGAGAACCTGGTGATGGGAGAGACCAGAGACAGTCAACTTAATCTTGTACTTGGAAAGCATTGGGAGAATGAAGGCCTGATGCATTGCAATAATATAATCAGACAGGAGGATAGAGACAGTCTTGGCTAGATTGACTAAAGACATGATGTCACAGACAGTGTCAGCTTGACACTAGATGGAGGAGGGGGGCACTTGGCAGACCAAGCAGGCTAAGAAGGGAGAGCAGGCTTAGAAGCTGGAGGAGAATAGGCAGTAGCTTCTAAAGAAGGACCACACAAAGGGGCAAAGGGGGCAGGGCCAGCTAAATCAGCTGTACTATGGATTGGGGAGAGATGCTGTGGAATATCATGAGATAGCATGTCACACAGAGCAGAGGCCAGGGTGGGCACACTAGGAGAGTCCTTGAAGGGTAGGATGTGCCATTGCAAGGAGACAACATGCCTCATAATCACTGACAGGGCACAAGCAAGATGAAAATGATTGCACTCCTGACTCCAGGCCTTACTGGACCAGACTACAAGAGCACAATTGATAGAAGAGACCAAGTCCAGCAACTTGCCAGACAAGACAGGAGAGGGGCCAAAAAAGGAGGGCCTTTCAGCACAAGTAGCAAAGTCACCCTCTGAAAGAGAGTGAGAGAGGAAAACTGAGGCCACAGGAGACAGACTAGAGACTAGGAGAGCAGGAGTAGATGAGTGTGACACTGAGGGCAGCAGGCATAGTAAAGGGGAGGTGAGCTCAGCAGCAGCCAAGCTCCTCTTCTTCTTGTCTTTGCCTCTACAAGAGACAGATGTAGTGGGATCAGATGGCCCAGCAGAGAGGGCCAAAGCATGGGGAGTAGAGGGGCCTGCCATCCAACCCTTCTTTTCCATGTACTACTACCTTCACTTTGGGGTGCCTCTTTCCTCACAGTCTTGCTGCCCTCCTAGGGTCACTCACAGTCTGCTATCCTTGCCATTCAAGGGTTCATGGCATCCACTCTTTAGTTCTACAGCTGGGACACTTGTGATGTCCACTCACTCTTTTGGTGTTGAGTTGAGTGCACTTCAGCTGACATCACTCAGTTCTTCCCATCTTTGAACCATGATATGCTTATGGCAGTTCTGTCTAGGCAGGGATTCCCTGCTAATGTGCAGCATTTCTTTGCCTCATATCTTGTCAGCAGAAGGACAAAGTATCTTTGGAACTCATTCTCCTCTGAGTATTATCTTGCAGATGTGGGTGTCAGCCAGGGCTCTGCTCTCTCCCCTATCCTCTCTGTGTTATACCTTGCTCTAGTGATCAAGCTGTTTGACTTGAGGGCATCACACCTGAAGTGCGACATTCTCTCTTATGTTGACAATGGTACCTTTATTGTACAGGCCCATGAGCTTGCAGACAATCTCATCTGCTTCAAACAGGCATATAAAGTAGTATATAAACTTTTCATAGTGTTTAAATTAGTGCTGGAGCACAATAAATCTGAACTCTTTCACTTCTCTTGCTGTAAGAACGATGACAATCTGTCTATTGATCTAGGCTATGCCCCTTATATGAGCAACTCTCCTCTATGCCCAAAGACCTTCTGGAGGTATTTAGGCTTCTATTTTGACTGATAGCTCACATCTTGTGAGTATGTGCAGTATTATTCAACTAAGGTTATCTCTATGGTTCACACCATGGAGATGCTGGGTAACTCGCTTAAAGATCTTTCCCCTAAACAAAAGTGTTTGCTCTACAGGTCTTGTGTAGTACCTATTGCCACATATGGCTTTTGTCTTTGGTGTCATGGCCTGTACCCCCACAAGGCTTATCTCATCTCTCTTAACAAGATACAGCATCATGCTGCCATCTGGATCACAGATGCTTTTCACACCTCCCTGTCAGATGGTGTTGAAGTGCTTGCTAGCCTCATCCCCATGCATCTCCATCTTAAGAAGTTGAGGGCTCATACAGTGTATTGAGTCCTCACTTTGTCTTCTACTCACTCCTCCAGACAGTTTCTGGGGATGCATGATTTCCCAGATGTCAATCCTTATTGATATCATTTTACTAGGCTTAGCCGCTCTGTGGAGAAGGTCCACTCTGCTATCATGGATATGCTTTTATATCTGAGTATTCCAGTCACCTTGGAGGCATCTGATGCTGATGCATCAGATGTCTGTCCAGGTTGGCATCCTATGGACTGGTTTTCAGACCATATATGGGTCACTGAGTTCTCCCCTCAGGAGGAGGATGTCAATATTCTGCATATTCTGAATGCTGAGCTCAACAGAGCATTGGCACTCAAGGACTGTGTTGTTGTGGCCACAGATGCATTTGTGGGACATAACAGAGCTTACCAGGCTATTTTGGTGGCTTGGGTCTGAGCTGGTAGGATACCTGTTAGATAGTCCTGCCAGGCTGCTGGCAGAGTTACTGCTCCTGATACAGAACTTCATGCCATTCATATGAGTATCTTTGCTGTGTGTGCACAGGAGGGAGCTCATCATGTTGTCTTGTTCACTGACCACCCAGCTTTGGCTAGGAGGGCAGTGGATCCTTTAGTCAGCAACAAGTAGGCTCAGGCCCTGCTCATCTGTCATTGTTTGGCAAGGTGGCTTGAGGGGAATCCCTCTTGCACCTTTGCATTCATACAGGTCCACTCCTCTTTGGAGTGGCCATTGCATCACATGGTCCACAAATATGTTGTGGACCCGGCTGCCCAGAAGTTGGTAGAGGCTCACCCCTTCACCATTCTTAACTATTTACATATGGCCAAGGCTCAAGCCTGTCACAATGAGTGGACTAGGCAGTTCTCTTGTTCAAGCTCCTCCAAGAGAGATTTCTTACACCTCACTGATGAGAGGGGCAAGCATATGATGCCCACATACCTTTCTGGGCATATATGACTTAAGCATTTGCATTATTCACTGTTCTGTGTGCATGTATGCCAGGCAGTTCTCAACTATGCATCTATTGGGGAGTTTAGATGTCGGTTTAATCTCTCCCATGATTATTCTTGCTCTTGCAGGTCCACCAATCAGCAGACTCATAAGTATGTCCTTACCAAATGTAGTGACTTCAGTGACCCTCAGCACTTTCCTAAGTGTTTGAAAGAGCTTTTGGATTTCTGCAAGGAGAACTCTAGGGTGTTCTCCTTTGTGCATCTTCCTGCAGGATAATAATGGTGCAGCCACTCTTCAGCAGTTGCTGGGTTCTCTGGGTTTGTTCTGGGAAGTCTGGTATTAGCAGCTGATGGGGGCTGTACTAGCTTTGTCTTAGTGCATGGTATCTCTGGGTGAGGCATGGTGGGCAAGAGCATAGTATCTGTTTCTCTGTTCATCTCAGGGTAGAGAGAGAGCTTATCTTTCAGTACAGGCTGCCATGTTCAGCTGAGCTGCAGAGGAGTTTTTTTTCTTCTGTAGATTATGGTAGATACTCTTTGTATTTGCAACTGGACTGCTA
>KQ961990.1:29777-51537 GCA_001563735.1 Leucoagaricus sp. SymC.cos | reverse complement strand
CCTCTCTCTTGGCCCCCTTCTGCTTTGGCAGTCAGTTAGGGTCTCTTCACTGGCTTGAGTGTACTGGTGTGATGCTTGGGCCATGTTCACCCCCCAGTCACTTTTATGGCCCCTATATCTGCAGTTTAGCTGAATAAGCAGCCACTATTTCTGTTGAGCACTTCTTTGTGCTTGACTTACCTCCCTTCTTTTGGGCCAGCTCCCCACTGTGCCTTTCTCCTTGTTCTGGTGATGCACAATATGTTAGAACTATTCAGTGCTGGGTCAAGTTCTCTCCTCTACCTCCTCTCTCTCTTTTCCAGTATGCTAGTTCTCTGTAATTGGCTGTCACATCCCAGGTCCTTGCAGGGGTAACCCCTCTATGCTGCCTCCCCAGGGCCTGATCTCCATAGAAGCTCCATGCTTGCATGCTATATATTATATGAAGGTCACAGTATCACAACTTATTTTGCTCTTCTGGTGTTATCACCAAGGCAGTGGGCATTTCAGGTTATTTCTCAGAAGACATCGGCAGTTGAGCACATGGGCAGGTCCTTGCTTGACCATACCCAACAGAACCAAAATATCAACAAGGCTCTCATTACTTGAAGTGGAGGGAGATATTAGATAGTCACTGGTCATAGTGAACAGTTTAGACTCTCTAGCTATACTCTACTTTACCTAGTCATTTCTGGCCCTTCCTTGTAACAACAATAGCCTAGGCTTATAAGCTTGGGGGCAGACTGCTAATGTGCACTGCCTTATAAATTTATAAATTAAAAAAAAAAAAAAAAAGAGGTCTACCATCTTGACATCACCTCTCTGAGTCAGAGTTGGGCTCAATATCTCAGCCTCAGACTCGTTGATGACCTCATCTTAAGGTCAATTCTTCTGATTATGAATATACTGTGTATTATCAGACATTGTATAGTAAAGACATGACTAAAACTACAAATGGTGATGGTGGTGTGTGGGAAAGAGGGGATGTGCAATCTGAGTAGCTCAGTCTATATTTTTTTTTAAAAGTGTGATATATGTATTTATTGTTTCTTCTTATGAAAATAGACAAAAGGCAGGTATATTTAATTCAGTAACTATAGACATGAAAAGGTGCTGCTTAGAAAGAGAGAGAAGCCAAAACTAAATATAACTAATATATATTTGTACTAGTTATTAGAATATATTAGTAGTTGATAGAATTCTCTAGCTTAATATTTACTTATATAAAAGCATCTCATAACTAAGAAAGAGTCTGAAGCTATACCAATAAACTTGTTTTATCCAATTATTTTTATCAAGCTATACTAAGAAACTAGTTTCATAAAACTAGCTCAAGTAGTAAGACAGGTGAGAGTATTACTATTATTGTTTTTTTTTAGCTCAAAGATTATTTTAGTTCTATACAATCTTTTTAGAGGTCAGAGGCTCAGATTCAGAGGTTATCATAAATTTTAAGCTCTCAAAACTATATGCAATCAGGTAGACACCATCTAGAAAATTGTTAAAACTAATCTAAAAATAATTAATAATTATTGATAGTATCTCATAATTTGATTATCTCCTAATATTCATGAAATATATGTTCTATCTAATAGTGATGTGTATATGCAACCTGGCTTTTACATATATGCATTAGTTACTGTTTTCATATCAATGACTACCTATAGTTACAAGACAATAAACAGATTTTATCTCTAAACTTATCTACAATATTAATTTAGTTCTACTGCTTGGTATCTTTTATCAATTTCATTATTGATTTTGAATTAACACTCAATTTATATATATATATTATTAATTTAATTAATAAATTAAATTAATTTAATTAATAAATTAAATTTTTTATTAAATTATAACTACTATTATTAACAGAAATCAAGCTGGATTTGTTTGTATTTTATTAGAAAATGACTCTGAAACTAGCTTGAAGTATGTGTGAATAAGATTGTCTAAATATTAATTTAATAGGCTTCCACCCCTCAACCCAACCCTCTGCCCAAGGCCATGTCTACACCTGTCTCTATAGCCATAATCCCTCACTTGGCTATTCCATTGCTAGTGAAACCCAAACCACCTACTGCAGACAAGCCTCATACTTTGTTTGCAGACACAGTCAAGACAAAGTCCTGGCCTTTGGCCTAGGCTTCTAGGCCTCCTCCACACAATGATGTAGCCTTGGTCAAATTAGCCCAGGCTTTCTCTGCACTTCCTGCCTAGTCACAGCTATGCACTGAGCTGCAAACGCTATGGACACTGCTCCTAGATACTGCCCTACCTCTACTACTACTGGTCTCACCTGGCATCAAATTATCATGCCCATTTCTAATGTGCCTGATGTTGATCTTGTCAAAGTAGTCACACAGGTTAATGACAAACTGACCAAGTACAAACACTAGCTCTGTATTCTTATTGCATGTATTGCATATAGTAGCATCTCTCTCACCACATCATTTGTTCCTTCTGATGATGATCTCAAAATTGTCAGCAGGTTTATCTCTGATAGCACCAAAGTCAAAATTGATGCCCACCTTCCTCATTCCCAGTCCTTCTTGAAGATCATGGACATTCCTTTTCCCATCACTATTGACCAAGCATCTACTGCCATTGCTTTTAGTGGCCTAGACATCAACCTCACAGCAAAACCTCATGTTGCTCGAAACTCTGCTGTCTCAGACACCGCAACTATATGGTTCGATGTCTGGGATTCTCAAACTGGGGTGCTCACCAAGAAGCTCCAAAACCAATATGTCACTATTGGTAATGCCTGATGCATCATCCAGCTAGCAAAAGTCTGACCCAGTATGCCTCAATGCCAACATTGTTGGAAATGGGGCCACAATACTCAATTCAGAGGGTAGCATAGCTTCCAGTCTGCATATGTTGATATTCAGTTCCTTTACTCTTACTTTAACTTATGTTGCTTTGCTGTAGCTGCATCTGTAAGTTGTCTTGGTTACTTTCATTAGTTGGTAGGGCACTGTTGTAGTAGCAATATGCACACAGACTGCAATCAAGCACCATGTTATAAATTTTTGATTTAAAAAAAAAAATATATATATATATATATTGATTTAATATAAATATGCTTAGCAACTGTTGTATCAAAAGCCAGACTGTCATGCTGATTACATCTTTGATAGAGTGATAGCAGACTGATGGCACCACTTCTATATATAGTACCATAGTCACTTGAGTGACAAAAACTGAGACAATAGCAGGAGATAAGAAAATTTATTACTTTAATCATAGACCAGTGTCACACTAATGTGAATATATCTTGATGTGTATATATTATTTGACACAATTGTATTACACAAAAGAGTATCTACACTACAAAATGACTATATATACAACAGACAAAGTTAAAGAATTGGTCAAGATAGTGAGTGTCAAACTATAAGTCAATAATAGATGGCAGAGGCTTTGTGGAATGCTTGTGATGCATTTATTCTTGCTGATGGCTCCAAAAGCAAGTTTCTGCTTCCTATAAATGTAATGGAGTGACATGATAGACTTAATGGACATGAGAATAGACAATAAGTAGCAAAAATACTTGAGGCATTGTCAAGGAAGTTTCTTGAACAACATGTTGGTCAGCTGTGATTTGTGTTTCTCATATTCTATGTCTAATCAAAATCCTATATTGCCTGTAATTTGATTTCTGCTATTGTGCTTAATTCATATTTTATGCTGTGAAACAAGTTGAGTCAAGAGAGTGTATAAGAATACCCAGAGTGAGAACTTTTGACAAAAGGTGGGTATGCTAAAGGTGTGGGACAAGTGTGGTAGGTGCAGGTATAGTAGGCTGTGGATGCAGGTGCAGAGGTGCAGAGGTGTGGGACTGTGATATGTACAGTAAGTGTATGATGGTTATTTCTGTTCAACTTGTATCTCATCATGAATCAGTGTTTCAATATATTTCCAGTGAATATACTTAGCATATTACTCAAGAGACTTGACCTTGTGTAAGAAAGGTGCAAAATACTGTGTTATCTAGTAAAAAAAATTATACATGACCAAGATATAGAAAGGTACAGTACCATGTGCAGTGGTGTGGCAGTAGCATCTGGTCATGTGGGTACCTGCTACTTTGTACTTGGTAGGGTGCAGGCATGGTGCAGGTGTCCTCACAGTAAGAATTTGGGTGTAGTAGTTCAGGTGCAGGAAATTGAAGGTACTCACTCTCTCTTCTGTCAGTGTGGAAGCCTGACTAGGTCACATTCTGGCTTGACAGACAGTTTCTTGGCACTATATGGCATTACTACTGATAGTACCACATGCAGTATTTCCTTGTGAATGTGGTGGCACATGAGTTTACAGTGATGCAAAGAGTAACAGGAGGTTGGGAGGCTCCTTGTACATAGGTATCGGTCATCTTATTCTAGTGTATGTAGACCACCACATTTGGTTTGCATGAATATAGTGAGATATGTGTTGCAGTGGTTTTTTTGTCACACTTATGTCCAACAATAAATGAGTTACCGCTATTTTATGATATTTTTAACAGTATGTTATTTATGTTATTTGTGAGTGACTCATGTTACATTAGTTCTGCATTTGAGAGTGGTGCCATCACCCTATCAAAGATGCAGTCAGTGTGGCAGTCCGTCTTTTGATACTGTTGATATCCAATTTTGATTAGGATAATCATGAAATGTCCGTGACACATTATACACTGGGCCAGCGAGTCAATACCCCACATGGCTTATTGAAACTTTATCATGATAATCATGATAAATATCCAATACAATCATAATAAGGTCAGAATCTTTGATAATATTTCAGTATGTTTTCAATAATATGGCTGCCGTATTGACTCACTGGCCCAGTGTATATGATGATTCCAACCATAAGTTAACACTTATTGTCTATTAATACTCTATTGTTCTTGGTGGTAGATACAGAAAATGCATAAATACCATAGATAGTGCCTTGTAGTCCTCATCCCTTTGCCTCCTAATACACTCTCCTATCACTGGTTACATAAGTCCCCTCAACAGTGACCCCTTTCAGCCCTTTCCTGTTTCTTTCATACTTTTGTTCACTACCACACCTGTCAACGGCTTCATCTTTCAATAATAATTTATAAAAAGTCTCTATTGTCCATGTCCTCGAGGACCACCTGCCCATATCATCATCAAGCTAAAGTTGACAAAACAGTCATTCCTCCCCTTTCATTCCACTCATCCAAAGATGAAATCGCACACATACAAGCCAAAACACGTTGCATTGATGGTCTCATAGACAAACTATGCGAAGAACACGCTGCGCTCCTCTGTCCGAGTCGCCTGAATGTAGTCCAATCGACGACACACGTTCTCTTTCCTGAGATCCTCTCTCTCATTTTCCAACATGCCTGCACTCCTCCAGATCATTTTCAGCTGCAAACCGCTAAAATGGGACTAGAGAACGGGATAGACACTTCTCCCCTCCCTGGTAGAGTGTTGGTACAGCCATTCCACCTTGACCTAGCGTCTGTCTTGTCGCACTGGCGAGACGTCGTCCATTCGACCCCAAATCTGTGGGTCTCCATCCAGATTGAGGAAGCTTTGTTACAAGACGTTTGCAAGTGGGCCATGTTCCTGAAGATGTCCTTCGAGAAGTCTGGCACTTTACCCTTGGACATCGTCCTGGAACGTCTGCATATGTCATGGAAAGAGGAATGTTTTCTCCCGATTTCAACGATGCATTGTCGAGAAACTCCTATCATATACGTAGCTTCTGTCTCCATGGTTTTATCCCACAGAAATGCTTCTCCATGGCATCTACACTTCCTAAACTGGTCGATCTTGTCCTTGACGAGGGTTCAGAACTTCTCTTGCTCCCTGGTCCTCCCCCCAGCCTTGCCTTTCTGTCAAATCACCGCCTCCGTCGCCTCCACCTCACCACTATCTCGCCGAAAATCAATCTTGGTCGTGTATCAGCCTCGCTGACCGTCCTTATCCTGTGTTTTACCCCGATAGACCTCTGCATGGAGGCACTTGTCAACTGTCCAGAATTGGTGGAATTCCAGCATCGCTTCCCACTGAAGCCTGAGCATGATCACATACCCGCGGTTCTGTCAAGTCGAGTTTCTCTCACAAAGCTCAAAATTCTCGAGTGGCCTTTCGGAGGGGATGAGTATGTCGCTCCCTGGACCTGTGATTTGCTCACTTATATTGAGGTTCCGTCCCTCAAAACCCTTCGATGGGTTGAAAACCGTGATTCCGAATTCTCTCCAATGCAATTCAACGACCTCGTAGCCGCATTTCTAGAGTGTCTGCCGTTGACTCTCGAGGCTCTCGAGCTGGTAGAAGTTCGGAAAGAGTCACTCGGAACTCTGGTCGTCATGTATATTCAAAGTAACACGAGTATCACCTCGATCGTATTCAAACAGTGTAGCGAGTGTTTCCTCCTAGCGTTCTTAGCGGGGCTACAACGGCAACAGAGGAGAGAGCCTATAACGTTTCCCAGACTCGAGTTTATTCGCTGCGCTAACCTCATACCCGAAGACAAGGCATCCCAATTTCTCAACGAAGATATCGGCCCCAGCTTGGCTACAATGTTGGAGAAGAGACGTGACATCCTCGGCAAATTCATCTTCAACATTTCTAATGAAACTGACTTTTCAGACTATATTCTCCGATTCAATCGCGAAACCTTACAGAGGTTTTGGAAACTTGTTCTACGCGGGCTTGCTTTGAAGATTATGAATAATGGTGATGATATCGTGCATTCAAAGTGGACGGACGTCTTCTAGTTCTCCAGCCAGGCCTAGCAATGATATTTTTTCCAGGTATTCTGTCATATCTAGCATCAAAGTATCCTTTATTCCATTCTTTTTTTCAATTAGTTTATACTCCAGTTGCATTCGTACTCGTCACACCCGATTCCATGTCATTACCATCGCCTTACCTTGGTTCCAATTAACCTTTGGATATAATACCAGAGCTTAGTAGTGTGACATCCGATCTTGTCACACTCAAATTGAAATACGATTACACAGCATAATTCGCATAATTCGTATAGAGAAGCTCATAGCAACCGACCATTTCACCTCTTTGAGGAGCAACCGTAACACAACGTCAGCTTGCGATCCAGAGTAGCGAAGGGTAGAGAGAGAAGACGATATACTGATGTACTTAAGAACAACGGTTCTGATACAAAGCGATGATAGTAGCGTTGAAACTGCGAATTGATAGATACTTACCAGAAGCCATAGTCTCTCCATACTCAAACATTCGGACAACCACTCTAATGCTCGCTAACAGAAACAGCAGACACACCCATAACCGACCCAATGCACATGCATGTAAATGAACACCCGCTGGTTGGTGGGTTTGGCAATGACAAGACCAGTAGTAACCTGCGAACACCCGTCAAGCCGATAGAGTGACCGATAGAGATAGCGTTCAAGTTCACCTTCCCGAATGGAATCTTCAAATGGTTGATGAAGAAGAGGGCTGGGCTATCGGAAGCCTCGTTTATCTTGTAGAAATCAACCTCGTCGTTGGTGAGGCAAAATGACCGGCAGTGGAACGTCAGATGAACCTCCAAGGAGTTTATATATCGGCCCTCGACAGACTTTGCACTATCAACAGCCTAGATGATCCTCTAATGGAGCAGTTGAGACAAGGTTCTGTTGGATTGGCGTTCATTGCGAATATCAGAAGAGAATGCTGGTGATACGAAGGTGTATGCGTGAGTCATAGTCCATATAACACTTTGTGCAGGCGTACCATATATCTCGTCTGACGAGGAAACTCAATCCGGTGAATTGACCTTGGCTCTCCCCAAAAACAAGTGATACCCGCTATGATTTTACGAGTGATCAGCAAACACATTTTAGGAAGAAGAGACGTGTATACTAGCGGAGGAAGTGGATCCTCTACGCCGTCAACCAACACGTCGGATGTGACGTCTTGAATGAGGGTTAATATCGCTATAGCAATGTAAGGGAGAGCAATTGCTAACCTTGACCAGACGACCCCCGCTCAAAGATGTCCTTAAGCGTTATGTTTCGAAAGTTGATTCCCGAAGGAAGAATACAAGGGGGAGTGGGCGGGTGTCTGGTTTCGAACGAGATCGCAGGCGGATATGCCATTAAATCTTCGGAGGAGAACAGTCTAATTCAGCGTGTGAGATGAAAAGAGGCTGAGAACCTAGATGCTTGAGCACTTGCGTGGGTGCGATGGCGTTTTGAGCCTAGAGTCTAAGAACCCTCAGCGGCTACATTGACGGGGCTTCATGACGAGAATGGGGTATCGTTGTTAAGAGATCGAGGGGGCGACTTTCGTCAATGGACGCTCAGATGATGTGCTCAAGAATAATAAGCTGACAAGACGATTACACTTGGGTTCAAGATCAGAGCTTGTACTGAATGACTTACGAGATAATCAATGGTGGGAGGGTTCAATAGCTGTGAGTACATTATTGCTGATGGCGTAACGGCCCGTAAGAACGAAACGCGAGGGGAATGAGACAGCTATCTTCGACATAGAGGTGAATCAACAATGGTTATGACGGGGACGTAGAACTGCTGGATCGAAGGGATAGTACCAGAATGCTGGATACCTCCAGATAAATTATTGAGTGAATCGGGGTCGACTCCTGGAGGCGTTGAAGTAAGCACGGTCGCCACAAGGATGCTGGGGATCGTGCTTTAGCCAAACCCAATGCGTCGGTCTAAGAGCTCACTTGAGGTAAGAAGAGAGCATTCGCCAGAACGGTTATTTTTAAGGCTGAGACCACAGGCAGAGCATCAGAGGACCTCCGAGCATCGTAGAGTGGGGACCATGGTCGTCGACGACCAGGACGACGATGAGGGGCGACGGAAGCGTGTGACAAGTGTGACTGGATGCGTTATGGACGCCAATTCTCCGCGCAATGTAAATTGATCAGCCAATGGTATTCCCATCTGATCATCCAACATTTCTGGATCAGCAAAAAGGCATTAAGCAAGTCCTTGTAGAGCACAGCCTGTGGAAGAACACTCTCAGATTTGAGTGTGCCACAAAATGTGCCAAGGAAGCAACCAAGTGCTGTGCATGGCAACTCATGGTATCTCAGCTCGATTCCAAAGCACAGAAATCCTTGGTAGAGGAAGTCATTGAGGCAGCTGGTCACATTTGTTTCGTGCTTCCAAAATTCCACTGTGAACTAAATATTTCTGGGCCTGTGTTAAACGGTATCTCCGGGAACGTTGTGATTATACATTCACAACATTGAAGGAGAACACATCTGATGCATTGGCCTCTGTCAGTGTCACCCTCATCCGAAAATGGCAAAATCAAATCATTGGGTGGATGCTTATAATAGCGGCCTTGATGCTCAGGAAGCTCAACTTCACGTTTGAGCATTCAGTTCAAGGCGGTATAAATCACATCATATTCCTGATGCAGTTGCAAATGCATTAGATTAGATTAGATAATTGGTAATACACCGCTTTTGGAAGTAATATCTCAATATGGCAGGCGTGACGTCACAGTGCCAATTGCCAGAGGTTTGATGAAGTAACACCTTCAATTTTGGTTGAAAAAAAAAGATGTCTTTACAATCTGTTCAGATCATAGAAAGGAGTCATTTCTATAGAGGAATAAGGGATTGGATCAAAATGTAAATTCATATTTTGTTTGCACAAAAGTAGCGGTGTCTAGGTGACCCGCACCATAGACACATGGTTTGCTTAGTCTCCCGTAGTCAGACTCTTCGTGTGTCTTTTTTGTGATGTTGATGGCGACACTATGGTTTGCTTAACATCTCTTCTCGTTTTGTCGTCACGAATGCATGTCTCAATTCCAATCTACTCAGTATGGAGGCACCACCCCCAGCACAATCAACGCACGGACCGACATTATGCTTGAATGACGGGCTGTTCTAGGTGTACGTGCGTCGACGTGCCTTGACTCTGAGGATGTTTGTTTCGATCGCCCAGCGAGGCTCCCGCTACGAGGCTCTTTACTCGCACTACCTGCTACCATTCCCTCTCCATCCCCAGGCCTCAAACGAATCTTGGCCGAACTGAGATCCTCTTCCTCGTCTCTTTCGCTGCCGCCTCACCCGGTTCCCGCCCTCCTCTCACGCTCCCCAAAATTCAAGCCGCTGGCTCTCCCAACCCAACCTTTGACGACCCCTCCCGGTCTTCGCAGATGATGCGCGATAAGCCGGAGGGACTACGCTACGTGTCATCTCTACCTTGCATAGCTAACTCCGTGAACCGAGCTGATTGGACTCGACTGCGCTCTCATATTTGAATCCAACGGGCCCGTAACGCAGGCTCACATCGATATTGATGCCGCCCTCACTCCCGACTCTCTCACTACTCAATGACCCCTAAGTCCAAGCCACTACCTCTCAAACCCAAATACAACGTCTCAGCGCAACAATCTTCGTTCGAGTCCCATAAAATACCGACCACTTGATTTCGAATTTAAAACAAGAGAGGACATCGGAGAAGTTGATGAAGGAGATGGCTTTGAATAAATGTGCCCTGAAATCCCACGAATTCTTGACTTCGACTTCTGTTTATCTACGGTCCTTCTAGCTCCTTCGCCCCCCTTCTACCTCACTGTCACACATCGCTTCTTGATCATCAAGATTTCCTTCTTCTCGTCGCTTCCATCATAGTCGTCCAAAATTTTGAGAACCAGCCAGAACTTTTACCACGTGTGCCTAGTTTCCCTGCTGCGGAGTTTCAAAGAAGCTGATGAAAATGAACCTATATAGTCTCAAGCAATACGCTTCTCGATTAATAGCCTCGTCCGGTTCTTACTATTCATTGCATACTCATGCTGTCCCTCCCTAGCGACCTCATTCTCCATATTTACCGCTTACTCAGCGCATCAGATGCCCTCGCACTGAGCCAAGTCAATTATTTCCTCCATTGCCTGTATCAAGAATCACCGGAAGTGCAATATCACGTCGAATGTCAACTAGCCGGTGTCATTAACAATCCAAATTGTCATTTTCCTATCCCCGCTCGACTTCAGATGTTGAGGGAGAGAGAAGAGGCGTGGGGGACCTTTTCTCCGAAATCAAGAGAGACCGTAAGGGAGCCGCATCCATCTTCTCACCGCTATGATCTTTCAAGACGCCACTACCATATCGGAAAGACTTCCTCCGTTCCAGACCGTGTTCCCAACGGGGTGATGTCATGTACACTCCGCGCCGAAAATGAGCAACGATGGTCCACCTTTCACGTCGATGAAATGCTAGACTTTGCGTGCTGTATAGATGAACATGACTTGTTGATCTGCATTGCTTGGTGATTTATCCGATCCACCGTCTTTACCTTTCCTGATTGAGGTGTCATCTATTACAGCTCGACGCGATCTTCTGATGTTGAAGTCAATGCTCATATCTTTCAGTACTCAACGCTCAGTCCACATCCCAAGGCCACCAGTCCCGTGTTTCCAATCTGTCGTCAACCCCTACCACCACTTCATGCCCCAGTGGACGACATCGGAGTCAGATCAGAAATTGCTGGAGATTACTTGATCATCGCTGTAACGTCCACCATAGTTGATGACTCCGATATCGATTCCAATATCGACCTCGATTTCCTGGGGATGCTGGAAATGCTGGATGACTACAGTAGGCTGTTTGTCGTGAACTGGAGAACTGGAGAGATATGCTACGTACGTCTACGATTCATTATCATTTCGATTGTGCCATACATATGTGCGATGTTCGGCAGGAACCTTTAGATTTCCTATATCCGGGTATAGCAATGCCGGGCATAGCCATGCTCCGTCATGGCATATTCGTGTTTCCAAACGTTGAAGAGGATGAGGAATGCTTAGATATCTACCATATCCCACCTATTGAGCCGGGTCTACTGGGTTCTATACGTCTAGTCGGGCGTCTAAACCTTCCTAAACCTGCAAGTGGCGGGAATTACTCAGTAATCCAATGCTGCGCAGCCCCGAACCCAATAAAAGACGGTTCGTTCCCAACATACGTCCCCTCCTCCATTCCATTCATAGATTCTCCCGAGAATGCTCTCATCCTCTTCAAAATCATGGTTGATTCTGACGATTCATTCGTCGAATTTACCATGGTCGTCCATCGACGTGCCCTGTTGGACCTTCTACCACCGGACTCAGAGTTAGGTCATGAACCGTACTTTGAGGCTGCGTGGGAGGAGTGGGGCCCTGATAGGACTCATTGGTTTGAGGTTGGCGATGGGGCCCATTGCAAGACGAATGTGAATGGACAACGGTACGTGTTCAGTGATGCCACCAATACATGTGGCAGCCCGAACGTGACACTCCTCGACTTTAATCCATTTAACGTCAAACGTGCCACCAAGGTTCAACACAAAAGTGTACTTCGAAACCCTGTATTTGACTATCCTCTCGAATGTCGTTTACCTTACACTACGGTTTTGTCCAAAGAGAAGCACTCCTACGATGGTGTCATGATTAATGACAGCGCTATCATTGCTAAGGTTTACACCTTTACGTTGCATTTGTGCTGTAAACGTTGATGAGCACCTTGTAGAAATCCGACACCAACGTTTTTCATGTTTTCCATTTTGAGTGATTGGCTGAAGGGCAGTGTTTGGTTTCGTGGCCCTATCGACTGAATACTGATCCCAGATGACTTAAATATTCATTGATGACATGTAAACATTTGTTTTGTCCCTCCAATTATGTTGTACTGTACTATATCAGAAATGACGATTTCTCTTGTGTTTTGAGTCCCCGCTGTTATTCTCCGTTTTACCACCTGCCCACGACATCCAGCTTCAAATCTAAATCATATCATACCGGGTCACCTCTGCACGTGCGTAGACTCTACTACCGTCTCTGACAGTGCCTCCGGTAATCAAAGGAGTTTGAAAACACTTTCTTTGTGAAGAGCGGCCGTCCACATGAGGCCTATGAGTTTGGCATAATGAGGAGTTAGTTCACGAGACATACGTGTATGCCTATCTTTTTATACACATCTCTAGGCCTGACAGAAGCAGGACAGTTGGCACTTGACGATGAAATCCCCCCGGATGTTTCTCGGTAATCCTCACTACGAATTCTCGCCGACACCGTTTTCCGTGGCATGCCACCTACTCTTTCATGGCTATTCCCCTTAGGCTTGACTGCGTATGGTACTCGGGCGCCAGATAACTTGGCCAAGCATCGTCTCCGGACCTCTCTCGTCTCATAACAAAACCACGCAGGAACCAGGCGTTCGGCTTCTAACCCTTGAACCCAGTTTTACCAATGGTGTCCCTTTCTTGTCCCCTCACCACATTGAGCTCACGACCCTCTTTCCGTTTCACGTTTAGAAATGATAACGCAAGTAGGGTCATTTTCGCCTGGATCAGGCGTGACCGGATGGTCCCAACTACTAAGATCTCATATCTCCAAGCCGATCCTCCTTGCATCTGACCACCTACCATTGCCGGATCTTTCGAAGGCCAAAATGGCTGCCAATCCATTCCACTAGCCAAATGATATCCCTCCGTTCACGGATAGACCCTGTTCCTGTCAATGTCGGCTTTTCTTTGAATCCGTGTTGAAGAGCAGTGAGAGGTTGCCAGACATTGGAGGGCGAGGGTACGCAAATATTGTTGAGAGAAAGGAGCGACGAACGGGCAGAGCCAAACTTGATGAGGGGGATAAGCATCCTACACTGGCACTCGTTTGGGCTTGGGAGGACGGTGGCTTGATTCGAGAAAGATACCTTCCAGCGCCTACGTTTTCCTCGTGTAAAGTCATCTTCAGTTCGAGCTGGAGCCGCACTTCTTGGCACTTGGGGTTGGAACCCAAATTAGATCCCGAAGAAGGGCACCCTCGAGTTTGTTTGGAAGCCTGGCGTCTATTCTAGTCGGAAATTGGGACAAATTAACTTTCTCAGGATAAACCGTTTCGGTGATGTGATTCACCCTAGTTTGTTACATGAATCTTCGAACATTCAGGCAGGATAGCGATGTCTGTAGCTGGAAAATGAAAAAAGAAACTAAAATAAAATAAAATCGAAAAAGAAAGAGGGAGGAACTCCTCCATCATTATCTCCGCTGTAATCATTTCTGTTGCTTATCGCTTTCATGGTACGTTGGTTCAACTGGACCCTGAAGGGTTCAATTCTGGTTCAACTCTGCTCACGTTCTGCTGTTCGGCTCATGTGGAATCCGATAACTAGATGACAAAATTTGTGTAGTTTCGCAAAAAAGGGTCACCTTATCGTATACCGACTTCAATTCAAATATGAGGATAGATTAAGATTATCAGGATGATTGTCAGACTATAGATTAGATTACTAGTCCCAGCCTTCTTTACAAGTCAGATAAAGCTTGTGACTGTTTCTCCCCCGACAACTGAACTCTCTACAGCCCCGACATTTATTCTTGCAATCATTGACTGACCTTTTCCCCTTGCAATCTAGGTCACTGCATTTCTGACAGGTCCTTGGCTTTCATTGTTGTGGTTTGAGTTTCCTTTGCTCATTTTGAGCCTGTAGTTGGTGCCCCACATGTTGCTCAATCTGCTCCTCCCACTGGTGAGCCTGATTTGGAGAAATAGCCAGTGGAACAGTGGGGATACAGGATGCCACATGGTCTACAGTTAGTGCATCAGAAAAAGTTGTCTTTCTTTATTCAGTCCAATTAGGAGGAATAAGGTCACCAGAAGGTAGAATAAGATGGAATTAACATGATTAGGGCAATAAGGGGAATCAGAAGTGGGTCCCCTTTATTAGTCATTTATTTGGCCTGATTGTCTGGTGATCTGATTCAATTTAGTGACAATAACCTTAGACCAAATCTCATTTCATTCAATAATCACTTGATAATAAGATGTATTCACTCAATAATTGATCCCTCGAGGATAGTAAACATGCAAATCAATGACTTATTGTAGCTAGGAAAGTACAAACTGATGAATAAATATATCACAAAAATGATATGAGATAAAAAAACCAATAATTATAAGGCTAAGTAGTCGAAGGAGAAGGCAAGTTATTGACATAAATGAATGGATCTGCTTTGTCAGGCTGTATAGTGTGAGTGGTTTGATGATGCCTGTTGTGAGAGGTAATGGACATTGGTATTAAGTCTGAACAGTTAGAGGAAGTGCCTACATTGTATATGAAGAAGTATGACAAAACTGCAATTAGAACAGTAATAATACTCTCAAGGCAAAACTGGTTTTATAAGCATCACCTGCACCACTGCTCAAGAGCATAACATGACTTACAATCCATTGCCATCCATGCAAACTACCAACACCTTCCATATATGCAATGCTATACCTATGAGACCAGTCAATACCATTCTCAACAATGTCATTAAATCTTACTTACATGAGAAGCCTGCCAAAGGCACCCACTATAGTTGCAGCTGAGAAGAAAATCACAATCTGCCTTCCAACATCATGCCTCCAATACCAAAGCAAGAGATAGAACATAATCTTCTCAAGACATCAGAACAGAAAGGAGCATATATGGAGCATAACTTACTCCTGGGATAATATGGATGAATGTGAACTGCCATCCATGCTATGGTCATATGGTAAGCCTCACCTGCATATATGCATATATAACAAACTTACTTCTATTTCTTAATGTGTTCTTCTTCAATTTCCATGGTCCTACAATGTTGAATGTAAGATAAGCTGAAGGCAAGTGCATATAATAAGGCAAACATGTTTACTAACCAGGTTCTTCAGGTAGTGATTGTTCTTTGTAGTTGTTACATGAGCACATTGTGCATTTCTAGACCATTATTGAGTTAATAGAGTAGGAGAGACAGTGGAAGGAGGCAGGGACTGTATGAGAGATGAAGAGAAGGGGAACATCAAGTAAGGGAAAGGAAGCGAGTGAGAGAAATGAATGATGGTAATATCTTATATATATCTTTTGATCATCTGACACATCCTAACATCTCCAATTAAGGTCATGCCCACTTAACTATACAAATGTATCCTACTATCAAACACACCCAGGTTACTTATTCTCTATGTCTATAGCAATCTGCAGAAGTTATCACAAGATCTCCTTTATAGAAAATCATCTCTCACTTCACATTTATAACAGTTGTGATCCACTATATAAATATTACTAGTATCATAGTGAGTCCATACCAAGCCTGGCCAGTAAGGTGACTGTCCTTCAAGTTCATGCTGTGCTTGTTGAGGAGTATTCTACTGTCTATTAGAATGTTATTCATTTCTTTTTGCTACTTATTGTCTCTTTTTTGGAGTGAATATGAGGTGAATAAACTAGTTATATTCCTGATTGCCACTAAATTGTGGGAATATGGAGCAATAAGGGTGGAATAAGGGTAGATCTGAAGTCAACCCTCCTTATTAGGCTCATCAGATTGAACTGATGCTTATTCTCACAAATAAGAAAAGAAGGCTTTTCCCAATGTAGCTAGTATGTAAGTTGGTTCTGGTTGATGCATACATTGGTAGAGGAACAGGAAGTTGAGGCTGCCATAGTTACTATAGCAATATTTGACTGCAAGACTTTAGAACCCACAAAGTCAGAGAAATAAGGTTAATCTTGCATTGTTGAGATTGTGGGAACAGGTCACTGACAGAGATTCATGTCCATATTGGCTAGACTGCTTTCAACCTAATGAGGTTATAGTGTACATGGTGGAATGGGTGGGATGAGGGTACCTGTAATTTCCTGCATCTACACTACTGTACCCAAATTCTTACTGTAGGAACATCTGTACTATGTCTGTACCCTACCAAGTAGTGGGTCCTCATATGACCAGATGCTACTGCCACACTACTGTATCTGGTACTGCTCCTAATACTGCTTCTTTTACTGTATCTTTCTATATCTTGGTCATGTAGAATTTTTTTCACTACATGGATAATACACCAGCAAATCTACAAGTTTTATTGCCATTAGTTTACAATAGGTTTCCTGCTATGCAAGTGCATGCTACACCAAAGTATGAGTAATTCAATATATATGTGAGATATTTGGATCCTTGTCATCATCTCTTCTATCAACAACCATAGACCAGGTCTGATAAACATATTATCCTGACAACTTGATAGAGAGGGCTCATGCTGGTTACCTTACTGATGTTTGTCAAACCATTGAGTGCTGAGTCAGCTACAGTCCATTGAAATTCTTCTGTGATGATGTAGAATGACAAAGTGCTAAAGTTAGTACTTGAGATGAGCTCTTGTATAATCCTACCTATAAAGAACTGCCCAGTATCCAAAGAAGAATTACTCTTGTAGGAAGAGTGATCACTCAAAAGAGACAGCTGTAATTAACAAGTGTGTTGATCTATTGTCTCTGTATTCAGTCACTTAATTCCATCATTACCAAGAATCTAATGAGGAGGAGTACCTATTATCACAACATGACAGTGTCCTGATCATTAGACACCCCATGGCTATAAAAGCTGTGAGAGAACACTGGGACAGAGCACTGGATCATTTTGAACAAATTCAATGCAGACAAGCCTTGAATGCTCTGAATCAAATTATGCAAGAATATCTATTTGCCACTAATGAGTAGGTAAACATGCTTGTTATAGGTCTTTACTTTAACTCTATAGAATTTCACTCACAAATCCACAGCTTCCTTAGTCCCAGGCTACAGACTACAGGTTCAGCATTCTGCAGCTAGTTTTCTTGGTTTTCAAGTTGTGATATCTTTGAGTTTCAGATGACACACAATATTTTGCACCTTTCTTATATAAGGTCAAGTCTCTTGAGTAATATGCTATCTACATTCACTAGAAATACATTGAAAATCTGATTCATGATAAGATATAAGTTGAACAGAGATAACCATCATACACTTACCATACCTATTACAGTTCTGCACCTCCACATCTGCACCTGCATCTGCACTCTACTGCATCTATACCCACAACCTACTGTACCTGCACCTGCATCCTACCATACCTACATCTGCACCCTACTGCACCTACTGCACTTGTCCTACACCTTTAGCATACCTACCTTTTGTAAATAGTTCTCATATTCTTATATATCTTCTTGACTTGACTCAGTTTACAGCATGAAATAATAAATTAGACAAAATGGCATATAAGTTGAATCACAGATGATACAAAATTTTGATTAGATATAGAATATGTAAAACTCAAATCACAGCTGTCCAACATGTTATTCAAGAAACTTCCTTAATAATATCTCAAGCTTTTTTGCTACTTATTATCCATCCCCATATCTATGAAGTCTATCATACCACTTCATTACATTCATAGGAAGTGAGAACTTGCTTTTAGAGCTGTCAGTAAGAATGGATGCATTACATGTATTCCACAATGCCTTCACATAGTCTGTCCACCATTCTATGTCCTCACTCTGACTATCAAACACTAGTGCCAGAGAGTATCATGATAGCTTTGACATTTGTCTCCCATTCTCTGAACCCCAATGAGTTATCAACACACATCAGTTAGGATAACTGAATACATACCTGTGAATGTGACATACAACCCACATAATATATCAAACTCATTATCCATTAAATTGTTATCAACATACTCTATTCTGTCTGAGTCAGTAATGCTGAACATATGCTCATTGTCTTTATATACTCCCCAGAGATCTCACATTACCTCCAAAATGCTTATATAATCTATTGTGATCCTTTGAGCAAAATCTCCATATATAAGTGTAGCATGAGCCTAATGCAGATTCATCAGGTATTTACACTACTTGTGGTAGAAGTTGACATTATTCTTCCCAAATACATGCTCTGATAGGTGCATTGGCATGATAGCTGAAGATGATCAATCCACTGGAGCCATTCCAAGTAAATCACAGTATTAGATAGTATAGAATCATATTCCTTCTTGTACTAGGTATAGAGCAATTTCATCCTTGGCCATATTGTCATTGAGATGGCACACATAGAGGGCTATGGTTACTGAAGACATAACAAGATTCCAGGGAATGGATTGCAAGTTACCAAAGTCAAACATAAACTACATATCACTGAAGGAGCAGCTAATATTCCTGATAGCATTCATTTGCCTCAAGAATGCAAGAGTCTGTTGATTGTTCTCTGAGAGATCCCAATGGTCTGGATCTGGTCTACATTCAGGGTCTTTTTCTGAGAATGACCTCAGAAATAATGCAGACAATTTTCTGAGAGGTGTAAGAAAGAAGTCTTTTTTTTTTTTTTTTTTTTTTTTTTTTTTTTTTTTTAATTCATAAATTTATAATACAGTGTGCAATAGCAGTCTGTACCCAGGTTGGCAGCCCAGGATACTATTACAGGAGTACAACTAAAGACAACTACATAAAATATATAACAGATTGAAACTACATAAATATCTATCATAATCAGCATCCAACAGATGCCATCTCATCCTACTCAGCTTCAGATAGGGGCCTATGATAAAGTTTGAGGTTTCAGTGGCACTGGTTGAGTGCTCTCCTACCCTTGCACTCCTCTTCTGCTGTCTTCTGAGAAATCACATTGTGATACATCATCCTCTTAGACAAGGCCATCCTTTCAGACAACTAAGCCCAATCAAACTGATAACACCAATATGGGCACTGTCAGTCACTAGCACTGTGATCCCCTTTACAGTTTACACAATATGTGGCATGAGGGCATGGGGCTCCCTCAGGGGTCAGATCCTGGGATGGGTGAGCAGAGGGGTTACCTCTGCAGTAGGACATATGTTGTTGGTAACTAGCCTCAGTATCAGGCCCTTCTTTCCCACATACCATCATCATTGATTTATTTGCATTTTGAAATACATTTAGCATGTTATGTCTGACAGTCCCAGTGGTAGTCAGGTTGGCTTTTCACATCTCTTATGGGCTGGAGACACTGGTTTTGATAAAGAGATTGTGACCACCGGGGTGAGTGACACTTGTATGTCCTTCTCTTCTATGCCCGCTCATTCTGAGCCTGAATCCCCCACACCTTCCACACCCAAGCCTGGAAAACGTGCCCGCTGAAAGGCCTCTCAGGCAGGTCTAACCTCTCACATGCCATGGGTTGCCTCCCATGTGCCCATCCACACTTCAGAGGGTACTCTTACCCCTGTGTCATACAAGGTTCCCACTAGTGCTGAGCTGGGGTTGGTTTTCACTCCTACTCCTGCTCCT
The DNA here is from genome assembly GCA_001563735.1 of Leucoagaricus sp. SymC.cos. NCBI lineage: Eukaryota > Fungi > Basidiomycota > Agaricomycetes > Agaricales > Agaricaceae > Leucoagaricus > Leucoagaricus sp. SymC.cos. Next base: position 31,513 of record KQ961990.1, on the reverse strand, counting down.
CACCACAGTCTCATCCTGGCCCTGGTTCTGGTGTTCCCCCTGGCAAGGATATCCCCTCTGCTGACAACTCCTGCAATGTTTTGGGAGCTCTCAACAATATTGCCAAAGCGCTTAACTCCTGGAGTGACCAATCCTGGGCTGTTGATGATGACAAGGCATGAATTGTGCTCAAGCTTGGCTCCTTTGTGATGGGCTTTGTCTCCAAGAGGTAGCACAAGTTGCCTTTCTCCCCTCATACTGCTCTGCTGGGCACTCTCTCTGATCTCAAGGGTATGCTTGCAGCACTTGCCCCCCTGCCACCTCCAGGCCCCCAGATCCATGGGTCAGCTGAGTCAGCTGATCCAGCACCTCCTCCTTCCATGCATGTGCCTCCCTCTAAGGCCACTGCCTGTTCCTCGGCCCCCCGCCCTCATGTTCCCCCTCCCAGGCCACCTAGGTCTCTGAAGTGCCCTGCCTCTACTTCCGCCCCAGCCTCTAAGAGGTCATATGCTAACACAGTTTGTAACATCACTGCCTTAGTCAATCTGGCCAAGACAGTTCCAGATCTCCCATCTGACTGCATTATTGTGATGCATCAGGCTTCTGTCCCTCCTCTCCCTTCTCAGAGAAAGATCAAGTCGACTGTTGTTGGACCTTCCTGGCATCAAATTTTAGTCAAGTCCAAGGCTGTCATTTCTGCCTCGGCTTTTCCGTCCCTGGTTAGCGTTGCTAACTGTTCTCTTGCTAAGGTTGACCTTCAGGTGGACTCTTGCACTTCCACTTATGGGAGGATCTCCCTTCTCACCTCCTGTGTGGCAACTGCTGAGGAGATTCAGCTGGTTGCCTCTGCTGTTCACAAGCATCTGGATCACCAGGTCTCTGCTTCTCTCCCCACATCGCAGTCTTATCTTAAGATTGTTGATGTTCTCTACTTCTGACCAGGTACTGCTGACCCTATTGACTTGGACTATGTGAAAGGTGTCATGGCCAAATTGTATATGGCCCCTTCCTTCATTCTCGCCAACACTTCTCATGTCATGCACAATTCTGCATGCTTGGACTCAGCCATGGTCTGGTTCAACATCATTGATTCTCAGTCAGGCACTTCGGCTAAGTGCCTGATTAATTCTTCCTTCCAGTTCAGTCTGGCCTCCTGCTCTGTATAGGTGGCTCAGTCTTATGTCAGGGTCTCTATGGTGCTAGTGTTGCTGGCACTGGGGGCACTCCACTCATTCCTGCCATTCACAGGCTCCTCAGTGCCTGCAGTGTTCTGGTCCTCATTCTGAGGCCAATTATTGCCTTTTCACTAGCTGTTGTTGGGGCAATCTATCAGCCAACCCCCCTGTGCCAGCAACTATGGAGAGAGCCCCATGCTCTCACACCACTCACTGTGTGAACTGTGGAGGGGATTACAGCATGAGCAACTGAAAGTGCCCATACTGAGGGCACCATTTCAACCAGGACTAGTTGGCTCATAGGGCTAATTGGGACTGACAGGGGCAGATGGCTGCTTCAGGTGCGACTTTCAAGAGGCAGGAGGATGAGCATCAGGATAGGGCAGCCTTCTGATGTCAGCAGACATGCTGAGCACCTTCTGATCATGGTCATGAGATCAAGTACTCATTGTTTAGCTTGTGGCTGGAGGGTAGGGAAATCAGACTCAAGTGATTACAGACATTTGCAGGATTGGCTATGGCCTTGTAGTATGTAGTGTCACTTGTTACATGTCTTTATTGTAGTTCTGGGCATCTATAACC
>KQ961990.1:3085-16863 GCA_001563735.1 Leucoagaricus sp. SymC.cos | reverse complement strand
GACCTGGCAACATACACCAGGTTCTCCACAGAACCAGAAGAACCTGCAACAGGGATGGGGGCAGCCCAGGCAGCAGCCACAAAGGACTGGGCATCTGGCTTGGAAGCAGATGGGATGGGAGGTGGGGGTCCCTTGGAGAGGACCCGCTTCTTAGCAGCTTTCTTGGCCTTAGCTTTCCTCAAGTCCTGGGGCTTAGGAGGAGGCAGGGCAGGAACAGTCCCCGAAGGCTCACTGACTGGGGCATTCTCAGGTGGCCAATCAGGAACACTAGGGGGGGGGCGACATCCATCTATGCAATCTCAGGGGAGACAACCTCCACAGGAGGGGCAGTAGGCTCACACATAGGTACGTCCTCCAATGCCAGGGGAGGGTGAAACCAAACAGCCACCATGTCATACACAGTAGCATGTGTAGAGTCTGTAGGGTCAGCCAAAAGACTGCCCCAAGGGTCAATAGATGCAAGCTCAGCAAACCCAGTAATGGGCAAGCCAAATCTGGGAGGGGAACAACACCATGCTCAGTCATCTGCCTCAGAAAATCCAAGGTGCAACTGAGAGAAACCTGCACCACCTCGAAATTTGCCTGAGGATCCACTGACTCCTCATCCAGGGTGAGAGGGTATGGCCCCAAAGGGGCACCAGGCAATATAAGAGCTGCTTGTTGAGAAGAGGCCCTCTGGAAAGGGTCCAAAATCGAGGAGAGGAGGGCATCACCCTCAGGAGAGGTGGCCCTGGAAGAGGCTTACGAAGAAAGGGGGCTGTGGTGCTGGCTTTGGTGGTGAGTGGCATGGTCAGTCCTGGTGGCTGTCCTAGGTGTACAGCCAGGATCGAGAAGAGAGTCAGCATCACTCAATCCTCCAGAAAGCCCAGAGGATGAGGAAGAAGTGGCAGAAGGGGCATGACCAGAAGATGAGAGTGCACAAAGATGCTCAAGTGACTGATCGCTATGAGAGCTGGGCCCCGCAGAGGAGGGGACAGATATATTTGAGAGGTACTGAAGATCCAGAAATTGAGTGGGCAGATGGGACTGTGCTAGTGATTAATGATGACAGAGTTGTTTGTACTTGTTTGCCAACCAATGAGGTGGAAGTACCAGATCAAGAAGCGATGGCAAGTAATCTGGCCTAATATTGTCTCACCATCTTGTTGTAGAAGCTGATGTCATATCCCTCAAGTACTTTGGGGTGCATCAACTATCTTTTTTAGATAGGTGAGTACAAGCTATTGTTCTGTTCTTGAATAGCCTGTGCTCACTCTGTATGTATCTCAGTAGCTTCCAAGTATCAAGGTCATCACCTTATAAGTTGAGAATGAAGGCAGTGCATTGGTTGTCTATCTATGTCAACTGTCAATCTCTCTCCTAGTTTATATTATACTACTTCTTATTTGTCACTTCTGTTAATCAACTGATGAATTCTATCCAATCATCTATGTTATTTATGAGATGACTGCATCTCTCACAGTGCTATGTCACCTGTAATCCTCCACCTCACCATCTTTCTTTACTTCAACAGGTTATGTGGGTCCACCTCATCTTTAATCTTGGGACTATAATAGGCATACTCCAAAAGGAAATGAAAATTGAAATTCTGGAGCAATTAGGTGGTTGTATATCATCAGGATTAGTTGGTTCCATTTTTCAGTTATTTCTCTAAATATAGTTTTGGTTATTTCTCCAAATACAGCACTGACAACCTGCCTTAACAATTTTGAGCAAAGTTTATAGTGGTGAATGTCTTAGTTCAGCAGTCAGTTGCTGCTCAGGCTTTTCTCTCTTCTGTTGTCCAACTGAAAACACAGTTGAGTGAGCAATGGTCTTGGTGAGTATAATTTTGATTATATCTGACCCTTGTCTAATATTAAATCAAGGATTTATCAAGCATGTTGCACAATACTTTCACAAATCCTCCAGAGAGAGATCATCACTCTCCCCTCACAGAAAGAACAAACTGCTTCCCCCTGACCCTCCCTCAATGAACAAACCAATTAACCCTTCCTTTTCCATATACTACCACCTTTGCTCTAGAGTGCCTCCTCTCTTGTGGTCTTGCTGCCCTCTTAGGGTCACTTGCAGACTGCACTCTCTGTCACTTTAGGGTTTGCGACATCTGGTCATTACCACTACCCATGGCTGGGGCACTTGTGATGCCTACCTGCTCTCTCAGTGTTGAGTTTGAGTTCACTCCTCTACCACTCATTTTTCTCATGGGGGTGGTTTCTGTCTTCTCTACCTCCTCTCTTCTGCTCCCTTCTGCTTCAGCAGTTGGTTAGAGTCTTTCTGCTGGTCTGGGCATGCTCTGGTATGCTTGGGCCATGTCTGTCCTCTGGTCACCCTTATGACCCCAAATCTGCAGTTCAGCTGAATAAGCTGCCACTATTTTGGTTGAGTGCTTCATTGCACTTGACTTATTTCTTCTTCTCTCAGGCTGGGTTTGCTATCTTGGTCCACCCTCCCAGTGTTGGCATTTCATTGGTGCCTCTTTTAGTGTAGAGTTGAGTTTGCTCCTCTGCCCTCTTTTCTCCTTCCGCAGAGTTGTAGCATTGCTCCTCCATTCTTTTGCCAATTGGTCATGGTCACCCCATGACTTTTGTGATCTCATGCTGGCATCTTCTGAGAGAGTCCCATACCCTCTCACCACTTGTTGTTAAGCATGACGGATGACTATACATTCCCACACCAGGTGGCTAGTCCATTATGTGGGCTATCCTGATGCTATTAGGTTAAACCCTTTTGGATCGAACTCTTATCTAGTACCTCCATTTGGTTGGTGACTAGAGGGTGGGAAGTATTAAAGCTGAGCTGTAACAGACAGTCTCTCTGGTAGCTAGGGCTGATAGATGCATAGTTAGAGTTTGGTGGCATGTATTTATCTTAGTACCCCAGCTCTTCTGAAGGGCAGACTGCTATTATGCACCACCTTATAAATTTTTGATCTTAAAAATAAAATAAAATAAAATGAACAAACCAATGAGTCAGCCACCTGTTCTGTATGACAACCAAGATATGTGTATCATTGAGTGTATATAAACAGAATTTTGACCACACCATTAATAATGTGGGCTCTTATTGAGAAGTTGGCATCTACTTTTAATAAGAGTGTCTGAACCCCTCAGGCCAATGTCCTGGACACCCAAACCAACATACCAAATAGCCAACAAACTTCTGTTAATGTATTAAAGAACAACCCTACTCCTAATACTGTATTAATCTCTAAGCCATCAGTCATCCTAGCAGATACCCAGTTTAGTGCATCAATTAACTGAAAATGAGAACCTCTGCATCCAAGTGACATGTCCATATCCACAGCCAATGTATGGGATGGCTGGCCCAATTACTTTTACAAGAGAAATTTTCTCAAAAGTGAACTTTTCAATGGTTAGACTGTCCCAGCACACTGGGCTGCTTCAAATTCTGGAGGATATAATCATGGCACAAAGGGCTTGGACAAAGCAGTGGATCCTGACCATGGATATCTCAGCCTATGAACATGCCTAGGAGTGATTGAATGTCAATTGGATAAGTGCAATTACCAAATCAGACTCTTGATAGAGAGCTATAGAAGAGAGGTGCAGTTTCTAGAGAAAGTGATAAAGAATGAAGGTAGTGACAGTGACAGGTTTTCAACAATGAAACCCAAGAGTTATGAGAGCAGTAATAATACTGATTGGAAGTCTAATGAGAAAAACTCCAGGAACTAAGGCCATTATCAAAAGAAGCATGTTCAGGAGATCTTAAGGCTATAGAAGTACAAGTGTGGTGAAGATTTGTACTGGCATGAGTGTGGAGTCAAGATTTACCAATTCAAATAGACAAGTAGGATATATATTATTAACAGTGGCCTGCACCACCACAAGAAGCCTCCTACACAGGTCCACCTCCACCTGGCTGAAAGAGCAATGTTTAAAGAAGTTGTCAAGAAGAACCTGACCACTGGCCCCTCAAGTCTTCAGTTTGGTCAATAGATGCTTACTGGTTTCAGTGAGCCAGTCACAGAGATATCCCCAGCATTCCATAACTGTAGCTAAACTGGCTATGAATGATGGAAGGCAATAAAGAAACTCTCACCACCTGACCTAACCAAAGTCTTTGAGCAGATATGCCAAGTTTGTCAGGAGAATCCCCATTTTTTCAAATACTCTTGAATGGAAAGTGAGTCTATTTTCTGTATGCAAACAAGGTTTATGGAGTCTCAGATCTTGTACTCTATTAACAAGGAACACTTGCCAGTAGCTGGGATGGTTGGCAACACCACTCACAATTTCTGGGCACAACTGAACTGGGAACTAATGGTATCCTCTGTGTATTTGCCAGCTATTGATTGTTGGATGCTGATTATGGTCAGTGCCATGATTGGAGCATCAGTAGAGAACTATCACATTCATTTTCTTAACATTTTTCAATCTATTGTCATGTAAGTAGAGGAACATGGGGTGGAAATTACCAATGAGATGTTTGGAACAGTAAGTTGGGGTCATCTCTTCAAATAATGTAATTTTTTCAGCTCAATAACATTTTAGGTGTTAGATTTCAGTGACAGTCAGTTCAAGGGCTTTCAATCTGTGTTTTTCAGCTTTTTCATAGCTGAGGAGACTCATGTTCAGATAAGGAGCTGTGGAAAGCTACAGAGAGGCTTCTCAAAGGATGTTGAGAACATTATTGAAGGGTGGTGAAACAGGTTTCTTGGATAAGCAGTGTTGTCTCTGTCTCCAAGAAAGAACAATTCAAAGAACTAGCCATTTCACTCACTCAAATCCTGAGCCTTGATATATTTTATGAAACTGTTGATATGCTGTTATTGGAGTTCCAAAAGGTAGCTCGATGGCTTGAGTAGTGGCTGTGACAGACACATCTGATAAAGATATTCTCAATGTATCAAAAAATGTCTGAAGACCTCTGGAAGTGTCTTTCAGACACCACTAACACTCAAGAGTCACTTCACTCTCAAATATATGCTCACATAGGAAGGAGAAACTTTGGTTTTTTTCAAGGCTTAGAAGCTATCATGAGGTGGACAAGACTTTTTGAGTGTCTATTTGAACACAAAAAGAGTAAGTCTGTCTTATTAGTCATATCTTGTGTTAGGCTAACACTGTCTCAGGGGGAGTCTTTTCAGATTATGGTGATCTAGCTTGATGGAAGAAAAACTGAGATACTGTAGAATTGGCTCATCTTGGTAAGCAGACTCAGAAATGCAGAAAAGAGAAAAAAGCTCAGCTGCTATCTGTATCACCTAAGAAGTTGAAGAATTTGTCTTTTGCATCTCCAAAGAAGTTGTTCTCTGTGTCAGCAAAAAAGGCACAATTCACCTCAAGGCAGAAAGACACCAAAGACCAGGAAGACTCTAAAGACCAGAAAGAAGAGCAAAAGTCAGAGTTTCCAAATAATAGATAATTGCCAGACACAGTCTTGGATCTCCTTAGTATAGATGATCAAGCACCAGGATCACCATCAAAATTCACATCTGTAACAGTATTGGAAAAGACATTCAGAGAACTCTCCTATATAAATAACTCAAGCTTGTGCTGGTTTGATATATCTCTCTAGTTACTTTACATCTCTATACTGTCTTTGATGAAGGATCTTTATAAGATATATGCTTTGGTAGATAGTGAATATACTGAGATGCTCTGGAGTGCCTTACACCACCTCTCAGATCACTCTACTTGATTAATGAATATAAAGAAATTGAAGAACTATAATATAATCTGTGACCTCATAAGAGAAGAGAAGATTTTACAGAATCTGATGGGGAATAATAGTTTACTGGTGTGTATATCCTAAAAAGAGACTTGGGTGATCACTGATTGCATTCAATAGAGGTGGTTGATGGTTGTGCTCAACAGGTATAGAGCACTCGGAAGATCATGCTACCTATATGCTTTTTTCCAGATTTTTGAAGTGCCACTGTCAGTCTGTTGTGGTGATGGCAAAGGCAATGAATCACTCCATTTTCTGACATGACAGTTTCCATTGCAACATGAGGAACCCATGGCCTTTGAATATGGCTATAATATATTTAATAATGATCTAGCAGTATAGTTCTAGTCTTACATTAAAATGCCCAATCCAAAAGCACCAGACTATGTGATAGATGGCTGGAGGAAGATGAAGGATAGAGAAAATGAAGAGATGGTGATTTGTGGTAGTCGACAATTGCAATAGAACAATATAGTTCTGAGTATACCCATTGTTTTGATGGTCAAGTTTTCCTTGGGTAAGGGGGAAAGATCTTCGAATTGGGACATTCCAGCTACAATGACAATTGAGCCTGGTGCCTTCTCAGTGGATAATGGTGTGGATTATGAATTGGTAGGATATACATTGAAGACTAATATTCCACCACATTTTATTACCATGTTTATGGACTCTGAGGACAAGTTGACATATACCTATGATGATCTCATTCACAATAAAAGATGTATTTGCAACCCACATTCTCATATTCTCACTGGAAGAAATTCAACAATCCCATAATACTTTCAGACTATTGCATTTTTTCAACTTTGAGGAGGACTAGATGCACAGAAATTATTCTACAAGATGAGGGAACAGAAACTGAAAGACACTTTCTACCTTTTCATGTCTAGACAGAGTTTATGCTATTTTCAACCTTCTATCTCATTCAATGCTCTATACTTTGACCTGATAAAATGGCATCCCTTCTTTCCCATACACTACCATCATTGTTTGCAGTCTTGGTTGTGTTCTTAGTCACTATGTCTGATATGTTGCAGTATATACATAATCTGAAGAATTGTCCTTGGAATGAGGATGTCAAGTATGAGTCTGAGGCTGAAATGTTGAGCCCAACTCCATTACAGGGAGGTGATGCCAAGATAGCAAGCCTCTCTACTCCTCATGCATTGGTCCTCCCAGCTGGGCCCCCTAATTCCATCACACCTGTCCTTCATAAGAGCAAAGACAAGAAGAAGTATAGCTTAGTTGTTGCTGAGCTTATGCCCCCCCAGCCCTGCCTGGTGCCTTCTGTATCATGCCCATCTACTCCTGCCCCCCTAGTATCTCCTTCTCTAGTTACTGGTGCTCTCTCCCCTGGGGCTAGCATTTTTTCTCCCCATGTTTGTCTATTTGTCCTTGCCCACTGGGACTCCCTACCTGTTGACTCTTCCACTAATATGGTGAGAAGAATCACTCTTATCAATGACTCACTCACATTCTTGGCTGGCAAGCCTTAGTATGATAAGCAAGACCTTATATGTTTCACCTGAGCCTTGTCAGTAACAGCAGGGTTTATTTTTGCTTTACAGGGACATACTCTGCCCTTTGATGACTCCTCCAATATGCCCACCTTGGCCTCTGCCTTACATGACCTCCTACTTTGTGATACTCTGCAACATCCTCCTTTGACCCATAGAACAGCTGACTCAGCTGCTTCTGCCCCCTCCTTCCCAGCATATGATCCTCTCTTAGAGACCACTGCCAATCCTCCCCTGGCTTCTAAACCTGCTCCCTCTCTTAGGCTTGCTTGGTCTGCCAAGTGTTCCTCTCCTCCCTCTAGTATCAAGCATAGCTATGCTGACACTATTTGTGATGTTATGTCCCTGGTCAATTTGGCCAAGACTGTCCCTACCCTCCTGTCTGATTGTATTATTGTAATACATCAGACATCTGTTTCTCTAGTGCTTCCTAGGTGCAAGATTAAGTCCACTGTCCCCAGTTCCTTCTGACATCAGATCCTCCTCAAAGTTGATCCACTCCCCTCTTTCTCTCAGTTCTCTGCCTTGGTGGGGGCTGCTAATTGTTTTCTCAGTAAGGGTGACCTTCAGGTTGACTTTTGTTATTTTGCTTATAGAGAGATCTCCCTCCTTACCTCTCGTGTTGCCACCCAGAGTGAAATAGACTTAGTGAAGTCTAGTGTCCAGCACCTTCTCTCCCTTGCTGAGAACAGAGTTGTAGCTGCCCTTCCATGTTCACAATCTTATCTTAAGATCATTGACATTTTTTTTTTTAAGGCAGATAGTCAGCAAATCACTGCTTCTGATATATGGACTGTTATGGGGAAGTTCTACATGGCCAGCTCCTTCACTCTTGTGAATAGCTCCAGGATCATGTGCAATTCTCAACACCCTGACACTGCCACTGTGTGGTTCAATGTTCTTGACTCCCAGTCAGGTGCTACTGCTAAGTACCTGATTGGTACCTCCTTCTAATTTAGCCTAGCCTCATGCTTTGTATATATGGCCCACTCTCATTCTGGCATCCCTTTGTGCCAGCGCTGCTGGCACTGGGGACATTCCACTCATGCCTGTCATTCTCAGGCCCCCTGATGCCCTCAATGTGCTGGACCTCATACTGAGGCTAGTTATTATCAATATGCATCCTACTGCAGGGGGAACTCCTCTGTCTGCCCACTCCAGGATCTGACCCCTGAGGGAGCCCCATGCCCTTATGCCACATGCTGTGTGAACTGTAAAGAGGATCACAGTGCTAGTGATCAATGGTGTCTGTATTAGCATCATTGTTTTGATTGGGCTTAGTTGTCTGAAAAGACAGCTTTGTCTGAGAGGATGATGTATGACAATGCTATCTCTCAGAAAATAGTGGAGAAGGAGTGCAAGGGTAGGAGAGCACTCAACTGGTGCTGCTGAAACCTCAAACTTTGTCATAGGCCCCCACCCAAAGCTGAGTAGGATAAGGTGGTATTTGTTAGACACTAATTATGATAGACATGTACATAGTTTTTTATAAATTTATAAAATTAAAAAAAAAAAAAAAAAAACCTGATAAAATAGGAGCACTAAGTCTAGTTCTCATAGCCATGGACCAAGCTAAATTGGGAATATATTCACAAAAGCCAAGTTAAAGTAGTGCCAACTCTTCTCCCAGAATTGCAGCACCTTCTGAAGCAGAATACAAGTGAGGTTGAGAATACACTATGAGCATAGTTGATGGATTCAGAGAGTGAAAGTCATAGATACTCAGAGCAGATCAAGTATTGGTGTGGAGTCAATAGAGATTGGGCAATTGTGAAATCTTTGTATCCAGCAGGGCTGTCAATCTAGTGTCAGCAATACAAGAGGCTGTATCATGCAATCTGTCAGCAGACACCAGCCATGAGGAAAGCAGTTGTGAAGAATATATTTTCATGTCATGATTGTGCCCTTTGGCTCTCAGAGAATGATGAGAGACACAGACTGTGAGGAATTGTGTTGTTACTTATGATATATTTAACCACTCACAATTATCAGTTGTAGAGAATGTATAAAAGAGACTGAAGATGATGATATGGCTGGAGAACATAACCTATGGTATGTGAATCTTTTGTGCTTTGAATCTTTAGACTCACAAGCTGCAGCTATGACAAGGGCACTATTGGGGAGATTGGGGGTGATTTTTATTCTCTCTGACTACTTAGCTATAATAATGAGGACAATATATGGTTGGTGAAATGATGGAGATTGTGTAAATTCATTACAGTGCCCAAGTAGTCTGATGAAGAACATCTTAATTAGTCATGTACTGATCATTGATAGTTAGAGAAATGGAAATTAGCATACAATGTGAAGACATACACCAAGCAAGCTGCAGTCAAAGATCCAGAACTAGCTCTGTTTACTCCACAAATTGACAAGGTTTTGGAACTACAGAGATTGGATTTACAAAGTCTTATTGAAAATCTGAAGGCAATTCAGACACTAATTCCTTTGTTTCTTAACTACAATGAGTTCCCCTTTGGCAGTCTTTCAGTTGAGGAGGTTGGTGGTATCACCAAGTAGATTGAGCAAAAGCTCTATGGCTCTAACTGATCTAAGAGAAAAGAATAGATTAGCAAGGCAGTTTATTGTAGAGCCCTCTCTATTGTGATTGCAAGACAACTGAAGGTGATGGACAATGGCAAACATCCTAAACAGAAGTGGGATAATTGGTTGCATGAGGCATGGAGGGTCCAGAGCTTTGATAGGAGTCACTTTGGAGAGGATGTAGATAAGGAGGCTATTTTGGATTTAGAACAGCTCATGTTTGAGCATTCTGAGAGGGCTGGTGAAGCCAGAGAGAGGCAATGGGGTATCAACACTTCAGGGCTCCAAGATGGTTGGGATCCCTACACTGAAGTCCCTCAGCACTGGAATCTTGGCAATTTTTTGAAAGAGGTATATAAATATAAATTAACACTAAGACTATTGTTCTAAATTGATGGTGTAGATAACAAGAGAGCATAACAAATCAGATAACATCCCTTCTTTCCCACACACCACCACCATCTCTGGATTCTGGTTATATTCTAGTTATGCTATGTCTGAGGATACAACTTGGTTTATATGCAGTTTGAAGAGTTATCCTTAAGATGAGAATGTTGAAGTTGAGTCAGAGGTTGAAATGTCAAGCCTGACTCTGTTGCAAGGGGGTGATGCTGAAATAGCAGGCCTCTCTACTCCTCATATATTGGTTCTCCCTACTAGAATACCTGATCCTGTTATGCCTGTCCTTTATAAGGACAAGGGCAAGAAGAAGAGAAGCTCTGCTACTGCTGAGCTCTCCTCTCACCAGTCTCATGCTGTACTATCAGCATCATGTTCTGCTACTCCTGCTTCTCCAGTCTCCCCCTCCCCAGTCCTTGGTGGTCTCTCTCCTGTAGTGAGTGTTTTCACTCCTCATATTCATTCCTTAGCCTCTAGTGATTGGGGCTTTGTTTCTCCTCACCCTTCTGCTGACTTAGCAGAGCAGATTTCTCTTCTTAATGATATGCTTGCAGTCTTGGTCTGATGAGCATGATTATATGCAGTTTGCTTGCACTCTGTTAGTAATGATGGAGCATGTTTTCACATTTCAGTAGCACACTCTGCTCTTTAACAACTCTTCTAGTATGCCTATCTTAGCTTCTGCTCTGTATGACATGCTACCTCATAGTGCTCCACAGCATCCCCCTCCAACCTATGAAATAGCTAATTCAGCTGCTCCTACCCCCCCTGCCCCAGTGCATAGTCCTCTTTTGGAGGCTACTATCTGTCTTCCCTTGGCTTCTAAGTCTGCTCCTTCTCCTAGGCCCACTCAGGCTGTCAAGTGCCCTTCTCCTCCCTTGAATGTCAAATGTAGCTATGCTGACACTGTTTATGATCATCTCTTCTTTCCCACATACTACTATCACCTCAGTTTTGGTTGTGTAGTAGTATTCACTATGTCTGAAGATATGTCTCAGTATATACACAGTCTGAAGAATTGTCCTTGGGATAAGGACATTGAGTTTGAGTCTGAGGCTGAAATGTCGAGCCCAACTCTGTCACAGGGGGGTGACACTGAGATGGCAGGTCCCTCCACTCCTTGTGCATTAGTCCTCCCAGCTAGGCCATCTGATTCTATTACACCTGTCCCTTGTAGGGGTAAAGGCAAGAAGAAATGTAGCTCAGTTACTGCTGAGCTCACACCCCCTTCTGCTTGTATGGTGCCTTCTACATCATGTCTGTCTACTCCTGCTCCTCCAGTCTCTCCCTCCCTGGCTACTGGTGCCCTCTCTCCTGGGGCAAGCATTTTTGCTCCCTGTGCTGGTCCTCTGCCTCAGAAGGCATTTGTCTCCTTCCATTTCAATCTTCCTGATCTCTTTGCTGATCTTGTGCAGAAGGTCACTATTCTTAATGATTTACTCATATTCTTGGCTGGCAAGCCTTGGCATGATGAATGTGATCTCATGTGCTTTGCCCATGCCCTGTCTGTTACAGTGGGGCATGTATTTGCAGCTCAAGGGCATACTATGCCCTTTGATGATTCTCTTGGTGCACTCACCTTGGCTTCTGCCTTGTGTAACCTCCTGCCTTGTGACACTCCACAGTATCCTCCTCCAACCCATGGAATAGCTGACTTAGCTGCTCCTACCCCTCCCCTCTCTGCATGTGGCCCCCCTTTGAAGACTACTACCTATCCTCCCCCAGCTTCTAAGCCTGCTCCTCCTCCTAGGCCTGCTCAGTCTACCAAGCACCCCCCTCCTCCCTTCAGTGTTAAGCATAGTTACACTAACATTGTTCATAACATCATGTCTTTGGTCAACCTGGCCAAAACAGTTCCTACCCTTCCATCTGATTGCATTATTACAATGCATCAGGCCTCTGTTCCCCCAGCGCTTCCTAGACACAAGATCAAGTCTACTATCTCTGGTCCTTCCCAGCAGCAGGTCCTCATCAAGATTGACCTGCTTCCCTCTTCTTCACAGTTCCCAGCTTTGGTTGGGGCTACCAACCATTCTCTTGGTAAGAGTGACCTTTGGATTGACTCTTGCTATTTCACATATGGGGGGATTTCCCTTCTTACTTTGCATGTCACTTATAGACCTGATCAAGTCTAGTGTCCAGCACCTCCTCTCCCTCATTGAGGGTGGGGTTGAGGCTGCCCTCCCATGTTCACAATCTTATCTTAAGGTTATCAATGTTCTCTTTTTTAAGGCAGATGGTCAGCAGATCACCACTCCTGATGTACAGGCTGTCATGGGAAAGTCCCACATAGCTAACTTCTTTACTCTCCACCCAGGTTGAAATAGACCTGATAAAGTCTAGTGTCCAGCACCTCCTCTCCCTCACTGAGGGTGGGGTTGAGACTGCCCTCCTATGTTCACAATCTTATCTTAAGGTCATCAATGTTCTCTTTTTTAAGACAGATGGTCAGCAGATCACCACTTCTGATGTACAGGCTGTCATGGGAAAGTCCCACATGGCTAGCTTCTTTACTCTTGTAAATAGCCCTCAGGTAATGTGCAATTCTCAATGTGCCAATACCACCACTGTGTGGTTTGATGTTCTTGACTCCCAGTCAGGCACTACTGCCAAGCACCTGATTAGTTTTTCCTTCCAATTTAGCCTGGCCTTATGCTTTGTGCATGTAGCCTGCTCCCATTCTGGTATCCCTCTGTGTCAGCATTGCTGGCACTGGGGATATTCAACTCATGCCTGTCATTCTCAGGCCCCCTGATGCCTCCAATGTGCTGGTCCTCACACTGAGACCAGTCATCATCAATACATGTCCTGCTGTAAGGGTAACCCCTCTGCCTGCCCACCCCAGAATCTGACCCCTGAGGGAGCTCCATGCCCTCATGCTTGCTTCTTTACTCTTGTAAATAGCCCTCAGGTAATGTGCAATTCTCAATGTGCCAATACCACCACTGTGTGGTTTGATGTTCTTGACTCCCAGTCAGGCACTACTGCCAAGCACCTGATTAGTTTTTCCTTCCAATTTAGCCTGGCCTTGTGCTTTGTGCATGCAGCCTGCTCTCATTCTGGTATCCCTCTATGTCAGCATTGTGAACTGTAAAGGAGAGCACAGTACTAGTGACCAACAGTGCCTATATTAGCAGTATCAGTTCAATCAGATTGGGGACATTCAACTCATGCCTGTCATTCTCAGACCCCCTGATGCCCCCAATGTGCTGGTCCTCACACTGAGACCAGTCATCGTCAATACATGTCCTGCTGCAAGAGTAACCTCTCTGCCTGCCCACCCCAGGATCTGACCCCCAAGGGAGCTCCATGCCCTCATGCCACCTACTGTGTGAACTGTAAAGGAGAGCACAGTACTAGTGACCAACAGTGCCTATATTGGCAGTATCAGTTCAATCAGGCCTAGTTGTCTGAAAAGACGGCCTTGTCTGAGAGGACAATGCATGACAATGTAATTTCTCAGAAGACAGTGGAGGAGGAGTGCAAGGATAGGAGAGCACTCAACCAGCACCACTGAAACCTCAAACTTTGTCATAGGCCCCCACCCAAAGCTGAGTAGAGTAAGGTGGCATTTATTAGACACTGATTTTGATGGACAGTTAGGTAGTTTTGACCTGTTAT
>KQ961988.1:80410-106020 GCA_001563735.1 Leucoagaricus sp. SymC.cos | reverse complement strand
AGATGTACGCCTTGTCCTACTTTTTCTCTTCTCCTTTTCTGATTCACGCCTGTTGTGTTACAGTATGAGATGGAGGATGATGTGTTAAAATCTGGCAACTGCGCTCACTGGATGCATAAGCTGTGCCTTGAAGTATGTCTCTTCTGATCTTCCTTCGTACCTATTGATTGACGATATAATCAAATCATCGCACAGATGTGGTTCCAGAAAGCAAATACGTGCCCTGTGTGTCGGACAGATGTAGAGCCGAGACCTCCTTCAATGAGGGGTAGGCATGGAAGAGGTTACGTTCCGAGGAGTGACAGATGGAGAGCTCTTACTGCCGCTCGCGCTGCCACCAACAGTGGTGCTGGTGGGACTAGTGCTATGGGTAGTGCTGCCGGTACAAACCAGAGTGCTGGTACAAATGGAAGCGCCAGTCCTAGTGCTGGCCCCCGCGGGTTTTATTCTGGTTCTAACATGAACGATAATGGAGGCGCTAGTAGCTCCTCGTCGAGGACCCATGGTTTCGGAGATTTTGATGATGGCGGTAACGGAGATATTGGTGCTGGAGGGTCATTCTTCTGAACTCCCCCGTACAGTCTATGTTTTCGATTTCTCAATATGCTGTGTTCCCTTTCAATAATGATCTTGGCGCTCTTTTGGATACTTGATTTCCGCAATCTCATTCTCACATTCAAGGCTTTCTACACTTCATATATTGCTTTCGTTTCTGCTTGTCTCATCGTATTTACTAGGTCTTTTCAAGTGTAATTGTACAGAATCGTTCACGATTATACATGCTCATCATCGCCAGCGAACCCCATGTTCGAAATCTATGTTACCGTAACGAGGAATTGAAATCCAAACAACAGTATTCCCCACAGAAAGCCAACATTCTGCAACGCATATCCTAAGCAAGAGAACGAGAGAACCGTTTTTTTATTTCAAATCAAATAATCATCAACCATGCCCCAATGCTTTCAACCGATTTAGCTCACTGCCAGAGAGTCCAGTTGTCTCAAATCCTCGCTCCTTCAACATGCCAGTCAGGCACCCTATGATTCAAGTATTGACTTCCTCTTAGGCTTCTTCTTAGCCCCCGCGTTGGGAAACGGATTCGAACGGTCGGAGTTTGTTCCGCTGCCTTCTAGGAGACGGATAGGTGCGGAATGGCTGGTAGCACCCTCGGCGTGAAAGGGTTGAGCATCCATCAACCTCCCCGCTCTTTCCGGGGCATTTCCTCCACTTGCCTCTGATTTGGGCTTCCGTTCCGGAGTGGGACTCGGGGGTGGTGAGGGTGAATGTGATTCTGTGTCACGGACTGGCGCGGAATCATCCGCTGGATCAAGTGCACTCCATGTCGCTTCAGTACTATCTCCACGTAACCGTCTCATCGTGAAAGCAAGCACGCGGAAAGAGCGTGGATTGGTCCCTAGTACAAGGAGTTGTAACACTTCGTCTAATTGACGAGCGACATCTGGAGTGAAGTTAGCTACGAGGAAGTCGACTTCGATTTCGATGATTTCTCGGTATCTAGGGGGACGAAATTTTGTGTCAATGCATTTCTGTTGGGATAAGTTGAACTGACTTGTGCGTAAACGACGAGAATAGTTCGCTGATTATGTTAGATTTTGAGAGATTTCGAGAAATCGCTTTCTTCGCTAAGGACTTGAGAACTGGGATATCGGCCTGTAATGATGAATCCACATCGTGAGCGTTGAGAATGGATAGCTGAATTGGAATACGAACATAATCGGCAAATCGATACATGGATTTGGGCGAGCAAGCAATACGAGACGCATCTGCGTCCTCAAACTCAGTCTTGGCTTCCGAAGCGCGTCGGCTGGATTTGAGAGCGCTGAATACGATATCGTTGGCATAGGTATAATACATGAATGCTTTCCACCTATGGAGAAATGTCAAGATGAATGGAAGAACGAGTCAAACGGCTCAAACTCGATCAACCCTTACGTTTTATATGCAGTGCCATTGATCGCGATTGCTCTTCTGACTCCATGCCCTCTAGCATTGCTTGCACCTTCAATTGAGCCAGACAATTCTCTAGAAATACACATTGAACTGCAGAAGGCAGGACATAATATTGAGTACCTACTCTGAGTCCGGAATATGGGGATCGGAGTCTTTCTCTTTTCCTTTAGGCGTTCCGAAAACGTTGTCATCGCTTTCAAGGTCGCTATCGGAGTCGTAGTCGAAGCTATCCGGGTTGAGTTTGGCTATCTCCTCCGCCACATCTTCGAAGAGATCGCAAGGCGTCCCGGTCGAAAATGCTGACCCCTTGGAAAGTACTATAACGGCAAGTGAATAAGACCTCCGAAAAATAGAATAGTAACTTACATTCTTTTAAAAATGTACTACTTGAAGTCAGTAGATCCGATTTGGCAAACAGTGCTCTCGGACGAGCAGGTCGACCATCCTGATCCTTTGCGGAGAAGAGATAGAATTTTGTGTCGACAAAAGAGGGAGATTCGAGAGTCTGCCGCAAAGCCTGCCTAGTGATTGACGTTGAGGTATTTGGAAGAGATAATCCATCCGCGGGATCAAAAGTGATCGTGATCTGGAAGTACGCCCGTCCTTTATACTGCGGAGGTTCTGCGTACGCTCCGATACTAGCGGTCTTGTTTCCATCCACCTTGACAGCAATGCCACCAAACTCCTTCTCATGTCCCAAGTTCTCGGCCTTCTGGTCTGTTTCGACGTCGGGGTAGGTGACTTTTACAGCGATACTAACGTCACTGAGAGGCATGGAGGAGCACTTGTAAGGATCAAAATGGAGGTCTATGTGGCCTACTAGTTCCTGTATATGAGGATTTGAGGCCGGAGTCTGATATTGGAATGATTCTTCGAGTTCGAATCGCCAGCCGAAACCACATATCGGGGAGGTGTAGGTTTTTGGTGGGGAATCTTTATGCGAATGTTTGGGACGAGAATAAGTGATGTGGTTTATTACACTAGGTGGGCTTGAACACCAGATGTCTTCTTTGAATTTGAGAGCATGCAGAATTTGACGTTTGGGAGATGACATGAGCTGCCAAATAATAAGATGACCACTGGTAGTGCTAGTGAACAGAACTGCCTAAGTAAACACTTGGAGCTGTGGGAATTATGTTTCTCCAAAGGGTTCAGCTAAACCCTCCCGATTGGGAAGTGATCGTCCACACGACCAAGACTATTTCTCCGCCAGCGACTTTTGTGCTTGTGCAACAGTCTTTACACCAATATGAAAACGCTGCCGGTTAGGCTTCTGCTGCGCTCTAATACTGTTTGTCGATTGAACTCATACCAAGATAGATATCAATTGTTTCTCAAGCGTACGTGCTTCCTAACATGTGTCGTGCCGCATCTTTCGACATTCCGCGGTTCCGTGCCTCATGTTAACTACAAATAACCAGTTACATTTCAAATCTTCCAAATGAATGCGCAAAGTGGAACGACGGCGTGGCGCACAACGGTTGCAACTGGCGATCGTGACTCGGAGAGCATTGTGGACGCCGAAATCACGGCGCCTCGTTTACTACGCTTCACTCGGACTTCACAGCACCGCCTGACAATCGCAAGGTTCAGGCATTTATCCAGATCGATCCAGGCATATTCCTAGCTGTCCTACCCCTAGGACCTTTGATTGCCTCGTGGAACATGCCAATGTAGCCTTCTGATATTCCCCGCAGTCTGTTTCATACCAACGTGGTATCAGGGGGGCTGAGCTTATGTACCGTGGACCAGCTGGTTGTTGAACAAGTAGAGTCCTTCGTGCTCTCTCCATCCACATCGTCTTGAAGCATGTCGGCGAATGCACCACAAACCATTAGCGAACTAAGGAACATCGAACAACTACAAGGAAAGGACGTCGGCATGCATGTCTCCTCCCCGTTTCGCCCTGTTTATCAAATTTTATCAGGTTTGTCCTTTACATTGTTTGTTTCACCTGTCAGAACGAGCGTAAGCTCACAAAACCATTCACTAGCCCGCACTCCCCAAACTTGGCAAGGTGCCGGCTCCAACAGTCCAACTTACAATACCGACCCGAACGAACTTGACACTGACTCTGAACTGCGGCGTATACAGATGTTCCTGGAAAACGTCTCAGATAGCTACAGTGGCCCCTCGGGCGGCGAGGACAATCACCATTCCTTCTGGCATACTGTCACTGGAAGATATCTTCCCACTCGACCCGATACCGCAGCTTCTGCCTCCTCGGCTTCCAGCACGACCTCGACTACTGCGAATATGTCGAATGGTACCTCCGTGACAGGGGCCGGGATAGGTGCTAGAAGTCCCGCATTTGCGAGGCGGCTCTTGAATTTTGGGGATTATATGGTCAGTATGGTTCCTTCTTGATTGTTATGATCGATGAATGCCGACGAAATATCCTGGTGTGCATTACAGAATGACGAGGACTTCGACGATTCGTATGAGAACTTATTATCCCTTCAGGACGCGTTGGGAGAAGTTAGGCCAAGATCTACGCCGGAAGCTGTTTTGAGGAAGTTGCAGAAGGGGAAATATAGGGAATGGGCTAAAGAGGGAAGTGAAATCCGGTGCCCAATCTGCTTGGAAGATGTACGTCTTGTCCTACTTTTTCTCACCTCCTTTTCTGATTCACGCCTGTTGCGTTACAGTATGAGATGGAGGATGATGTGTTGAAATCTGGCAACTGCGCTCACTGGATGCATAAGCCGTGCCTTGAAGTATGTCTCTTCTGATCTGCCTTCATACCTATCGATTGACGATATAATCAAATCATCGTACAGATGTGGTTCCAGAAAGCAAATACATGCCCCGTGTGTCGGACAGATGTAGAGCCGAGACCTCTTTCAATGAGGGGTAGGCATGGAAGAGGTTACGTTCCAAGGAGTGATAGATGGAGAGCTCTTACTGCCGCTCGCTCTGCCACCAACAGTGGTGCTGGTGGGACTAGTGCTATGGGTAGTGCTGCCGGTACAAACCAGAGTGCTGGTACAAATGGAAGCGCCAGTCCTAGTGCTGGCCCCCGCGGGTTTTATTCTGGTTCTAACATGAACGATAATGGAGGCGCTAGTAGCTCCTCGTCGAGGACCCATGGTTTCGGAGATTTTGATGATGGCGGTAACGGAGATATTGGTGCTGGAGGGTCATTCTTCTGAACTCCCCCGTACAGTCTATGTTTTCGATTTCTCAATATGCTGTGTTCCCTTTCAATAATGATCTTGGCGCTCTTTTGGATACTTGATTTCCGTAATCTCATTCTCACATTCAAGGCTTTCTACACTTCATATATCGCTTTCGTTTCTGCTTGTCTCATCGTATTTACTGGGTCCTTTCAAGTGTAATTGTACAGTATCGTTCACGATTATACATGCTCATCATCGTCAGCAGACCCCATGTTTGAAATCTGTGTTACTGTAACGAGGAATTGAAATCCAAACAACAGTATTCCCCATAGAAAGCCAACATTTTGCAACGCATATCCTTATCAAGAAGACGAAAGAACCGTTTTTCTATTTCAAATCAAACAATTATCAGCCATGCTCCGATGCTTTCAGCCGATTAGCTCACTGCTCGATAGTCTGGTTGTCCCGAATCCTCGCCACTTCAACATGCCAGTCAGGCACCCGATGGTCCACCTAGTGGCTTCTCCCTAGGCTTTCTCTTGATTTTCACATTGGAAAACCAATTCGGATGGTCGGAGTCTGTTTCACTGCCTTCTAGGAGAGGGGTAGGTACGGAATGGCTGGTAACACCCTTGGTGTAAAGGGGTTGAACATCCATCAACCTCCCCGCTCTTTCCGGGGCATTTCTCCCACTTACCTCTGATTTGGGCTTTCGTTCCGGAGTGGGACTCAGGGGTGGTGGGGGTGAATGTGATTCTGTGTCACAGACTGACGCGGAATCACCTGCTGGATCAAGTGCACTCCATGTCGCTTCAGTACTATCTCCACGTAACCGTCTCATCGTGAAAGCAAGCACGCGGAATGAGCGTGGATTGGTTCCTAGTACAAGAACTTGTAGCATTTCGTCTAATTGACGAGCGACATCTGGAGTAAGTTGGCTACGAGGAAGTCGACTTCGATTTCGATGATTTCTCGGTATCTAGAGGGGCGAAAAATTGTGTTAATGTATTTCTATTGGGATAAGTTGAACTGACTCGTGCGTAAACGACGAGAATAGTTCGTTGATTATGTTAGATTGTGAGAGGTTTCGAGAAATCGCTTCCTTCGCTAAGGACTTGAGAACTGGGATATCGGCCTGTAATGATAAATCCACATCGTGAGCATTGAGAATGGATAGCTGAATTGGGATACGAACATAATGGGCAAACCGATACATGGATTTGGGCGAGCAAGCGATACTAGACGCATCCACGTCCTCAAACTCAGCCTTAGCTTGCGAAGTACGTCGGTTGGATTTGAGAGTGCTGAATACGATATCGTTGGTATAGGTGTAATACATGAATGCTTTCCACCTATGGAGAAATGTTAAGATGGACGGAAGAACGAGCCAAACGGCTTGGAGTCGATCAACGCGCACGTTTTATATGCTGTGCCATTTATTGCAATTGCTCTTCCGGCTCCATGCCCTCTAGCATTGTTTGCACCTTCAATTGAGCCAGACAATTCTCTAGAAATACACATTGAGCTGCAGAAGGCAGGACAAAATATTGAGTACCTACTCTGAGTCCGGAATATGGGGATCGGAATTTTTCTCCTTTCCTTTTGTTCCAGAAACGTCGTCATCACTTTCAAGGTCGCTATCGGAGTTGTAGTCGAAGCTATCCGGGTTGAGTTTGGTTATCTCCTCCGTTACATCTTCGAGGAGATCACAAGGCGTCCCGGTCGAAAATGCTGACCTCTGGGAAAGTACTATAACGGCAGGTGAATAAGACCTCCAAAAACAGAAAGAAAATATAATGGTAACTTACACTCCTCTAAAAATGTACTACTTGAAGCCAGTAGATCCGATTTGGCAAACAATGCTCTCGGACGAGCAGGTCGACCATCCCGATCCTTTACGGAGAAGAGATAGAATTTTGTGTCGACGAAAGAGGGAGAGTCGAGAGTCTGCCGTAAAGCCTGTTTAGTGATTGACGTTGAGGTATTTGGAAGAGACAATCCATCCGCGGGATCAAAAATGATCGTGATCTGGAAGTGCGCCCGTCCTTTATACTGCGGAGGTTCTGCGTACACTCCAATACTAGCGGTCTTGTTTCCATCCACCTTGACAGCAATTCCACCAAACCCCTTCTCATGTCCCAAGTTCTCGGCCTTCTGGTCTGTTTCGACGTCGGGGTAGGTGACTTTTACAGCGATGTCAACGCCGCTGAGAGGCATGGAGGAGCACTTGTAAGGATCAAAATGGAGGTCTATGTGGCCTACTAGTTCCTGTATATGAGGATTTGAGGCCGGAGTCTGATATTGGAATGATTCTTCGAGTTCGAATCGCCAGCCGAAACCACATATCGGGGAGGTGTAGGTTTTTGGTGGGGAATCTTTATGCGAATGTTTGGGACGAGAATAAGTGATGTGGCTTGTTACACTAGGTGGGTTTGAACACCAGATGTCTTCTTTGAATTTGAAGGCATCCAGAGTTTGAGGTTTGGGTGCCAGAGTTTGAGGTTTGGGTATCATGAGCTGCCAAATAGTAAAATGATCACTGGTAGTGCTAGTGAGGTATCGCTAGAAGCTTTTAGAAACCCATCGCTTTATACTAGATGAGATAATCGGAAGGACAACGTTTTTCCTCTGGACCGCCGATATACACGGAGCTAAGAAGCGCTGCGTATCAGAGTGATTCGAAAGATAGCCATAAACGGCTTGAACAGAATTGCGTAAGTAGAAAAGGTGTGGACAACTCATGGCCAGTGACCTGAGAACTATATAAAGTTTGATGCATTGATGTGGTCCCCACATTTGGAGTTGTGGGAATTACATATTTGGTGTTCTTCCGCCAGCGACTTTTGTGCTTGTGCAACAGTCTTTACACCAATATGATAACGCTGCCGGTTAGGCTTTTGCTGCGCTCTAGTACTGCTTGTCGATTGAACTCATGCCAAGATAGTCATTAATTGTTTCTGAAGCGTACGTGCTTCCTGACATGTGTCGTGCCGCGTCTTTCGACATGCCGCGCTTCCGCGCCTCATGTTAACCACAAATGACTAGTTGCATTCAAGTCTTTCCAAATGAACGCGCAAAGTGGAATGACGGTGTGGTGCACAACGGTTGCAGCTGGCGATCGTGACTCGGAGAACCTGTGGACGCCGAAATCTCGGCGCCTCGTTTACTACGCTTCACTCGGACTTCACAGCACCGCCTGACAATCGTAAGGTTCAGGCATTTATCCAGATCGATCCAGGTAGATTCCTAGTTGTTCCGCCCCTAGGACCTTCGATTGCCTTGTGGAGCACGCCAGTGCAGCCTTCTGATATTCCCCGCAGTCTATTTCATACCAACGCGACATCAGGGGGGCTGAGCTTATGTACCGTGGACCAGCTGGTTGTTGAACAAGTAGAGTCCTTCGTGCTCTCGTTATCCGCATCGTCTTGAAGCATGTTGGCTAATGCACCACAAACCATTAGCGAACTAAGGAACATCGAACAAACTACAAGGAAAAGACGTCGTCATGTATGTCCCCTCCTCGTTCCGCCCTGTTAGTTGCTTATATCATACTAATTCCCAATTTTACGGACTCTTCGGGAAGAGTAGAGCTGGAAAAAGCATGGTAACAGTTGTCATTACTAACACTTGTAGTATCTGCTCATCGTTTTAATCTGCTTAGTTCATCAACGACGCCTGTGGTTCAAATGTCGTCGAAAGCACTGGGTCAATGGCGTCAGACTCCAAAGTGATGTCCTATGTCATTAGTCCGCTGTCTGACACTCCTCGTTACCCGGATATTCACGATCTTTACCTCGTTGATACTATTGGATTGAGTGGGTCGGAGCAAGACCATCATGAACATCAGGAAAAGTTCCCTTTCCTTATTCATAACTATAAGCACCGATCAGCCCAATAAGGAAGGACAATTTCAGATTCGTCCTTATTCTATCCTTATTCCCCTTATTTCATGGCAATCAGGACGCAACCTACAAATCCACTCCGTATTCACACCAAAAAAGGCTCAATAAGTAGCAACAAAATGAAATATTATTCTAGTAGACTGTAGAGTAGGAGGCACAGAAGGACCGAATTTCGGATACAAATGGATACTTTGAGTGATATAGTTAATAGGAATAATGTTTGCCTTGCAGCGACCACGCTCTATGAGGGATGATATCCTGTGGAGCCAACTTGAGGGATCCAACCGAGACCGTAAAAATGGAGCCATAGAGACATAAAGGTTGGCCAGGAGGCACTTCAATCGACTCTTCTTCATATGCCACCTCCTCCACCTCCTCCTCCTCCTCCTCTGACTTGATTTCAATGGTCGCTGCAGGCCAAGGGAGGTTCACCTGGTTGCGCAGAGTTGGTAGGGACCCATTATGATAATGTTGGCATAGTTGATCACAACTATTGCGAAAATGTAGCATAAGACGATTTTTATAGGCAAAGATTTTTCAGCATCCATTGCAGATGGAGACAGCCATGGCAAATGCACAATTGACTGTTAAGATTGAAGGAACTAGTCGCTACCCATGCAGTGCACAGAGAAAACAAATGCAATTGGTTGATTTCTCTGGTGACGATGTGTCATGACAAAGACTGTATAAGGCCACCAGAACAAAGTCTTAGGACAATATCTCGAGGTTCTGGAGATACCGTATTACCAGGCAGCACTATAGCAACTTCATCAACAGTCAGGAGATTATATCTACAATGGTCATTATGAGGAAGAACACAAAGTCAGAGTTCAATGTTTTAGACCTCACGATCCTTTAAAATCTCAAAAGCATGGCAATAGAGGGGGACATAGTGATGGTTCTGCTCAAGCACTGTCTGCAAAGCCTGCATAATATTACAATTAAGACTACTGTTCATATCTATATGTACATCAAGGGCTACAAGTGAGTCATAGAGATAAGTCTGTGAATACTGTGGGTGCTGGCCATCAGCTGGAAGTAACGCCCCTGACTAATGACAAAGTTCACCAGAGATGTGGAAGACAGACTCACCACAGCCAGTATCATTGATGCTGTGGTTCTCTTCCACACCAAGTGATGTGAAGGCAAAAGCACAGTTGTACTTCCAGAGGTCTTGACAAAACTCCCAAGACTGGACGTCATTAGATGTGTAAAGGGTTAGAAGAGGAGTAGGCGGAGGGAAAGGAAGGGGAACAATGACCTTTGCTGCTGTTACAGCACATCCCAAACAATGGCTTTTGAAGACTTGATCATATGAGCCTCTCATCTGGCCAGTGAAGAGCATAATAATGTGGACAGGCAACATCTATCCTCCCAAGATTATGCTGTGGTTGGGAGTCATCATATGGCTGGTGAGCAAGGTTGAACCAAGAGATGTGAGTGACACGACAACTGGGGCTGGCAGCTGTCCCCAGGTGTGTTGAAGGTGGAGTAGTTTGCTGTTACAGAAAATGAGGAAGGTAATCAGCTGCAGGTCAAAAGCACTCATGAATATGTACTTGTATTACTTGTAGCAGTGGCATGTCAGCATGAGAGGTGCCAGTAGAGGAAGAGCTTGAGGGAGCAGTAGCCAACTGTTCCCACCGTTGGCGTTGTTGTTGTGCAAGTGAACATTGGAACAGTGGCATATTGAAGCTGGAATTGGAGAGAGTGGGGGTTCAAGGCTAATCACAAAAAAGAATATCAGCTGAAAATCAAGAGCAAACATGGATACATACTTGTATTGCCTGTAATAGCAGACTGGCATGGGAGACACTGGTGGAAGAAGAGCTTGAGGGTGTGACAGCTGACTGCTCCTGCTGTCAGCGTTGTTGAGCAAGCAAATATCACAATGACATCACACTTGTGCTGGAACTGGTGGAGATAGGAGTCAGAAGCTAATCACAGTAAACACTCAGATAACTAAACACGGCAGAAGGGAAAAATCACACCTGGAAAGAGAGACTGTGACTCATAGGTGATCAAAAAACATCACTATCCGTGGTTGATGAAGCATTACCATTGGGACATACAGTTTGGAGAGAGAATGGAATGGCATGGGGCTGACAATGGTAAGGGCTAACAAGTGTTTCATTTTGCAGCTGCTTGCAGGCTATCTGATGGCTACATTGCTGGTGCTGTTCTGGTGTCAAAGGAGGTTCATTCTCATGCATATGAGAAGCTACAGCTACAAAGAGGAAGTCAGTGGGTTGTAGAGTCAGGACATTAAGGAGTTTTACCAAACAACAGAAAGGATAATAGTGTGGATTGAGCATGGGACAGAGAAGAGGCTTTGAGCTCTCTTTTTTTTTTTTTTTTCAACAATTTATAACATAGTGCATGAGAGCAGTCTGCACCTAACTAATACAAGACTAGCTAGGAATAATTATTGGAAACATCAAACACAAAGAAAACAGGTCACTGAAGCCTGAATGATAGAGGAAGATGAAGCTACACTAGAACAAGAAGCTATGCAACAGTACAGCTAGGTAGATAAAAATTTTAACAAGCCATCCATATCAGCAGTCCAAAGAAAAGAAAAGAAACCAAAAAAGAAGTGAGTAACTCAACTAAGAGCACTCGTTTGAGGTCCAAAGACCAACATGAGCATTGTTGAATGCCCATATGAACTCCCTATCAAAGCATAAGACAATTATTGTGAAGAAGGGGTTTTCTTGATGTCCAAAGTCTGATACAAGATGTCCAAGATTTCCAAGATGGAGAAAAACAGGGCAGGGGGTGGCTGATGGGCAGCCCAAAGAGATGACTATGAACTGTTGCTGGTGAGAGAGCTCCTCACAGTTAATGTGAAGAGAGGGTATGAGCAGGACAGAGGGGGTACTGTGAAAGCGAGCCCAAAGGGGCAAATATGAATGCACAAGGCATGAAGAGTGGTGCCAGAGCATGGGGGGTAGAAGAAGCTAAATTTGTGCAGACCAAATGGCAGAATTTGCTCAAGTGGCTGCATATTGAGTACTGCAGATGATGGCACAGCATGGATGAAGAGTTGAAGCACAGCAGATGATGTCACTGTGCAGTAAAGCATGGTAGTCATGTGTATTTGGCTAATTTGGTGTTCGAGCATGTGGTACATATGGAACGGGGACAAAGCAAATATAAGGCCACCAGCAAGACAGGCACTGGTGGTGGAAGAGGGGTTGACAAAATTCAGGAGGCCTGTAGAATCCCGAAATCAGGGCAATAGGAGTCATCTTGAGGAAGTTGGCAAAAGTTGAAATGAGTGCCAGGAGGCTTGCAGGATCAAAGGACTAGCTGCAAGAGAGAAGATGATAAAACTGCTATCCCAGCAGTGTTACCATTGTATAGAGGGGGCTACCAGGATCTAAGGACCAGCCAGTGGCCATAAGAGACTCTAAAGGGGATCAGGACGATACCACCAAAGTGATGCTGCCATAGAGACCAGCCAGCTCTAGAGGTCAGAAGAAAAGAGGGATAACAACCTAAAAGTCATTGCAAAATGCTGCCAAGGGGTCAACCCCCATTGACAGAAAGGCCCGAAGGCATCGAGCAGAGCTCGGAGTGACCTACCCAGACCACTTCTCAAAAGGGAAGGTGGTGGTTGAAGGTCAAGAAGGGATTGAGGCTTTGAGCTCTCAACAGTCTATCAGTGATGTGGTGACACAGGTGACAGACCATCAAAACAGCAAGAGATGACCAAACAGTGAAGCAGCAAGGGACTAAGTTATGGAGGGTTCAAAGACTAACAAAACACTGCAGGACTAAATGATGAAACAGCAAAAGACTATGTCGCAGAGGGTTCAAAGACTGACAAAACACTGCAGGACCAAATAATGAAGCAGCAGGAGACTATGTTGTAGAAGGTTCAAAGACTGACAAAATACTGCAGAACCAAAACTGGTGAACATGCAAGAGGAATCAATGACAAAAGGTATAGGACATGGCAAAAGACAGAGCAAGTGAAGCAGCATGGGTAAACAGAAGCTCATGCCAACTCACTGACCAATCAAAATGCTCAGATAGCTAACCAATCAAAATGCTCACTTATCCCCTATGTGAAAAGACTGTTCTCCTTTGTATAATAGATCTAAGAGTTGAGGACGTCGACATGTAATCTTGATTGTGTATGTTAGGGTAATCAAAATTCAAACAAAGATGAATCGATCTCACCATGTTGTCTGTCTCTCTCTTTTTCCCTTTCTCTTTCTCTTTCTCATTCCCCCTCTCATCCCCTTATCTCTGCCATGCCCCCTCTATATCATCTACCTCATGACATCCAAGAAAGACAAGAGACCCACCCATTCAAGGGCTCGCAAAGAACTGTAGACTGAAGAAGAAATCAGTGAGTAAATAATAACTCTATATGCATATATGCACTGACCTCTTGGTGATTTCGCGTTCAATATAGCAGGTTATTACCAGACAAAGCAAGATGCCTTAGAAAGGAGCTGTAAGTCTACTTATCATGCATATATGCATCAAAAGGACTCATTGGTTGTCATGAGGTCAGCTTCCAGCAGACAAAGAGCTACCTCATTAAGCAATTTGAGACCTGGGAAGTCCACTAGTAAGTAACCTACATATATCTTACATTCACACTTAGACATACCTTCTATGCAAGCGATGTCTGATAATGGTGCTGGCGGTCATAGTAAGGGCTCAAGCAAAGTGCGTGATAAGGCAGCAAAAGGTGGGCACCAATTAGGGCAGTTGCCATCATTGACACCTTTTTTGCGCAGCTTGACCTCTACCACCACCACCTCCACCTCCTCTGGCAACTTCTTCCTCTCATTCGGTGGCTCCTAAGGCTACAGAAGCTCATCGCAACTCTGTCCTCTCATCTGATGAAGAAGGGAACGAGGCCTCAAGCAAAGAGAGCTCAGAGGGTTCCTCAGAAGAGGAAGGTGATGACGAACCTGATTCTTGGATTTCAGTTTCAAGAGAGGTATGTTTTACTTCAGCTATATTTCACCTTTTCTGATGCTAGAGCCTCTCCATGTAGAAGAACCACTGTGAAAAGAGCAACAGCAATGACGCCTCTGGGTTGTTTGACTCAAATGACAACCTGGAGACCATTACACAATGCCGATCTCAGTCTGGACCATCCCCACCCAGCTCAATACAAGGCAATGACAACAACAACAACAACAACGGCAGCTGCAGCAATGTCAGCCAAGAGCTGGTAACTCCCCCACATAAGAGAAGAAGGACATCGAAGTGCAATGCTACATTTGCTGGAGAGATTTATGCATTTCAACGAGCAGAGGGTTTTCTCATTGACTATTTGATAAGTGATCTGTTTGTTCTCTTTGAGGGAATGCTTTCCATTTCGACTGCCTAGTTTCATGGTTAACATTAGTCTTCTCACTATCACTATTGTAGATATATTCAGTTATTGATTTGTACTTTTTTAGAGTTAATCGATTATTGATTTGTATGTTTTACTATCTCTCTGGCTGATTGACTATTGAGTGAATATCAAGTGATTATTGAATGAAATAACATCTGGCCAAAGGTTATTGACACCGATTCGGACCAGATTGACAACTGATAAGGGTGAATAAATGACTAATAAGTAGTACTCACCTGTGATTTCCCTTATCCCTCTTATTGTCCTGATTTGACATATCGGCTGCTTATTAGAACCTTATCCCTCCTGATCGGACTGAATAAGGAAAGGGAACTTTTCCTGATGAAACTTGCTTGCTGCTAAGTGGATTAATATTTTTCACTGCTGCCACCTCCCCCCAGACACAGTCGATGACATACAAAGAGTGATTGGAATGAGTTAATGTATAAATTGGCGCAGGGCTGAGTTAGGTCACTCAAACACACAAAGTGGCCCTTGGCATCCAATGGTGAAGGGCTTTCTTTACTCCATTGACATCTCCAACGAGGCTGGCTTGAACAGTGATAATACAATGAACCTCCAAATTTTCAAGGAACTCATTGGAACAGAACCCAACGTCCTGAAAAGTGTCATCTTCACCACCACCAAGTGGTCTAAAACAGGCAAATCAAAGCAAAAGGGTCAGGAGCGATGATTTAAGCAATAGAAGAGGGTGCTCCAGGAACGATTTTCAGAACCCTCCATTATATGTCTCGACAGTGAAATTTTGCACCTTGATATTGAGGACTTGGATGAGTCTCTTGAGGAAAACCAGATCCCGGAAGTGAAGGCATTGATTGCCCAGCAGAAGGAAAGCTATGCTGATAATGCCTTTGCCGCCTGGGAGTACCTTGTCGTCACTCCAGCTGCAGCTCTGACTCAACTCAAATGTGAGGTTAGAATACATGATGTTCAGCAGGATACTGATTGGCAGGTTGGCCATACAGGAGCTTCAGAAAATGGAAAAGGCTTTCTGCAAGATAGGCCAACCTGATATTGCTGACAATGTCCATAGTTTTACGGATCAATTCAGCAATACAAAGGTGAAGGATGCCGAGGGCTATGTGAGCTAGATGGAGCAGCAGAAGGCTGACTTCATTGAACAAGTCAGGCATTCGTTGTTTGGCAACAATGCAGAGATCAATGATAAGCAGATTCTTCCTGAGCTACTTTACTCAGGGATGATGGGATCTTGGTCACTTTCTCTATTTTCTGACCCACAGCTGAATGAAGTGGTGCAGGAATCATTCAATGAGAGAACATTGAGTAGAACTTCTATGGCAGCAGAAGTTGGTGGAGCAATTGGAGGGGTACTAGGACTGGGCTATCAGACTGATTGGAGCTGGACTGGGTACTGCTATGGCCACAGCATTGAGCACTGTTGACGTTATGACTGGGTTCTGCAAGTTGCTTTATCAATAGTCTTCACACAAATGACTTTTGTGCTTTACTAGCATGTCCTTGTATCATGTACAGCCTTAGTAGTCTTCCTTCCCTTACACAATCAACGAGTTTGGATCTACTTATGAGACATTCATCCTAGATTAGTCAAACCTTCTCTGATCGGTCAGGCGATAGTATAAGTCTTGGTGTTTTGGCAGGGTTGGTGTGGGTGCAACATAGTGCAGTATTGATGCAGGGGGGGCATGGTCCACTGTGAAATTTAAGTATGTGAATGTCATACAACCTTTAGGACCTGTGCAGAATCGGGTACCGCTGTTGAAAAGAATGAGATTCCTTTGCATGGTTGTCCACTTCAAGTCCCTTCATTTTTACCTTTTCTCTTATAACTATGGTCCTTGAATCACTTGCCGCTCCTATACTCACCAGTTTCACTTCTTTTTTTTTCCCAACAGAATCGTGTCAAACTCCTTTCGACTGACCATTTGAACCCCACACAACTTTCCAGTGTTTTTGTTCAACCAAAAATTGGATGACCCTGAGATCTATATATATAGATCAGGTGAGTCAACATCATTGTGGCGAAATGCATGTTGTGGGAGACCTGAGGCACTGACAGGCTGTCCAACAACCTCTGCCCATCGCTCACAATTTATCCTTGTTATTACGCATGCTCCACCATCTAAGCCCTTCTCTCTCAACTTCTAGAGAGCTTATTTATGCATTCGAGATATTTATATCATATGCGTATTTACTAGGTGACAGTGTGGAATTGGGGGTTAGGGCTACAAAGAGATAAACTGAGGAAGGACTAGCCTGCCACTGCTGCTGAGAAGAGATTATGCCCTCACCTTGTTGGTTGCTTGTTGGATACCACCCTTTTTCTTGTTGAGATCAAATGGCTTTGTGGGCCAAGGTATGTAATCTTAAGATCTCTCTCTTGTGTTTTCCATAAATGGTCTGGAGTTCCTTCTCACCTGTGTTTTGGTCACCTCTGGTTCCCATGAATGTCTTCTTACTAGAAGGGACAGAATACGCTTCTGTCTCTTCTAATAAGAGCACATTAACGTCATTCGCAATATCGCAATATCTCTGCAATAATTCCATGCACTTAGGATGGTCAGGAGCACATGCTAAGTTTAACACATAGTATTCTATCCTCCTTATGTTATACGGTATGCAAAAGACATATGCCATATGTGCTGTAGAGGTATAGTGAGTGCAGTGACACCTATGTTGCACATTGACAGTGTGCCTTTGACTGCGGGAAGTAAGGTCCAATAAAATGTATGACATTCAAGAAGATAAACGCTCTGTATAGAAATATATGTCAAATTCATAGGGGAAGGCATATGTTTCTGTAATTTTCATATGTTGGAAATTTGAGTTGTTCCAGTGGCTTCAGAAGCAGAGTGACATCATCTCCTAGTGTTCTGAAGGCTCCAAGTGAAGGGTAGGAGCCAGATCTGTGATCACAGGCTTCTTGGGAGGAACCTTGATGGCATCATGATAGCTGTCATGGGTCACCAGTTTGGCCAAAGAGCCCTGGGAAAATGTTGCCAAGTATGATTGATCCCATTACAGTTGCGATCATTGATCAGATGCATACAGGTATGGATATTGCCAAAGATGGTACTAGTCGGTGCCAGCTCTTGGTCCTGCACTGGCCTACTTGCTTATCAAAAGATATAATGCAATAGTGACCTTTCAAGACTGTCTGTCAGTGTCTCTTACTTTTGCAGTGATTTTGTGTTGGGACTTCAACTGTGGGAATCAATCAGGTATATCAGTGGTAAATGGTCTGACAAACGGAGTTTTAAAATACAATGTCCACAGCAGTTGCCAACCCACGCAACAGAGTTTCAAAACACATTGTTAGAGTAGAAATTATGGGGTCAAGACTGAGGTCACAGAAGTTGTACTATTGGCTGGCTAGTCCAGCGGGTCTGCAGTGTGATATGGGTAAGCAGAGAGAGAAATGTGATGAAACAACACATAATATTAAATGTTGTTTGTTTGTGTTATCATCTCCTCTGACCTACTGCTTATCTTACCTGATGATGAAGGCTTTGCTGGATTAAATACTGGCATTGCCAGGGATTCCCGTGATGTATAATATTCAATTGTATGTTTTTTTGTTGTTGATTAATTATTGTTGATCAGAAACATGTCAGTCATCACATGCTTCAGATGTGTCATGAGTTCAACTCTCTGAGTTGATGTTAGCATAATGAAAAGATTGTCTCCAACACAGACCTAAGTTACTGACAATATATGCAAAAGATACAAGTAGCACTTCTGAGTTCCTAAAATTCTAGTCCAATTTGTCTACCAATGAGAAGACTGTCTTGAGATCACACCCAAGCTCCTCTTTAAGCTCATCAAACTCCTCTTCGTCTTCAGCATCAACAGCCTCTTGATTAGCCTGACTACCTTCCTGAGTCTCCTTGTTCAAGCTCAAACTATGGTGTAGAACTTGAGATGCCAGTTTGCCTGCAATGTGTTTTCAAGCCACTCTGGCCTTTAGAGAATGGTGTTTGCAGAATCCCAGCAATTCAGTAAGCTTTTGGAGCTGGCGTAAATAGTTCTGATTTGCAAGCTCAAAGCATTGTTGTTGGAGCAAGATCTGATGTACAATATGTGGGTTCCTGGGTTTGAAAGTACTCTTCATAGATTTCAGGAAATTCTCCTTGTTGTGTATATATATAAGTAGTTGTGATATCTCAACATTAAGATGCTTGATCTCTTTCTTGGCTCATTCCATCTTGAAATACTGGTCCATAAGGGCCTGAGCAGCTGGGTGCACCTATAGTTTCTCTTGTACATCTTTGTAAGTCTCTGCCAAAATATTAAATTCAGATAAAAATATATATTCAACCACCTTCTCTCATCGAAGAGTTTCACAAGGTGGTTTCAACTTCTTAGCTACCTCATTAAATTGTTGAAGGGCTGTCCTGATAG
The DNA here is from genome assembly GCA_001563735.1 of Leucoagaricus sp. SymC.cos. NCBI lineage: Eukaryota > Fungi > Basidiomycota > Agaricomycetes > Agaricales > Agaricaceae > Leucoagaricus > Leucoagaricus sp. SymC.cos. Next base: position 87,259 of record KQ961988.1, on the reverse strand, counting down.
CCTGAGATCTTGCTTTAAGGGCTTTTGATATGTGCTGTTGAAGTTTATACCCTATGTTAAACATATCAGATCTCTCAAAACAACAAATAAAAAATGTACTTATCAGTGCTAGCACAGTTCATTTTACCAAGTTCAAACATTCTTGAAACTATGAGCTGCTTGAGCTTGTCAAGAGCAGAGCAGTAATTTTGCAACTCAATCATTTTGGATACTTGTATCCAGTTGTAATCACCCTCTGTCTAGGACTTGTTAATTCCCAGCCTCTGTTTGAGCTCCTGTGAGGCCTCCAGGTTTTTGAAGTAAAGGTTCTAGAGACAGCAACACTCTGCCTCAGCAGCAAGTATGCTGCTTTCACCCCCAGATCTGGTCTCCTGGATAAAGGGTCCACTATGTAAATGAAGTTGAGCACTAGTGCTCAATGAGTGAGGGCAACATTAGGATAACACAAATTGACCCACTAAGCAGAGTTAGTGGCTCACAAGCATTTGAGATACTCTATCTCAAGCATTTTATAGACCAGCTCTTGCAAGAGACTCTGTAGATAGGCCTTCTCTGCATCCAACCATTGACTGAAGATATCTTTTCCATTGACATTCAAGTCCTTCATTGCCTGCTCAAAGCTGGGTCCAGTAGCAAGGATTTCAAGAGTATAAGAATAGTTCTTGACAAGGAAACTACCTAAGTATAAGCTACTCAATTAAAAATGGAAAGTCAAGGAGATAAAATGTGTATATGTACTCAGTCCTTCATATGTATCTGTGGAATCCAAATGCTTGAAATTTTTTTTGATATGCTGTTGCCAGTAGAATCTGCTGGAATAGCAAATAGAAGAGGCAAGATCATTGGATCTTGCAAAAAGTCATTCAGCTCCTTCAAGATTGCTAAGTCTGAGACTCTCTATGTAAATTGCAAGGTACAAGAGCTGACACAAGCATCTGTGTGCATGCCTGTGGAATGCATCAACTAGGGATGTGTACTTGAGCTCCTCAGCATATGGGCCAAGTTCACTCTTGATGAGAGTTATCTTAAATCAACAGCTAATATCATACCCTCTGCCAAGCTTGGAGCTGAAGGCATCGAGCAGCATTTCTATAGTTGCAAGAGGATATTTGGATCTGAAATTGAATAAGTCTCAGCTAATAATATAGCAGATTCTACATATTGTGAAAAACACACCTTTCACCACTTTGGATCATGTCAGTTACCACAAGAATGTGGCTGTAATAACACAAGGCCACAAATACCCCCATCTCATCAAAAATTGACCAAGTCTTTATTGTTAATTTATCAGACATATTTTTTCACTGCTCAGAGCATGGGCTATCATCCTGTCAACACAAGCAAAGATATTGTTAATAAAGATGATAGGAAGATATATGACATGACAGTTTACACTGTCTGTACCTGTACCCTCCAAGTGAGAAGCATTCTCCCACCAAGCTACTTGATCTCAGTGGATGTAGTAATCTCCTCTGACCTCATGCTCATCAGAGATCTCATTCAAGATGTGGGCCATCCATATATCACCATTCTTATCTTGTACAAAATCTATCAAAGGGTCCTTGTGAAGAATACACTTTAATGAGTCATTGCCATCCATCGTGAAAAGTATTCAGAACTAGAGTTCTGAATCATTCTCCAGCTCATAGGTACACAGTGGACATATATGCTTGAGCTGCCATTGAGATATATCCCTCTTTAAAACATGCTGTAGTTGACCTTCTACACCATCCAAAATTGAGAGGTAAACATCAAAGCAGATTGTAAACAGTTTAGCTAAATGAGACTTGTAGAGTGCTTAGGCAAATAGAAGGCTAGTGTCAGTTGGTAATCATAGAGTGGCCAGGCTAAACCTACTAGATGGATATTGCATAAGCTTTTGATAAAGTTTTGCACAGCTAATCATGGACATTAAAGTAAAACTACCCTGAAAAGCCCAAGTGTTTGAATTGTAATCACAATAGATGGTTTAAATGGGGAACAAGGGATTATTTCTGATTGAATGATAGCTGCTGAATTGCTCAGATCTCCAGCTCAGTGAGGAATCACATATTTATAAGTCTCTGCTTTAACTTGTCAGAGGCAGAACAAACATAGGATAGAAAAATCAAGAAATATTGCACTGAAAACATTAATCATGCTAAGGTCATAATACCCTTGCAGGGGGTCTGGAGTGTTTGGAATCTGCGAAGACCATGAAGGGTCTCTAAACTAACTACTTTCTGCTTCATAATTCTAACACAAATAGCTCTCTACCATCCCTTCTAATTGCTCCATGAACATCTTGTTTCTCCATTGAATGTGATTGCAGTGATCACAACAGTCCTTTCTCAAGTTTCTGCACCAGTTTATTTAGTGGAGATCTGTTGTAGACATGAAGACATACCTTTTGTTCCTCATGTCCATTTCAATAACCTCAGCCAACTCTCTGCCTGCATGGCTCAGAGGCAATGCCTCTTGGCCAGAGAGAAACAGGTCAGTGTCCATAGGAGTACCATCTGCTACATCCTCCCAATCACCTCCCTCATCCTGTACTAGAGAGAAGGTCAAATGTTGGTAAAGTAATAGAGGCCTAAAGATAGCACACTCACATATCTTGCTGGAATCAGCTACCAAACTTGTGAGTTTACAAAAGTGTGCCCTAGCAGCCTGCTTCATGTGACTGGCTACAAGCTGGCCTCTTATACAAACTTTCTTTGAAAGAATGCTCTAGCCTTTAGCCATGGTGTAAGAAGACAAGGGCTTGTTGATCACTTTCACATAATAATACACCAGACAAAGCCCCTATTTCCTTATTTACCTGATTGAGCAGGCTACAATTAACACTACCAGATATTACTGCAAAAAAATACAGAGGATGTTTGGAGTCATGTAGTACTACTAGTACAATAAATAGCACATTCTCAACAGCTCAGATGCTTATGCACAAAATTCTAGAGCTAGAAAACAGGATGAGCTCATGTGACAGTGATAGTGAACAACCTTCAAGGGCATGTTGAAAATCAGTTCTCTGAGGTACTTTGAGCTGAAAAACAGCTATTCTCTGTGCTTTCCACTGTAGAACAGCTTGTGGAGTACTATTAGTGTGATTTACATACAAAGCTACAGCACATTGTCTGCAAATGACACATGGGCTTACACAGCTTGAAATACATTGTGTACACCACTTAAAATATGCTATATACACTGCTAGATTGATTCCAAAGCCTTGCAAGTGATACACAGTTGATCTACAAATAACTTGCCACTTATATTGATTTGGTTTGTATATCTCTATAATTCAATAACATAATGTTGTTAGCATGTGACACAAGGCTTGCAATGCTCTAAAATCACTCTGCATACACTGCTGCACTGGTTCCAAATTGCTACAAGAGTTACATAGTGAGTTGACCAGTAGTCTCTTGCTCAGGCTGAAATGTTTTATATGTTTCCATATATTGAACATTTGATAACATATGTTAATTCCTGTGTTTCTCATGTACTATTCACTTCCAAGCTGCAAAACTTAGTGCAATAGATTTCAAGCATTGATCTTAGTACATATTGCTGTTCAAGCAGGGGCCACTGGGACAAATGTCATCATGAATGGCCAACTTCATTCTAACTGGCAAAGGCTATATAGGCCTTAGTTAATGTGGATGGGGGTCTAAAATTAGATCTGCACCAGCAGGCAGGAGAGGTATATCATTCAAGAGGTATACATTAGAAGACTTTAAATACGTATTTAGCTTCCTGATCATCCCAGCCCTTTGTTCAAAAAATTAAAAAGAGTCAAAGTTTGATTATTTTTGATGAATTTATATAAGAGGGATAATGGCTCCAATAAACCTATGCCTTTGAATACATATATTTGAGACATTTTTCAGGCAAATAAAAATGGTGAGATAGCTGGTTATCTAGCACCTTCATGAGATATAGCAGTAGATATATTTCAAAATAAACAGTCTATAACATCACAGTAAAGTAGTCTAAGACTACCAAAAGTTGTATGTAGATAGATGTATACTATAGGTTACTGTCTATAGTACTTGAAACCTGTTATCCTATACTTGTGGTGGCTCAAAACCATTAGCGAGAAAGAGACAGAAAAGAGTGGGGAAGGGCAGTGATGTGCCATTATGTCAGACTTGCCCAATATGGCTAGTCTTGTGACCTGAGGATTCTTTTGATAGAAGATACATCCATTTACAGAGATATTCAATCAACTGGGGGCACTAGCTCTGGTTCAGATACATTTCAGTGGCAGAGAGCAACAGATTTATTTTTGAGAGTTGATACAATACACAGTAGATCACAACAGAAAACAAGAACATTGTGCAATATATGAAGTCCAAGATACAAAACAGGATAGTGTAGATAACAAGACAATGGACAAAAAGATGATGAAAATAATACATCTAGTACTCCTGAATACAATGCAACATGTAATATGTGACAAAGAGAGCATAGGCCTTATCTTCAGCAAAGGCCATGACAATGAAACCCATATGAAAGCCTGCATACTGGATAGCAGTAGTTCTACAACCTGATGTGAGCTACAGGGTATGGCTGGGAAGATCAATGCATACCTGCTATGATATATTCCAGTATTAGAGCCACCAAGAACTACAAACCAGGCTTGCTCAGCAGCAGCTGATACAGGAATTTCAGACAAGGAACCAGAAGGAAATGGAACATTGACAGGAATAAGGCAACAGACACAATGGGAGACAAAATAGTCAATAAATTGGTGGTTGGCTTTTAGTTTCCTCTCAGGGACTTCTACTACTACAATATTTTAGGAGGGGCCTGTATTGCATATGGCAGTTGTTCTAGGAGTGGGTGAGCTTTAAAAACAGGTAAAGACTGAATTAAGTATTTACCAGCCAAGGTAAACACTAGGGCTGTTACTAATAATATATATTGTGTCATATAGTTTTGGGATCAGGAGCTAGAGCCAGGGTGGCCTGAGTTGGGCAACTATGCAACAGTATACCAGCCAGAGAGGAAGAGCAAATAGAATGGAAGGCCACACCAGCAGTAAAAGGCCTTATTGAAGACCCAGCAGCAGCTGTTCGAGGAGCAAGGGGACTGCTATGATTAGGCATAGGTAAAAAGGGAGGTTCAGACTTCTCATACTTGATATGATAAGTCAGGAATATACCACATCCAGTATAAGCAGCAGCCTGGTAACATAGTATAGGAGTAGAAGGGGGTGAGCTCTTGTACTTGACATGAGGAGAACCAGGGGCAAGTGGACTCTTATACTTGACATGAACAGAGTCAGAAACAGGTGTATTACAATTAGCAGATGTAGTGGCCTACTCAGCTTATAGAAGAGCAAAAAAACAGTGACAAGAAGGAGCAAAGAGTGGAGTTGAGGAAGAAGTTGACTGGAATGCAGGAAGAATGGCTGTGTTCTAGAGAGTGGAAAGGATAGTCCTACCTTGAGGCCTCTGGAGAGTAGAGGTAGCCAATGTTGAGGTGTTTTTGGCATTATAGAGATCACAAAGGATATAGAGCGGGATTATGTAATAGTAGTTCTCCCACTTGGGTGTAACTGGCCCAATGAGACCATGACTCAGCATATCCTCCCAGGTGAGTTCAGCCTCCCGTTGGGAGTGAAAACCATGCTAACAAGCCTTTGGAAAATCACAGACAGCCCGTTCAGCACTACTCTACTTTTAAAGATATAATGACTTGACTGAATAAAAAATCCAACTAAACAACTTACCAGTTAGTGTATAGTCCAGTATCCCAGCCATTGAAGACAGCATAAGCCACCTTCTTACATGAGCAAATAGTCTTGGGATATTTACCTCCATCTGCTTGGGTTGGGGGCTAGTTGAACCTCGGATGAGTGAACGTAGCATGAGGCAGGAGTTGATAACAAGGACATGGTATTTGAGAGAGAAAGGTTTGCACCCTGACCAAATATTTGCTTGGATAGCTCTGAGATATTATTATTAACCTCCCTAATCATCTGGAAGGTCGTGAGTAGATAACTTGCAAAGTCTTTAATATCTGCAAATCAGGATCAGAGATGTAGTATAAGCCAATAGAAAGCACAGGCCTATCTCCTCATCTTCAACATCAATCTGAGTAGCTGGGCAATCAAGTTCTATATTGGCAGCCAGTAGATCAGTATACTCAAGTTCTATATTAGTTTCTATTGAATGAGGGTAAGCATCAATAATGAACCTGAAATAAGATTGAGGTTACCAAAGAGATTGGGCAATTTGGTTAGTGCTTTCCCTTCACCCATTTGATCTGGGGCCATGATTGGCTCTTGATAAGTGAGAAATGCAAGAGCCAAAAGATGAGAGTAGAGGGATAGAAAGAAAGCATGAAAGCCCAAATTTTTAACCTTATACAATATGGGCCAAGCAGGTGCAAATAAGGCCTTAAGGCTGCTTCCAGCCAATCAAATTTGCTGACAGAGACTTGCTCTCATTTGATTCACTAATCACTGGGGTAGATGGTACTGTTTGTGAATTCAGGGCCAGATTTTGAATACAGGAGCCCAGGAACCTTATTCCTGCCTAGCTAGCTACTGCCTGCCCTATTTTTGTTAAGACACTGCCTAGATAAACATGCTGGTTGATCAAGATCTCTACAGTGACAAGAGTTATCTTTTAAGGAATCTATACCTCAAAGCTCAGCAGCTGAAAAAACATGTTAAAGTGCAACTTACAGATGTCCAAAAGAGTATATTGACTCAACAACAGAAGGAGAACAAAGCTAAAGCTCAAGTGCTACAAGCTGAAATTTATTCCTTACATGAAGAAAATAGAGAAAGAATTAAAGCCCTGGCAGATAAATATAGAACAGAGGAATTGAGCATTCACAAACAAGTCTATCATGCAT
>KQ961988.1:62541-73548 GCA_001563735.1 Leucoagaricus sp. SymC.cos | reverse complement strand
AATTTAAACATTACCAAAACCACTCTTCTATTTTCGTCCACAGAATGGTGTGTCGAACTCTTTTTGACTGGCCAGAACGAAACTGAAACCGAATCTGAGCCCTACTGTTATTATAACTTATTAAACAGGACTCGGAGATGAGAGAATGCTGAGTAGAACTTCTACGGCGGCAGAAATTGGTGTAGTGGTTGGAGGCGTACCAGGTCCGGGCGGAAGATTGATTGGAGCAGGACTGGGTACTGCTATGGCCGCTGCCCACAGCATTGAGCACTGTTGATGCAGTATTAGTCACGACCAGGTTCTGCAAGTTGCTTTATCGATAGTCTTCACACAAACGATTTTCGTGCTTTACTAGCGTGTCTTTGTATCATGTATAATAGCTTGAAATTACTCGACCTCACAGAAGCTCAGACTTATTTTACATTCAATGTAATTCTGGTAGCCCTTTGTTGCGGGTGGATTTCCCGTTCGGGAGATTTGAATGACAGTGAAACCCGACAATTCTCTAGAAATACATGTTGAATTGCAGAAGGCAGGTCATAATATTGAGTACCTACACTGAGTCCGGAATATGGGGATTAGAGTTTTTCTCTTTTCCTTTGGGTGTTCCCAAAACGTCGTCATCACTTTCAAGGTCGCTATCGGAGTCGTAGTCGAAGCTATCCAGGTTGAGTTTGGTTATCTCCTCTGTTGCATCTTCGAAGAGATCACAAGGCGTCCCGGTCGAAAGTGCTGACCCTTGGGAAAGTGCTATAACGGCAGGTGAATAAGACCTCCGAAAAGAGAAAGAGAATAGAATGGTAACTTACATTCCTTTAAAAATGTACTACTTGAAGTCAGTAGATCCGATTTGGCAAACAGTACTCTCGGACGAGCGGGTCGACATGGAATATCTGCTACTGCTCCTGATGATAAAGTCAAGACAGTCATGCAATCTGGGAGGCAGCGTAAGATGACGGGCACATTCAGGTTCAGAGTTATCATTGCACATTTCCTTGCTATGCACATTTGAATATTTCCCACATGATCAATTAGTACCACTAGCATTGGAAACAAGAGACGACATCTATGATACAGGGGAGCCCACGATGATCTAGAACCTTCCCTTAGTGGGTATGATAGAATGCTCCGCGACCTTGGTTGACCGGGTAGTTCGAGTCCGCTTTGAGGAACCCTCAGGACGATTGTCGTTTTCATGGAGAGAAGACGAGGCGGCTCTCTTTGAGCCAGATGCGTTTTGAGGCGTTGTGGATACATGTGTCGAGGAAGACGCCACGGAAACTAGGGAAGAATTGGTGGAGTCACTGGATTGGTGAGGTATCAAGGCGGGCAACCCTGGGTTGTCCTTGCAGATATCTTCACACGAAATGATCATGGACAGCATTATTTCATATGCGACGGTGAAGGATGCCGGTTCAAGATCTTCGTTTCTCAATTCACGATTAAAAGATTCTTCCATGAGCTCTCCGGAACCGTCCGTGATTGTAGGAATGAATATCTTGAGATTTTCATGCAGATGTTCTTCGAGCTCTTCGCTAAGGACGTCTGGATCTAGAAATATCTTGCTCCGGTCGATAGGTGGATTGAAGATGTTATCCTGAAAATTTGTATCTGCGTAGCGTCGTGATGGATGATAATCAACGCATGCCAGTGGAAACCACAGGGCGATCCACCAAAGTGATTCCAAATCGTGCTGGAAGTTGTAGATAATCCTGTGTGGAGGTTCGGACCTCGATCTCGTTGTCTTCTTCGACTTCCTACGTTGTTTCAGATTCAGCATGACTCTCTGCCTGAATAAGATCTCATGAGCCATAAAGAATGCGGTGCCCTAGGCAGCTGTTTATTAAGAAGGCAATAGCGGAGGTGATGATCCATACCGTCTTCGGATCCTTTGCAAACGGCGGCCGAGAATTGAACTGTCTCGCATACTCCAAGTCAGTCAATTTTCCCCGAATTGAGTTCCCGCTCCCCAGAACAATAATGTTTCCCGTACTGATATCACGGTGAACCCAATCTGCGATAAACAAAATTGCTAAAGCTGCAACAACGTCAAAAATGAGGATCGATGCGTCATAAGATGACCGACTCACCAAGCACAACGTCTCTTAAAGCCTCGAACAATTCCTCGAAGCTACGGGTGTTATGCAAGGCTTTCCCAACATCACTGTAGACCAGAAAATAGCGTTTTTTTGGATGGTATGTACGATCAGTAATGGCCGCTGAGGTGCTTGTGGATGCAAGACGGGCAGGGTTGGACGAATTTTGCGAAGTATCAGCGCCTCGTTCCAAATGACTTCGGTTCTTGACGGAGCCATTCTCGGGCTCAACAAAAAGCCCGCAAGTAGGGACAGCATTCTCAGGTTTGGGCTTAGTCACAGAGAAGTGGCTCCGCTGATCACAGAGAATGTTCATGAAGTATTGCTTGTAGGTTCCAGTCTGAATGAGACTTGTAAGTTCCTCGGCGATTGAGAGGGCTTCAACGTGCTTCAAACGTGAGGGCATCCCAGACTGATATTTCTCTTTCTCCCTCTCGACCGCAATGAAAATTTTTTCTTGAATAACGCTTTCAATCTCAGCGTTCTCGTCGAGCCAAACATCTTTGAGTGCAACCGCTTCGCCAGTCATCTCCTTTCCCCCGAAGTTGTCGATCTCCACCGCTCGCCAGACACGCGTCATACGGCCAGTGATCGCAAGTGACCTATAACTCGACAGCGGTCCTTGAGTTCTGAAGTATCGTTTTCGACCTTGAGAATCAAGGATTCGGTATTCGTAATGAATTTGCTTTCCTTTTTGGTCGCGACGATGGATATCTAGGTCATATCCCAAAGCAGTCGTGGTGCCGAACATCGAGGACAGGAAAACTGATATAAGCTTTTCGGGCTCCTGCGATAAGTTGAACAGGCGGTCCTCGTCTGAGAGGGAAACTAGCCCACCTTCATGAAGTCGAACTCAACTGATTTTGTTGAGTGAGAACGAGAAAAATACCACAGCGACACCATCGTCTTCTCGATTGTTATCTAGATAACCAGTTAATACCGATTTCAAACATGTCCCTCAAACATACCCCGAACATGAACATTCGGCGAGGATCCTCATTCATCACATGATTGGTGGCAGACACAAGTTTCTGTCGATTCTATGAAAGTGTTGTCAGTAAAAAGAGTAAAAGACAGGAAAAAGAAGGGACAAACATCGATATAATCCAACCGGCTTTTCTTGTATTCCGCAATAACCACTAAATCTGAAGCTACTAGCTTTTTGAAGCTGCTGGTACCGAGTTTTTCGAGCGCTGGATTTGGTTTGTCATTGAGTTTGAAGCATCCGTCGATTCTAAAATCAGCCCCCGGTATACGCGAAAAGACGTTTTCATCGGGGCAATCATGGTAAACGACTCGAGGTTTTGACTCCCGATTCGGGTTATTCGATCCATCGCCTTTGAATTGTATTTGTCGAATTACCTCCGTAATACCGAGGAGGAATGGATAAATCTGTGCTTCAGTTTTATTGGCCCAGTCTGAATTTTGGAGATCCGGCCATTCGTATGTGCCCTGATCGTTCTTTAGGAACCAACCGACGCTTTCGACTTGATCTGTAACCTTTTTGACTTCTTCGGGGGACGGAACAAAGGGCAAGTAGGAATGCTGGAATTCTTCGAATGCGCAAGTCAGCATTTCCGAGTCCATTTCCTCCGCCACCCTTTTTCGGTTTCGAGTAACGGTTCGTTTATCGCCAGACGAACGAGCAACACGTGGAGTAGACTGGACCCTGGCGAAACGCGAGTTTGAACGAACGTTGGTGGAGGGCAAGTGCTTACATCAACGTCCTTGTTTTGGAGTTTGGAGTCCTTGAAAGCGCAATAAATACTCGATTCCGTGGCGCGGCGAGGAAACAAGTGGCGAGGAAACAAAAGGCTCGACTCACGTTGGCCGCTCGCCGGCAGTGGAGGAGCCGCTCGGGGCTGACATTGTTGAAGGGGTATACTACTTTTGGGTATGGTCACGGTTAGGGTATCGTCAGATATAAGTAACAGAGATGAGGTTGAGGGGTATCAAGCTCCAGTACTCGGTCACTGTCTCTCGCTACAACGAGGATTGAACAACTTTGGCCTCGTCTATAATTAGCCGCCTGATTTCAACCTCCACTTTTCTCACCACGTGGTGTGAGCTGAGGCCCAGCGCGTGCGGTGTAGCCGTAGTGCAAGTTGCACGCATGTATGAGGACAGACGGATAGGCGATCTGGTGTTCGCAGTATGACGAACAAACAATTGCACATGAAAATGTGGATGAAGCAAACGAGGAGGACATGGAAAGTGATCAGCAAACCAGTGTCAAGTCAACGACGTAAGCCTTGCATTCACACACACCAGGCTTTCTGGCACTATGTCGCGAAATGAGTAGCTAGAGCGAGAATTTGTGTGTGTAAGGAGAAAACCATGCGAGGTTGGACCAGTGGGCACGGTCCGAGCAGGAAGAACTGTTTTCAACAATACTTACATGATACACCACCTCAGCTAAGTTAACTCGTTTGACTCGGATCCTCGAGTCTACTGTGATTCACGCGAGGTTCGATTCATCATTCTGATCTGCGTAAAGTGTCTACTAAAGTATTGGTAATAATTTGAGGCACAAATACAGCATAGGTAGTGTGCTGATGGACTCAGTTTATGATAAAGAGAATAGCCAAAGCTAAGACAACATCAGAGAAAATCCGTGGGACCTGATGATTATATAAGGTTTGATGCATTGATGTAGTCCCCACAATTGGAGTTGTGGGAATTACATATTTGGTGTTTCTCCGCCAGCGACTTTTGTGCTTGAGCAACAGTCTTTACACAAATATGAGAACGCTGCCGGTTAGGCTTCTGCTGCACTCTAGTACTGCTTGTCGATTGAAGTCATGCCAAGATAGACATCAGTTATTTCTCAAACGTACGTGCTTCCTAGCATGCGTCGTGCAGCGTCTTTTGACATTCTGTGCTTCCGCGCCTCATGATAACCGGTTGTATTTAAGTCTTTCCAAAGAAACGCACAAAGTGCAACGACGGTGTGGTGCACAACGGTTGCAACTGGTGATCGTGACTCGGTGAACCTGTAGACGCCGAAATCATGGCGCCTCGTTTACTATGCCTCACTCGGACTTCCCAGCACCACCTGACAATCGCAAGGTTCAGGCATTTATCCAGATCGATCCAGGTAGACTCCTAGTTATCTTACCCCCAGGACCTTTGACTACCTCGTGGAGTACGCCAGTACAGCCTTTTGATATTCTCCGCAGTCTATTTCATACATCAGAGGGGCTGAGCTTATATACCGTGGACCAGCTGGCTGTTGAACAAGTGGAGTCCTTCGTGCTCTCGTTATCCACGTCGTCTTGAAGCATGTCAGCTAATGCACCACAAACCATTAGCGAACTAAGGAACATTGAGCAACTACGAGGAAAGGACGTCGTCATGTATGTCCTCTCCTCGTTTCGCCCTGTTAGCTGCTTATATCCCATCTTTACAGACTCTTCGGGAAGAGTAGAGCTGGAAAAAGCACGGTAACGGTCGTCATCACTAATACTTGTAGTATCTGCTCATTTTAACCTGCGTAGTTCATCAACGACGCCTATGGTTCAAGTGTCGTCGAAAGCACTGGGTCAATGGCGTCTGACACCAAAGTGATATCCTATGTCACCAGCCCGCTGTCTAGCGCTCCTCGTTGCCGAGATATTCACGATCTTTACCTCGTTGATACTATTGGATTGAGTGGGTCGGGGCGAGACCATCATCGAAGCTTGCTTGCGGCCAAGTGGATTAATATCTTTCGACTCCCTCCGGCGTAAGTCGATGACACACAAGGAATGATTGGAATGAGCTAATGTATAATTTGGCGCAGGGTCGAGTTAGATCCCTCAAACACACGAAGTGGCCCCTTGCATCCAACGGTGAAGGGCTTTCTTTACTTCATCGACATCTCCGACGAGGCCGGCTTGAACAGTGATAACACAATGAACCTCCAATTTTTCAAGGAACTCATTGGGACAGGATCTGACGTCCTGAAAAGTGTCATCTTCGTCACCACCAAGTGGTCAAAAACAGGCGAATCGAAGCGAAAGGGTCAGGAGCGACGATTTAAGCAATGGGAGAGGGTGCTCCAGGAACAATTTCTAGGATCCTCTGTTATACGTCTCGACAGTGAAACTTCGCGCCTTGATATTGAAGACTTGGACGAGTCCCTCGAGGAGAACCAGACCCCGCATGCGAAGGCATTGATTGCCCAGCAGAAGGAAAGCTATGCCGATAACGCCTTTGCCGCCTTGGGGTACCTTGTCGTCACTCCAGCTGCAGCTCCGACTCAACTCGAACGCGAGGTTAGAACAGGTGACGGGAACGAGATGGTTTTCAGCGGAATATCAATTGGCAGGTTGGCCATACAGGAGCTTCAGGAAATGGAAAAGGCTTTCCGCGAGGCAGGCCAACCTGACATTGCTGACAATGTCCATAGTTTTACGAATCAATTCAGCAATACGAAGGTGAAGGATGCGGAGAGCTATGTGAACATGGTAGCCGACTTCATCAAGCGAGTGTTTGGCAATAGCACGGAAATCCGCAATATGGTCTTCTGCGCGGTAATTGTGGTGGCAATAGGAGCTTGGTTGCTTTCTTTACCTCCTGACCCACCCCTGAACGCAGCGCCGCAGATTGGTTCCATTGAGAGAACGCTGAGGGGAGCTTCTGTGACGGCGGAATTTGGCTGGGCGTTTGGAGGAAGGCTAAGACTGGGTGCGAAAAGGCTGATAGGAGCAGGACTGGGTGTTACTGCCACAGTCGCAGCGGTCACGATTGGGAGGCTGCAAGCTCGTGCTGCTTTATGAATAGTTCTATACATTCGTGCTTCGCAGTTGCGTTCTTCTATGATGTACAGTAGTCCGAGGCTCTCATTCATCTTTATTTAGCTTGGCACGTTGAACGAGTTTAGACTTACGCGATTTTCATCGCATGTTGATCATGCCTTCTTTGGTCGGTCAAACGATGACCGTAATGGTGTGAAACTTGGGAAAGGCTGCGTACCCAGCCAGTGCTATTTCTATTATATCCGTGGATTACTCGTCGCTCCTACTAGTATGCCCACAAATTCAAACATTACCAAAACCACTCTTCTATTTTCCTCCACAGAACGGTGTGCCGAACTCTTTGACTGGCCAAAACAAGACCGAAACCGAATCTGAGCCCCGTTGTTATTAAGCAGGAGATGAGAGAATGTTGAGTAGAACTTCTGCGGCGGCAGAAATTGGTGGAGCGGTTGGAGGGGTACTAGGACCGGGTGGACGACTGATTGAAGCAGGACTGGGTATTGTTACGGCCGCAGCGTTGAGCAATGTTGGCGCGACGGTCACGACCGGGTTCTGCAATTTGCTTTTTCGACGAGTCTTCACACAAACGATTTTCGTGATTTACTAGCGTGTCCTTGTATCATGTATAATAGCCCGAAATCACTCGACCTCACAGAAGCTCAGACTTATTTTATATTCAATGTAATTCTGAGAGCTCTTTGTTGCGGGTGGATTTACCGTTCGGGAGATTTGAACGACAGTGAAACCCGAAAGGTGATTTCTGCCTTCACGACAAAGCAAGCTGAATAACGTATTTGACGACATTGAAGAGGGATTCTTCAAAGCCTAAGTTACTCTCCGGTTGCGGTATAGTACATGTTCGATTGACGCATATTCCAAGAAGTTGATGGGCACTGCCTTGACTGAAGCATGTGGTTTAGAGCTTGATGCTGAGGCTGGCAGGGCGCTTCAAGTAGGACACAACAACGACTCTCTCAGGCTTCCACAGCTCTACCGCTCATAACTAACTGGCAAGTGCTTATGAACTACTCTGAATTGAGCCTGTCAAATAATCAATAATTCAGACAATGCCTCTGGATCCTCCGAGTCGTCGGTGTGCTAGCTGCGGAGAGAATGATCTCCCTCTCAAACGATGTACGGGATGCAACAAAGCCTGGTATTGCAGTCGAGAATGCCAGAAAGTTGACTGGGTCCGCCACATTTTCGACTGTAATCCCTCAAGATCCATTACCACCGCTGACTACCTCGCACTAGCCGTGAGGGAGAACCTGATTCCAGATCATCCACAAACCTGCGAAGACTATGGCTTCGCCAGGGCCATCGACAGTTCGCAAAGCCCTAATCTCCTAGGGCTCTACATTGGTCTCCTGGATCCTGACCGTCTTGGGGTTAAGCCTTTGACGTTGCACAGATGGAGGTTGGAGGGTACTCTGGTTGAGAACATCAAGAGAGAATTCGAGCGCATCCCAAAAGCCAGTAGAGGGGGATATTACCCTTGGTTTCTCCAGAACCAGTACCTTCTAGATGGCACACAAACAAAGCAGGAGTGGCAAGAGCAGTTTCAGTCTCACATGGAAGAGGCCTTTCGTCGTGCCTGGTCCTTCATAGGAAAACCGCCTGATGCTTCGGGTGCCGAAATCCACCGGTGGTCAAAATCACTACCTCAGTACCTGCACCATTGCTTCAGTTTCTACGTCATGTTGCTGATGGGTCAGCATCCCAGCGTAGACACTGCCCTCTGGATCACTCTTGGGTTTTGTGCCTGTGAGTGGCAGGAAGATGAGATGGAACTGTCTCTGTCGTACTCAAATTTAATCCGCTGCTGTACTTTCGATGAATTCTGCGATGCCTACACTTCGTCCTCCCTTGTCGATTTGTTTCAATCAAAGGGAGTTGACTTACCGAAGGACCCTTCCGACAAGATCAATCCAGTGGACCCTTGCATTTTCGATGTACTTTCTGGTTCCCCATATCGAAATAAATCAGTTTGGCGTCTGAAGCAGTACATCGAACACAAAATCGTCAACGGCGAGGATGCAGAAGACGACTCTATTATGCATCCTACTCCCTCAATCTCCGCCGACTATGGCTTCCACAGGTGCGGGAGTCCCGAAGACCGTAGACTTCTCTTCGGCCTTTACAAAGAATTCTTCAAACAGAAACGAGGACAAGTCAAACCTCTTCAGCTCCACCAAGCTTGCGTTCAGGGCCGACTTTTCGCATACTTCACTGAGGACCTTCAAATGCGACTGAAGCAGAAAAAGGTCTACAAACGCTTGCTGGTAAATCCGTATCCTCTACCAGCTCCCGGACCCTCAAACGCTGTTGCGGGTATCACTCTGGCTGATAAGGAGGAGGCCACAGCTCAAGTGCTTAAGACTCTTCAGTGGTCGCAGGGGGTTGGTCGTCGTTGAAATGCTGCACTTCTCGAGGTGCATGAGCAATGGAAGCCGCATTGTTTCCACTCAGCCGCTTACTAGGTTCAGAGTATGCACGGTTCTATTAGTGGTTTTTTTTCGCTTTGAAGTTTTTTCAAGTTTGTTTTGGTTGTTGCCTGAGATACTCTTTGCACGATTTGTACGTTCGATCAGCTTATGGCCTTCTTGTTGAAACATTCATGTTCTCGGACTAACTCAGCATTATGTCAGTCTTGCTTGTCTTTTGTCTTCTTCGGAAAGTGCTGGTTGTTGATGTTGTATACTGCGACTCAAACGATAACTTGAGAATTTTGACGTGGTACGTGTGTACGCAGCCCTACCTTCTTCTCCTAAGACCTCAGACTCTCAATTGGACAGCTGCGCCAGCCACCCGGTGTGCCAATTTGTAAAGATTGATATATTTTAGCAAGAATCTAGATTCAAGCAGCACCAAGGTTCCTCGTTTAAGTCTTTATTTGGCTTGATTTTCTGTCGCACCGGTTCTGAGAAAGAAAACAAAAGGAAAGGAAAATCTTTCGTTTCATCAGAGAACAACCACTCGGAGAAGCGGTACATTAAGGCTTTCAGCTACATGAAGTAGCCGACTCCGACAACTGCCCGCTTATCGCAAACTCTTTCGACACGCCACTCAGGCTCCAGATGATTAAACAGATGCTTTAGCCCTTTTTTTCCTCCTATTTTCTATGGCCCTTGCAAACCAACTATCCGAAGAGATGACCCTTGAAGCTTGATCTGCCACTGCTTGCCACAGAAGAGGTAAGGTCAGAATGACTGGTAGCTCCCTCAGTCTTAGGAGATCAAGAATCCATCAACTTCCGGGGCCCTTTCCTGTTCACCTGTCTCTGGTTGCGGTTTCCGTTCCGGAGTGGGACTTGGGAGTGGTGAGGGCCAATGTGGTTCCGAGTCACGGACTGACACAGAACCACCAACTGGATCCAGCGCACTCCATGTTGCTTCTGTACTGCCCCCGCGTAAGCGTCTCATCGTGAAAGCAAGAACACGAAAAGACTGCGGATTTGTTCCGAGCACGAAAAGTTGGAGCATTTTGCCTAGTTGACGTGCGACGTCTGGCGTGAAATTAGCTGCAAGGAAGTCGACCTCGAGCTCGATGATTTCTTGATATCTAGAAAAAAGAGGTAGTCGCAGTCACCATCACAAAAAAGTTAGGCGCCAGATGAGGTATTATATGGTCAGATCTGGGACTGTTTGTGATTATCTCACCTAGTCGTAGCTAGATCTGGCAATATAATCACTCGTCTGGCGCTTAATGTTTTCGTGATGACGTTGATGTGTAATGGTTATGTAGTAGGTGGACTGACCTGTGAGTAAATGAGGAGAATAATTTACTGGTTATGTTGGATTTGGAAAGATTTTGAGAGATTGCCTTCTTTTCCAAGGATTTGAGAGCCGGGATATCTGTCCATAGAGATGGATCCACGTCCTCAGTGTCACGGACTCGGAAGAAGTCTGGAATACGAACATACACAATCGGCAAACCGGTACATGAACTTTGGACTTAGGCGAGCAAGCAGTCAATACATCTACGTCGTTGAGTTCAGTTTTGGCTTTTTGGGCGTGTTTACTAGATTTGAGGGTGTTGAATGTGATGTCGTTTGTGTAAGTGGTGAATATGAATGCTTTCCACCTGTGACAAAGGTTCAGAGTCCAGACTCGGACCGCATTGTAATGTATGGACAAGACGGACGGCTTGTACGCGGTACCGTTTATTGCAAA
>KQ961987.1:8190-25347 GCA_001563735.1 Leucoagaricus sp. SymC.cos | reverse complement strand
ACGGAGTCGGGCTCGACATCTCAGCCTCGGACTCAAACTCGACGTCCTCATCCCAAGGACGATTCTTCAGATTGCGTATATACTGTGTATTCTCAGACATAGCGACGATGAACACGACCAAGACCACAAGTGATGATGGTGGTGTGTGGGAAAGAAGGGATGATTTATGAAGAGATCAACACTATCAACTCAATTTCCTGACAAGACATCCAACACATAAAGGATTTTGCCTAAGGAGACTTGCCCAAGCCACATCAAGCTCTCCTCTTTCCCCACCTTCTAGATCCTATCCACTTAAGAATGTAGGACATTCTATAAATGATGTACAACTCCACCAATCCTCCAGTTGAGTAATACATCTTCCTTGTCATCTTAATGTGGATTCGAACTCTAAGGGAAATGTGGAAATCCTTGCTCTCCTTGACTCTGGTGCCTCTGGAAATTTTGTTGACCCTTCATTTATTCACATTCACAACCTCAAACCCCTCCTTTGCCCTCTTAAAAATCCTGTCACTATTGGAAATGTTGATGGTACAACCAACCAACAAGGAACAGCTACACACTATTGTTCCCTCACCATAACTGTTGATGGAATTGATATGAATATAAAACCAAAAGTCATCAGCTTAGGATGCCCTTGAATGATCCTAGGCCTACCATGGCTACAACAACATAACCCAGATATCAATTGGGAAAATGGTGTATTACAATGGAGACAACACCCTTGGAAACAGAAACAATTTCAAGAACTCATTAATTTGATGTATGAAGACAACCACCCTATTGAAATTAACAACATGTCCTACCTCAAACCAACAGGACAAGATTTCGAAGAAATCAACTTCAAAACCTCCACCTCCATTTTCCTTGACCAACAATTTAAAGCTAAATGACAAGACAACCCAAAGAAAGCTGTACCTATGGAATACCATGACTTCCTCAAAGTATTTGACAAGAAAGCATCTGAGAGATACCCCCCACCTCATTCTTGGGATCATAAAATCGAGACCAAACTCTCCTTCTGCCCCATTTCAATGAAATCCTATCAATTATCACTCAAAGAAGAACAGGAACTCAAAGCATTTCTCAAAGAAAACCTCAAAAAAGGCTATATCAAACCATCCAAATCCCCCATGGCATCCCCTTTCTTTTTAATAGCAAAGAAAGACAAAAAACTACAACCCTGTCAAGATTATCACTAACTCAATGAACATACCATCAAAAATGCCTATCCTATTCCCCTTATATCCCAAATCCTTGACAAACTCAAAGGTGCTAAATATTTCACAAAACTCGACATATGCCTTGGATATAATAACGTTAGGATTTGCTCTCAAGACACATGGAAAGCCACTTTCAAAACCCACAAAGGCTTATTTAAACCCACTGTCATGTTCTTTGGAATGTGCAACTCTCCTGCTATATTCCAATCAATGATGGATTCCCTGTTCTGCCCCCTCATTAATCAAGGTGTCATAATAGTCTATTTGGACAACATATTGATCTATGCCAAGACCAAAGAAGAACTTTGATGGATCACTCGCAAAGTTCTAAAAATACTGATCTCTACTTAAAGACCAAAAAATGTGAGTTCACCCAATAAACCCTCAAATACCTTGGTGTTATCATCAAACCTGACTCAGTCTCAATAGACCCCACTAAACTAAAAGGGATCAAAGATTGGCCTGTACCCAAATGCACTTGAGATGTCCAAAAATTCATCAGATTCTGTAACTTCTATTGACAATTTGTTCATCGATATGCTGACTACACACAACCTCTTAATGTGCTCATGAGCAAAAACAAACCCTTTATCTGGATGCCAGAATGCAACACACCATTCACCCAATTAAAGGAGAAATTCCTCAAAGAACCCATACTGCTCATGCCTGACTATGCAAAACCCTTCAAAATCGAATGTGATGCATCACAATTCACTTCAGGAGCCATCCTTCTGCAAAAAGACGACAATGGTATATTTTTCCAAATCATTCACTGCTGCAGAACACAACTATCATTGCTTCAAACAAGAATTCTTCACTATCATCCATGCCCTCAAGGAATGGAGACATTACATCAAAGGATCCCCTCACAAAACTATCATCTGGTCAGATCATGAAAATCTAAAAAGAGGGAGAAAACCTCAGGATCTCAGCCAATATCAAGCATGCTGGACCCAATATCTTTCTAGATTTGACCTCAAAATCAAACACATAGCTGGATGAAAGAATGGACCTGCCAATGCTTTATCCTGTTGCCCCAATCATGAACCAACAGATAAAGACAACCACAATGTCACTGCACTCCCCAACAAATTCTTTGACAAAGAAGAATTAAACATCATTGACAATGCCACCACCACCCTCATTCGAAAATCCCCAGGATTTGAAGGATTGCCTTGTGTAAATTGCAAACTGTCCATCCCAAACAACCTCATCATAAAATGCCAACTTGTACAATGCTGCCATGACATTCCTACTGCAGGACATCCAGGAATTGCCAAAACACTTCAAAAGCTCCAATCATTTGTTTATTGGCCCAGAATGAAATCCTTTGTCATGAACTACATCAATGGATGTGGTAAATGCCAACAATTCAAGATCAACCAACATCCCACCAAACCACCCCTGATGCCCATCACAGCCTCTAAATCCACTGCCCCATTCACCCAAGTTTCCATGGATTTAATCACCAATCTACCACCCATAGATGGCTGCAATTGCATATTATCCATGGTGGACCATGGTCTTATGAAAGGAATAATACTCGTTCCAACATCAAAAATGGTTACCTCTGAGAAAATCACAGAACTACTCGACAAAAGAGTATTTTCACACTATGGAATTCCTAAAAAGATCATCAGCAATCACAACCCCTGTTTTTCATCACACTTCATGAAAGGCCTCACCAAAGCTATTGGTATTGAGCAAGCTCTCTCTACTGCCTTTTACCCTCAAACAGATGGAACCACCAAATGCTTCAATCAGGAAATCCAAAAATACCTTGCCATCTACTGTGACAGAGACCTCCAAAAATGGAAAAATATGTTGCCAACTGTGGAATTCATTCACAACTCACAGTGCCATGCTGGACAAAAACACACTCCCTTCAAATTGCTCTATGGCTACAACTCCCAAACCTATCCTACCACTGAACTGACCACAGTACCTACTATAGATGAATATCTTAAGCAACTAGAGAAATCTCACCAGCTTGCCCTAAAAGCCCATGAGAAAGCTAGACAAGCAATGCTTGGATGCCACAATAACCCAAATTGGGAACTCTTTGAAGTTGGTCAGAAAGTCTGGCTTAACAATCAAAACCTTGCCACCACAGCAAATAAGGACACTTCATGGAAATATATCCAAAAGGTTAAAAGACCTTTCCAAATACATCGAAGACTCTCACCAGTCACCTATGAACTCAACCTACCCCATAATTGGAAAATTCACAACTGGTTCCATGCTTCACTCCTCACTCCATATAAGGAAACCTCTCAATATGGTCCAAACTTCTTCAATCTACTACCCAACCTTATGGACAGTTTTGAAGAATACAAAGTCGAGAAGATTATCAAGCACAAGAGAACCCCACAGGGAATGAAGTACCTAATTAGGTGGAAAGGCTATTCCCTATCTGACAATACTTGGAAATGGGAGGATGACCTCGAATACTCAGGAGAACTACTCAGAAGTATAAAAATGCAAATAAATTACCCTAGGACAATGCAGAAACCTGCTTCAAGCCAATCAAGTGAAAGTACCACTCACACAAAACATAAAACCCCTGCCCTACTCCCACCCCTCTTCCTAACATACCAAACATCCTACCCCAAATATTGCCTTCTTTAAATTCCAAATACCACACTACTGTACCTCCACATGTCTGATGACATCCAACCTTGGGAACATCTTGACATGCTCTCCTTCTTCCATCCCAACATTGAATGGTGCTCTGATGATGAATGAGAGTACTTCTGACAATATCTTGAATGAGTAGATCACCACTCCTTCTCTGACACTGCCACTGACAGCCAGTCAGATACCTCTGCCCATTCCAGGGCCTACCACACTGCTCCCCAGTCTCCAGACCCAATACCAACAGGACACCCAACTGATACCACCAGTTCCAACCAATACACCACAACCTCCTCCACTTATCACAGTTCTCGATATCAAAGTCCCTATTGCTTCTCACTGCCAACCCCCACCACCACAGCTCAAATACAGGCCCAGCTCTTTTCAACCATTAATTGCACTAGAGAAACCCACTCCTCCATATTCATCTATTATAATGATAATCCACAAATGGCTACCTTGGTCAACACCTTCTGGTTGAGCATCCTTACTGCACTTCATCAATGATGTCATGCCATGCTTGCATACCATGATGCCATCAAGAGCTATAAGGACTTGGATAACAGCAACTTACCCCATCACCATCTCAAGATTTGTCAAAGGTTCCTCCTATTTGATCACACCATGAAGCAGTCAGAAACTTTGCAATGAGATATATGACATAGAGAGACATGTACAAAGGATATTCCTCACTCTAATGATACCCCTCAATCAACTCTGACTAAAGACCTGAGCCCCCTGGTACATAATGAAAATCAGGAGCTGGCTAACCACAATGATGACAATAGAAATCAATGAGCTCAGACAACTTCTTTCAGATGATCCTCCACCTCCCCACCAGGATATAGAAGAAGATGCTTCCACTGCCATCAATTGGGTCATATCAAATCAGAATGTGCACACTATCGCTGCCCTGGTTGCTGCCAATACAGTCCCAGGCATACTGGCCACCAGTGTCTGGAAAATCCTCAACCAAGAAATTGATCATGAATTCTTCCTTCCATTATTTGCCCCCAATCACCCACTACCACATCACGATCCAGCCCAGCTCAAGTTTAACAACCTCACATACCTGCTCCAGCTAGTCATAATGGAACACAAGAAGAAGAATTTAGGCAATGTCACCCTTCTCCCCAAACCAGCAACCCCAGTGAGCATATCCCTATCAGACCCAATACCCCCATCCCTGTCCTGGCCCATCCCTCCCACTATCCCAACACCATCTCCATCTCACAGCAAACTATCCCCAACAATGAGCAACCCTCCCCAAGAGCCATCTTCATCAAAGCTCTCAATCAACAAGACCAGTGTCGAAGCCAACCCATCCAATGACGCCCCATCTGAGTCACTCTTGTTCCCCTTTCTCATGCCAGAGTCTCTACCACTGTATTCAATGACTATAGCATCAGACTGCATCTTCCACCAGACTTACCCCTTAACAGGATGATGTCAGGTTTATCTCCCATTTCTCCTTGCTGCCATCAACCAACCTAATCTTGCCTCTATTATTGCACCAGGCAATCAATGCAAGATGGAGCAACTGGATCAGATCTTCATTCCTGAGACTGGTATGATGACTATTCCCCTGACCCCCTCAACATTGACCCCTACACTGACTTTGATCCAGTGGCTGACTACAATATTGATGGAGAAGGATGCTTTGATCATTAATAAGGTTGATACAGAGATCAATCTTCATAAAAGGAATAATGTTATGATCACCAGGACTTTATTCCCATATATGGATGGTGACATCATATTTGATCCAGACTCATTTATTTATCCTTCTAATGACTCTATGTTTGACCCTTACTTCCCAGCATGATCCATGCCTGTATTTGGACAGATCCCCTCCCCAATTTGTAGTATGTTGCCACATCATCTCTCTCCTTGTTGAAGTGCTTGCCAGTGGTCCCCAGCACTTTCCTTCACCTTGGATTCCAGCATAGTTCTTAACTTTCACTCTAGACCCAGTTGTTGTCTATAGTAGGAAGTACTACAATCATATATAAGGCTGATGTAATAGTAGTGTAACCCCAAGTTATATACTAGTTTATATTGTGCATAAACCTCTTGCATGATAACTCTAGTTGAGCTCTTATCAGTCACTCTCTTAAACTCTGCTTGTGTTCACTTGTGTATAAGCATTTATAGTGCATGTAACCTTTGCATGTTACACCCTGCTCTAGGCTAGACCTTTGTCACTAGAGTGTGTGGTAAGGCCTGCCAAGTCTTCCAGATAGGCCAGGTAGTAATAACAGTGAGGTGTCTGTAATTGGCAAGCATGAGTAGATTGCCCCCAGCATCAGAAATGCTGGCACACAGGGACACTGGCATCTGACTGGGCCACCTGCACAGGGTAGGAGGCTGGGCTGAATTGGAAGAAAGAGTAAATCAGGCACTTGGCTGAAGTGCCTGATTGAGAATCAATGATGTCAAACTAGACCATAACCAAGTTCAAGTGCTAGAAGTTTCACATAACTCAGGGGGAGTTAGCAAGTACAAAAGAAGAGGCCACATGCAAATATGCCATGACTCCTTTCACATAAGCTGAGTTCACTGGCTCCATGGTACCCAGTCTGAAATAAAGAACATCTACAATCCTAAGATAAGATCAGGATGAAGAAAGAGTGGCCTGGACCTCATGGCCCAGATGGCAATGAACAGTAGCAGCAATGAGCTGAATTTCTTCAGCTGTCACCATGTGGAAGGTAAAGATAGAGACCTCTCTATAGACAGCAACACAAGAGTTGACCCAAAGGTCAACCTTGGCCAGAGAATGGTTAGTGATGCCAACCAGAGATGGAAAGGTGGAGGCAGCTGGGACTGCCTCACACTTGACAAGGATCTGACACTGGAAGAGCCCAGCAACAGTAGACTTAACCTTCCTACAGGAAGGCAAGGAAGGAATAGAGGTCTGATGCATCACAATAATTGTGATCAGATGGGAAATCAGTTACCATCTTAGCCAAATTGACCAAGGCAGTGACATCACAAATGGTATTGACATATGACCTTCTGGAAGGGGCCAGAGGACAGGGTGCTTTGGAGACATCAGGGAATACCTCCCATCTATATTCAGCATGATAGGCTAGAATACACAGGAATCAATTCTAATATACATTGAATTCACATGATGCACAAAATACACTCAATCTACACAATACAGAGGGGGTCCTGATTTTTTGACCCAGATTGAGGAGTAATTTGGGTGAGATTTACAGGATTTGTGTCCAAAAAATACTCAATAATTGCTTGTTGGTTTGATTGACCTCTGACTTGAACTCACATTTCACATAATAAGTGGAAGATAAATACAAATCTATATGGAGTGGCAAACATACAAAATCTAACTAAAGGAGAGGGTACATACAAATCAAGCTACAGGAGGTGAATGTATACAAAACAGACATGAGAAAAAATGATAGGAATGATTTACTCTGGAACTGTGAAATTTCTGAAATCTGACAATGAAAATGGGTTCCCCTCAGTGACCTGAGCCTTGATTACAGATTCAGTGACACTGTAGCTAAAGGTAAGCGACCTGTGCTAGAAGGAAGTGTAAACTTCCTTGTAGAGTTTTGACATGAGATAATGGAACACAATAGGATTATCTATCTTGAGAAGCTCCAAATATCCCACATGATGCTTGTATACAGGTGCAAACTTCTCTCCCTTGAAAAACCTGTCTACAAACTGGCCAGACTCCCACATTTTGAGTACAGCATACAGCTGTATTAAGAGAGCAAGTCAGATCGAGTACTCTAGCAAAGAACATGAACATTACTGCAGTTGATGTGAGAGCTACTACTGGGATTGGAAACTCAGCATCAGCACCAGGGGCCACCAAGAAACAATAAAATTGGCCATATTTATTCTTAAATGCCATATTCGTCTCAAACTAAGCACATTGAATTGTTCTGACAAGAGCAGGGTTCAGGTAGGCACTTCTTGGTACCACGCTCCAAACTTTGGACTGTGCTACAGTGAGTAAACAAAAAGTGGAGACAAGCTAACATACCTCAGGATTGTTTTCCCAATCACTGGGATATACATATGTGTTGCATCTCAAAAGAGCATTCACACATGCTCAACATTTAGCACTGTCACCCAGCACAAAGTGACCTATCTCCACCAATGCTGCTGCATGCAGTGCAGTGCATTGATGTGAGATTTGGTCAAGGCCCTAAGAATGAGATCATTAGCAAAATGAAGTCTATAAGAGGTTAACATACCCATTCTCCAATGTTATGACAGAAAACTTCATCTTTGAACACACGGTAGCAAAAGGTGTCAAACACCTCTCCAGAAAGCTTGTCCTTGACCTACAGAACTCTGTTGTGCATCACCTGAGTGCAAAAAGCATCCTGATTCTTGACCTCAGGGAAGGCATGCTCTGTTACCATCCTGAGCTCACATGTCCTAATCACAGTATTGGCCAGAATGTGAATTTGTGCATTCTGGACCTTCATACTACCCTGTTCAACAATGGCATATGAAGACCAGCCAGTCTCTGAGGAAGGGGCTTTGGACAAGCACCTGGTATCTATTGTTGATATGCTGTGAATGCTTGGACACTATGGCAGTGTCAGTATTAGTTAGACTGAGCAGGGGCAACTCACCTCTTGAAGCCACTGATGATCAGCCTTGGTATGATCACCTCTTTTCTTCTTGTTTTTCAGTGAGAAAACAAGTTCCTGGCTGACTTTGCTGGTGTCTGAGTGGTGGTCAGCATCACTGTCATCTCCAGGGCCAGTTCACAATGATGTCAGAGCTGTACTGATATTGGTGCAACTGGAAGACAATTGAGAGTTGGAACAGGGATGCAAGGGATGGTCTTTCAATAATGTTGAATGGATAACAACATTTGCATCGGAGTTGAAGAGCCTTGACATGTTATCCTTGTTGCTCAAAGTCATGACTTGGGGCCACTACATCAAGTAAGTAATAAGGGGATTATGCATAGCAGCCAAGTACTTACCTCCTTCTCAAAATGAGTGTCAGTATCTTTGTCATCATCCTCTGATAAGCTGGACAGTGATGAAGAACCTGATTTGGACCTTTTGGTGGTCTCCTCATCTGAAAAGGAGGTATGCCATGGCTTCTTAGGGGCTGGCTAAGAGAACTCTCAGTGTACTGTAGCTAAAACATTAATTAACCTACCTGCTTGGGCCTGACTTGCCTTTGACAAGGTGTGGAGGGTAGAAGTGGTGTTGGAGGGTGATCTGGAGAGTGATCAATAGTGCACAGCTGATGGCATTGGCAAAGGCCATTGATTGGTATCTGCTTACCTTTCACAGGTATCTTGGCCTGTCCCTTGCCTTTGCAGATCCCCATGTTCTCATCAGTGGCCTTTGTGTTGGACTCTGAATGAAGGGTAAGTAATTTGAAAAGCAGTTATATACATCTTTTACTGACTGGATTTCATTGATACTTGCTCAGCTTCAATGCTGCTGGGTGGGGCTGTCCTTTTGGATCTGTGGTTAGAGGATAAGTCCACCATCCACTCTATGAATATGATAAGCATCCCCTACAGAATATATGCTTCCTAAATCACTCATCTTTGTTTTGCAGAGCATTAATTTTCGCTTTACATGTGCCTGTGTCACTGTGAGTCTATTAACAACATGGGAAGATACTGTAAAACTCACCAGTACCCTCTTCAACTAGCTGCTGTTCTTGGAGGGCCTTTTGGGCCTCTTTACCAGCCTTATGCATCCATTGATGCTGGTCCTGGGTTGCTTGGAGGTCACTGGGGATGCCTGGCATCTTGTAGAGAGATGTGCAGAGGGAATGTAATGCAGCAGATTGGAAGAAAGTAATGTAACATGGCAGGTTGGAGGGAAGTAACAGAACAAAGGAAAAGATGGGAGAAGGGAAGAAACCTGCAACAAGTGTGTCATCCTTTTAAACATTGCCTCTTCCAATTGTTTCTCACCTCTAAATGCTTTCACAGGTTACGCACTCTATTGTGCTGTGGGACCACATCCCTCCTCTCATTTTCCACTAGCTATGGATGTATCTGTCTGCCAGAGCTGCAGAAAGGTCTTTGCCAATGAAAACTGTCTTTATTCCCATATTATGCAAAGTTCTGATGAGCTGTGTAAGCTCTATCATGACCAGTTGCTATCAAGGTCCACTCTGGACAGACATAATAACATCAAGCCCCCACCACTGATGGAAATCTCTGATGGCAAGGACAATAATAAGGATGATGATGAGGATGACAATGAGGATGATGACAAGGATGATGATGAGGCTATGGAGCCCAAGCTGGAGATCTGGATTCCAGTCAATGATCTGGCTTTACATCAACCTCCCTTTCTTCCTGACCCTGATGCCAATGCCATCAATGATCTGGCTTTACATCAATCTCCTTTACTTCCTGACCCTGATGCCAACACCAACTCCAGCACTGACACCAATGCCAACAAGAATGACACTAATCTGAATGCTCCAGGTGAGGCTGATTACCAAGCCTGCCAGGAGCATGAACAGCCACTTATTGATAATGGCCATGGTTTAAAACCCATATGGATTCTTCACTACACTGAGAAGCATTGCAAGTCTTGGGCTGGCTCTGTTGTTTCTCATGCCAATTGTGCTCCTGACACTACCTACACATCATCACTTCATGGCAACACCCATACAGCATTGAATCCTTGGGCCCTGTTCAATTCAAAAATGGATTGGGAGATAGCCAAGTGGGCCAAACTTCACAGGCCAGGCTCAATGGCTTTGTCTGAGCTACTTTCAATTGATGGGGTGAGTACACACAATTCTGATCTTGTCATTTGCCCAACCTATTTACCTCTGGCAGGTGCAAGAGAAATTGAATCTATCATACAAGAATGCAGACAAGCTAAACCAAGTTATTAACTAGAAGCTGCTGCAATGACTGGTATTCCATTATCATATAGCTGTTACGACCTTAAGAGCTAACTCAGGTTGCAACAGAGGCAAAGGCTTGAGGGCGAATAAAGGGAAGAGTACAATTGGTAAAGCGTAAGGTACATGGCCCTACCTAAGGTACTTATATACTACCTACACAGAGTAATAGCATAACCAGGTAACACAAGGTAATTGGTACAGGGTAAACAGAGTGCTAGAAAATAACTACAGCTCCTAGACGTGATACTGTACAGAGTAAACTACCCCGAGTCATAACATCACCTCCTCCTCAGGGTTCATGTCCTCATGAACAGAGAATATTACTGTAAAGGTCCAACTAGAATATGAACATAGTGACGGAAGAGCTCCCTGACAGGAGTAACTATAGTCCTTGGCAACAGAAGAGGTACCCCTCGTGGATCCGCAATGTACAGTGGGAAGAGGTGTCGATGGATTACTTCTATCCTTTGACGATGAATTGTGAGAGGTCCTTCTTGGCTCGTGCGATAGCAAACTGGGTGTGATGTTCGTCGCAGCTGATGAAGAAGGGGATGTTGTCGGGGCCTCCTTTGTAGATGGTGATATGACTGGTCTTAAAGCGAGCCTGAGTGTTGGCATAGTGCTGTAGGAATTTGTAAACGACCTGGGCCCAATAGTCGTTGTCACTTTCGCCGTATTTTCGTGTTGTGTAAAATCGATTGGGTGCGATGAAGTAGGTGGGGGCGGATACTTTGAGGGAGTCGGCGTCTTGTCGTTGGAGGAACTTGTAGAGAGCATGAGCGTCTTCAATGGCCGCTGGTCCTATCATTCCTTCAGCAGGGGTATCATTGGAGTCATAGTCATCCATCTCGATGTCTTGTTCTTTGGCTACATCTGTTGGGGCTTCAGTAGGGTCTTCAGTTGTGGCTGGGGCTGGGGGAGTGCGTTTGCCAGTGGGCAATGGAATGGGGTATGGGTCAGTTCGAGCATAGGATTTGGTGACTTCTGCGATGTGGTTGATGATGAATTGCTCCCCAATGTTGTTACATTCATGGAGTTGTTCTGCGAGGATGCATTAGAGGGAGTGCGCCTTGGGCACCAGACGTGCGGTGCGAGCATAGCGAAGGGTGGCTGAGATTCTTTCGACGAAGTCCTGGGCATCTGAACCACGGTGACTTCCAGCACACAATTCAATGACATTCCCTTCCAGGTCAGCTAGGATTGTGGCGAGGCCGTGTGTGGATTCTACGAATGACTGGAGTTGTTCTTCCAGTACTGCAAGGGCATTGATGGAGTGAGTGAGGTCGTTGTACAGGTATAGTGGGTCTCGGAGGACTTGGTTGTGTGGTTCTACTTCTTCCATGTCGACACGCCCTAGGTTCGAGGTTGCCATTTTCTCTGTTGGTTTAAAGACTAGTGGTTTGACCTTGCTGGTAGTGCGTTTGGCTGCCTGGGGAGTAGTGGGTAGTGGTGCTTTGGGCTTCTTGGAGGTGAACGAGGGAGTTGTTGCAGTTGGGTAGGGTTTGATGAATGACATTGCAGTCAATGGAATGATCGTATTCGGCAGTGACGATGGAGGCAGTAATAACAATGATGAGAGCGGTAGAGGCGATTGCAAATATAGCGATGTAGACTCGTTTGGGAGTGACTAGTACTGGAGTGAGCACCAGGTTGTGTTGACTGGGTCTGTGGTTCTGATGTGGCTTTTATCTGGTTTTCGAGTTTTACCCCCCTCCTCAATTAGGTTCGCTCTGAGAACCTATTGTGGTATTCTTGGATTGCCTCCTCTGCGTTTGACAGTTGGGACCTGGGTAACCACTGATCTTCCTCGTCGCCATACCCTTTCCAATGAACCAGATACTGGGTCCCTCTACCTCGTTTTCGGTGACCTCGGATCTCCTCAACTTCCCATTCTTCCTCGGTGTCTACCAAATCAGGCGGTGGAGGTGGAGGTTGCTGTTGGACCAGAAACTCGGGTTTTCTTGCCGGTGATAGGAGTGCCTCGTTAAAAATGTCATGTATGACCCATTGAGATGGTAACTCGAGACGGTACGCGCCGTTTCCCACTATTTCTGATACAGGGAATAGGCCATATCTCTGATAATCCAGTTTCTTGCTCGGTCAGTTGGATGTGATGTTGGATGCTTCCAACCATACCCTATTGCCAACCTGATATTCCCTGGCCTGCTTCCTCTTCCTGTCATATGCCAACGCCATGCTCTTCCGGTTTTGTTCCATGCTCACTTTTGCCGTGTCACGTGCTCTTGTAAGATCAGCTATGAAGTCTTCTACTGCTGGTGATGAGTATGATGCCGATGTGTGGCCCTTCCATGGATGTCTTCCATAGTTCAGGAAGAATGGGGATTGGTGCATTGCCGAGTGTTGTTTGTCATTATAGTGGAATTCCGCTGCGGCCAGCCAGGATGTCCAATCATTCTGTTTATAGGACACATATTTTCTCAAGAAGTTCTCTACTTCTTGATTGATCCGTTCTGTCTGTCCATCAGTTTGAGGATGGTATGCTGTTGACAGGGCCCGTGTGATTCTGAGGGCTTTACATAACCCTTCCATGAATTTTGATGTGAATTGTGGTCCTCGGTCACTGACGATCTTTTTGGGTATTCCATGTAGCTTCCAGATCTGATCACAATATAGCACTGCCAGCTGTCCTGCTGTCAACACCGTGGTGGTGGGTATAAGGCGTATCATCTTGGTGAATTGGTCAACGATGACTAAAATAGCATTGTGCTTCTCTGAGAGCAGTAGTGGGCTGATGAGATCTACCAAGATTTCTTCCCATGGGTGATTGGGCACTGGTAGTGGGTGTAGCGGTGCCGCCTTTTGTTCTCTCCTTATTTGTGTCCTTTGGCATATGTCACATCCATTAACGAAGCTTTTCACGTCTCTTCTCATGCCGGGCCACCAGAAGTCTCTAGCTAGAACTTCAAGCGTCTGATGTTGTCCTGGGTGTCCCGCATCTGGCGTGTTGTGGAATTCGTACATGATCTGGGGTCGTAGATCTTTTCCTGGTGGTATATAGATCCTTTTCTGGTAATACACCAATCCATTTTCTTCTGAGAACCCTTTGTTGGGATCCTTGAGCCCCTTGACAACTTCTGTTTCTCGACATTTGTGGGTTTGGATTTGCCGCTCTATGTCTGTGATAAAGGGGTTTCTGAAACGTGCTTCGCAGAGTAGTACCACAGGGACATTGATTTCCTCTGCCCCCGCTGTTCGTCACACAAAGCTTTTCAGGAAGGTGATTGTTCTATCCTCCTCTTTCCAATCGGGTTTGTCACAGTGAGAGAGAATGTCTGCCTTGGTGTTGGATTTGCTGGGTACATGCCGAATGATGAAGTCGTAGTCCTGTTGCTTGAGGTACCATCGCATCTGTCTACCGTTGAGCTTCTGTGGTTCCCTAAAATATTTCAGGTTTTCATGATCGGTCCATACTTCGAATGTTTCACGTGCATTGAGGAGGTATTGTCGCCATATTTGTAATGCTTCCATGATCGCGAGGAATTCTTTGTCATAGATTTCATAGTTGCGTTCTGCTGGGCTCATGGTTCGAGACATAAATGCTATTGGGTGCCACTTGCTGTCCTGTTCTTGAGATAGAATGGCCCCAATGGCATACCCTGATGCATCTGTTTCTATGCGGAACTGTCCCTCTGGTCATGGGAGTGCCAACACTGGTTCTTCGGTGACTCGTTGTTTCAGGGTATCAAATGCATGTTGTTCATCGGGTCCCCATTTCCATTCAGTCTTTCCTTTGAGGGCATTGAGAGGGCCTGCTATGTTGCTAAATCCCTCTATGAACCTTCTATAGAAGTTCATGAAGCCTAAGAAACTTTCAACCCCTTTTATATTGGATGGGGTGGTCCAGTTCCGGATGGCTTTGATCTTCTGTTGTTCCATCTCGACCTTTCTGTTTCCCACTTCTACTCCTAAGATGGGTACTTTTGGTACCCCAAACTCGCATTTGGATCGTTTGAAATACAGATTGTGTTGTGCTGCTATTTTCAGGAACCTCAGTGTTCTTTCCTGGAGTTCCTTCTCTGTCTGGGCTGGGATTACAAAGTCGTCCATGTAATTTGTTAAGGTGCCATCATGAATCATTTCTCGGAAAATTGTGGTCATCATTCACGAGAACATGGCTGGGGAGTTGCATAACCCAAAGAACATGACTGTTGGTTCAAATAGTCCCTGATTGGTTAGGAAGGCTGCCTTCCATTCGTCTCCTTCTTTGATATGAACATTATTGTACCCCCAAATGATATTGAACTTGTTGAATAGTTTGGCATTCTTGAGGCGGTCCACCACTTCGCTAATGAGTGGGATAGGCATTTTGTCCTTAACCGTGTGTTGGTTGATTTTCTGGTAGTCCTGTACCAACCACTTTGATCCGTCTTTTTTTGGTATGAAGAAACACGGGGCAGCATATTGGGACTTCGAAATCCGTATCCTTCCTGATTTGAGATTTTCGTCGATGAATGTGTTGAGTTCTTCTTCTTCTTTAATTGTCATGGGGTATATTTTAGCTCTGAGCTCTGGTGGCGCATTGTCCATGAGTTTGATCTCATGGTCCCACTGCGTGCGTTCAGGAAGTTGATTGAAGTTGGTTTTGTTGAATAGATGTGTGTACTCCTGCATATATGGAGGTAAGTCAGCTGTTGTGGTGGGGTCCGGTTGCTTTTCCTCTTCTTCCTCATCCTGTTCTTGGAGTTTTCGGAGGTGAGGTTCGACGCATATATCACGATGTGGGATATCACAGCTGGATGGGCACCTGGTGAACTTGATGATTCCTTCTTTCCAATTTATCTCTGGGTTGTGGTGTACTAGCCAGTCATGTCCCAAGAATATATCTGCTGAGTCTAAGGTGGTTACTACAGCCTCGAGTCGTTTTTTGTGGCCTTGGGTATCGAGGTCGATGTTGGCATAATGCGTGATCTGTTTATGACCACTGAGAGATCCGTCTGCATTGAATACTTCGAAGGGTTTGCATATTGGCTTTATAGGGATTCCCAATTCCTTGATCTTGTCTTCTGATATACATGTGTGTGTACATCCCGAATCGATAAGAGTTTTGACCGTCGCCTGTTGGTTTACCATGGATGTAGTGAGGAGTTCGCACTGAGAGTTTCGTCTTTGCGGGATAATATATTGTCTAGATCATGGAACAAAAACTCTATGGTTATAGGCTCGAAAATTTGTGCGTCTTATTTTGAGCCTTCTGAAAAATCCTCTTCCTTTGTTTTCTCCTCTTCCTTCTGGATTTCCACAAGTCCTCTAAAACTTGGCTTGTTTCGTCGTGGTGCTCTGCAGTGTTTGGAGATGTGACCAAACTTGCCACAATTGTAGCATTGGACTTTGGCTGGAGTGCGTGTGTTTCTGGGTTCTGGGCAATTTTTTGCAAGATGACCCTCCTTTCCGCAATTGAAACATTTCGAGTCCTTTCTTTCCGAATACTGAGGTGCCATCCGCCCAATTTCCATGGGCTGTCCCCTTCCTCCATAGGTAATGCCGCTTCCGGTAACATGGTGGTGTTTCATTTCTGTGAACTTGTATCCTTTTCCAACAGAGCCGATTGTGCTGACCCATTCTTTGTATGTATCGGGGTGGTATTCTGAGGGGTATCCCAAAATGGTTTTGATGACATCCAAGCATACATGTTTCTTTAGTAGGAAACATGTGTGAGCGTCGTCTGTCTGTGCCTTTCGTTTAAGGACTTTGAATTCGATCAGGAAGTCTTGGACATGCATGCGTCCTTGTTTAAATCCCTCTATTTTCCATTCGGCCTCTTCTTTCCCCATACCATCTGAAAACAGAGTTTCCAACTCCTTGGTCCAGGTTTCCCATATGAAGTCGTCCCAATAGTTGGGCTTCATTGTCTCTTTGACTTGAACTGATGCATATGAACCTGCGGTTCCTCCCTTCAGTCATGATAACACTGACGTGACTCGGACTTGTTCTTCTGTGATGTTGTTTCCTGCGATGTAGAACAGCATGCTGCGCCACCAATCCTCCCATTTGGTCCTTGACCCATCAAAGTAACCCAGTTCAGGTATATACAATTTGTGCTGTGTTTGAACTATTGTCTGCGTGATTGGCGCGGGGTTTTGTCCTTCGTTTTCTTGAGACATGTCTGATTCTTCTGTCTCCGTTTCTTCCGATGTTGACCGTCTGCTGATGTTGAGCGATCCTAATGCTACTGATAGATGTTCTACATCTTGACCAGAATCTTCTTCTGTTTCTTCGTGTTTTGGTTCGGGTTCTCTTTCGTCTGTTGACAATTCCTCCGGTGTTTCATTGTCTCTTTCTTCCTATAGCAGTTGTTGCACGTATTCCTCGTCTGCCAGTTGTTCAGCTATACTTGTTGCTAGAGCCCACTGTCGTTTCCTTCTGACAGGATCGTCCTCACTGTAGGACC
>KQ961986.1:97511-119683 GCA_001563735.1 Leucoagaricus sp. SymC.cos | reverse complement strand
GACCAAGCTCGACAGAGTCTTACTAGCCTTCACCTCACTGAGAACTTGTGAAAGGCGATACAGTTTACTCATGTCGGAATATCTATGGGCCAACTGTCAAACAGCACTCACCTCAGCTGGCAAGATGGAAATCACTTTACAATGACTTTTGCAATTCCCTGCCCTCCAAGAGCTCCCACACTCTCTACAGGAACTATATGAGAAACTCACAAAGAGGCACAGTTGAACCTCAAAACATGGATCTCCCTCCTTACTATTCAAGAAACCCTCCACATTATCAAACTATTGATTCCAGATGGAGACAGATGACTCACCACACTTGACAAAGACAACGAGATGACGAGCGAGTCAATGACTCATCATATGTGGATCACTCTTGCCCAATGCATGAGAACTCTCAAGGATCGACGAACCGAGAATGACATGATACTCTGGATCAATCATCATCCTCTTCCTCGAAACAACCCCCAACAAAATACTTGAGAAAACCACCCAAAAAGCTCTCAAATATCCAACATGGCCTCCAGGACCACTATACACTCTGTTGATGGCCAGGAAAATCACCGAGAAGCTCAACATCAAATATCTGAGATACAATGCCCTACTCCACAAGGAATTAGAGCCCAATCACCTCCAACTGCCTATTGACATGCTAACCATGCTCAAAGAGAATTGGACCAAAGCCGATGTAGGAATCGCAGGTGTGGCTGCTGACACCCCTGCAACAATGAAGAAGGATTTCCAACTCCTGATTGTGATGAAGAAGGAACCATATGAGCCAGTCCTTTCAGCCATTTATCACGATATCCTTCACCCTACTATAATGGTTATGACACCAACTATGACAACTACCCCTACAAGAATATTGGAAGTGTCTGATGCAGACAGTCCAGAGAATATATTGACAGGAATATGTTATAATGTGAAGACCACTATCATAGGACCCATACCATATGGGACAGAAGAGAATGTGAACATTTACACTGTACTACCCCCACTTCCCCATGCTGCTCACAATCATTACCAACTTACTCGACAACGACTTTACCATCCCAAACACAATATTGCCACTGCTCTACTGAACAACGCAAAGGCCTCACATTTAGAAGGTATCTTAGAAAGAACCTTAAATGAAGGGGATAGTGTAATGGCCCAGGAACTCATCAATAATTTGATGCCTTATTTGAATTTCTATCACTAGGATATTAAAGGAGCCACAGGAGAAGATGATGAAGAGATACGACTCCCAATTCTACTACCAGAGGAATTACCAGAGAAGCCCTACCTCAATCCTATCCTCTTAGATGCTTACAATAATCCTCCCTTCAGAAGATATATCTTGAATGGGAAAGTGATTTGTACCCTCAAGAATCAGTCACCTGACATAGTCACAAACAGCTGGAAAATCATTGATGAAGATGACGCACCTACATTATGGTGACATCCATATATGGATCATCAAGGATGAGTGCTTATGCAAGTCCTTGTACAACAACTCCTTACTGGAAGTTATCAAGCCAGTCTTATGACCCCGAGGATCCAGATAGCCCTTGATGCCATGAAAAATGATTTAACCACTCTGCCACTCTCGCCAACCCTATCATATGCAGACATGCCAGTATCTCCACCATGAACCATACCTCTTCCTCTTCCCACCAAGGATTCCATGGATTATACCACAGACACTAGCGAATCAGCATGAAGTGTCTTGCATAGCCAAAGTGTCTTCCCAAAGACCAACATTATGGACTACACTCACTCCTGCTATACTCTCTCTCCAGAACCTATGTAGGAACTATGACTGATGAGTACCCTTTATAATTCTCACCCCTATGCCGTCTTCCATTTGATTACCCTGATGATCAACCTTCTTAATTCCCGAGTCATCATCAGTGAATGTATTATTAGTTACGACTTCTTATGATTGACTTTTATAGTTTTATGATCCATTATCCTAGTAGACGTAAACTTCACACTTCTTGACTTCGACATCTAATTAGCAAATGTATTATTAGATAGTGATGCTGTATGTCTCCCTCCTCCCCTCACTCCCTTGAATGTTTTACTTTCTATGTTGACTATAGGACCATGACCTTGTAGTATAGATTATGTGCAAACTTCACCTATGTCTCATGTACGAGAAACTTTACTATGTAGACTTCTATTGCCTTATACAGTAGGAAAAAGAAT
The DNA here is from genome assembly GCA_001563735.1 of Leucoagaricus sp. SymC.cos. NCBI lineage: Eukaryota > Fungi > Basidiomycota > Agaricomycetes > Agaricales > Agaricaceae > Leucoagaricus > Leucoagaricus sp. SymC.cos. The sequence continues at coordinate 117,493 of KQ961986.1, read as the reverse complement.
CTGTATATATCTAGATAGAATGTATATATAGCGAAGAGGCACTCTCATAGAAGCTTAGCTTCCATCCTCTTCAGTTACTCATCTACATAACTCCTAAGATGCTTTACCTTAGTGAGACGTCTCTCATGCCTTCACTGATTGACTTACTGTCAGAAGAAGAACCCCTGTATTGCAGAGCTACCCACAAGTTAACCTCATGCATAACAATCTCAGCAAGACGTTTACCTCTCCTGTGAGTAAATAATCTTATTCCTGCCTCATATCCCCTAGTAGGATGAAATGATGGTTGCACCCATTTCAGACACAAACTGGATGAGTATCAAGTCAGTATCAGGCATATCAATCTTGCGAGAGTATGTGAAGATGATAGAGAGACTTCACCTCAGTCCCTTCAGAATAGGACTTGTGTAGTCAGCTTCTCTTTGGGAAGACGTAAGTATCGTTCATGACAAAGTACTACTGACCCATAGAGATAGGCGCTCATTGCTCTATGGGAATGAGGTCCTGCTGATAAGCACCTGTAACAGCTGTCTCCAGTCTCATGGTGATGTATGAGGAATATCTTGTGAAGATGGGATTTGTTCACTCTAAGGAAGTGTTTTTCTCAGCAAACCCACTGAAAGATACTCTGTACATGATTGTGGCATGGATCATGAACTTGTGAGTGTTTTCCTGCCTCAGGTTTTGTCTGATTGACCTCATAGTGGTGGCTGTCATAGGTGTGATGAGATCAACCTTAATGGTTCTCACCGAGATATCAATGAGGTTCAAGCGACTCATTCTCATGGCCAAAAGATGTGTATAGCAATGACTTATGCATTTGGTCACTTGGGTGGACCTAATGGGAGTATGCACTAGCATAAGAATGCTCTTGGAGAGTGGAAGGGGAACCCATCTATGTCTACTATTATGTCCACCTATATGTTGAGTCTGAAGCAGAGAAAGGTATGAGCTGTTTATACTGATCTGAATCTGCCAATTTTGACTTCTCTTTCTTTTATCTCTCTCTATCCCATACAATTCTAAATCATTATTCATTTACTACTACCACAATCTACAATATTGGGCTTGTCTACAACTAGGTACAAGCAGGAGAGGCACCAACAAGTGCCTGAGCAATCACAGCTGTGAGTGACTCTCACCATGCCTTGTGTGAAGAAGAGTGAATTGAGTACACTAACTGCTACATTCTTATCTGAATTATGCTATCAGGACATGATGAAGCAGTTGTATGAGTACAACACCAATCCCATTCACTATACACTTGGTGCTCCAACTGCAGTACCTCTTCGACCCAAGAAACAAGCAAGGTACCAGTGTCCAAGTTACCACACAGAGCAGAATACTAACAATACCAGCAGCTTGACAACACCAGCTTGTGACTCTACAGTGACTAACTGGGCTAGCCCAGTTCTCCAATGGCTGTTGATTTTGGCCTATACACTTATGTTCACCTGCTTGCTGCAGGTTGATGAGTTGCTAAAGATACAGTCACAGGATATCACAGTTGACAATGACCAAGATCCTGACTATCGGAGAATACAAGTTACTCTGCACTGGCAGAAGACCAATCAGCATGGAAGTGAGTATTAGTATATTTTATTGTTTCAATCTGTCCAGTAAAGAATGTGATGCTGACTAGTTGGACCTCAATATCTGGTCACCACTACTATTTAGATATTCAGCCATTTGTTCTCACTGAGTTCCCAGACCACATGGCTCACCTCTGTCCTGTTTGAGCCTATGCCAGCTATCTGCATGCAACACAGATCACTGGTGGATATGTCTTTTGCAAAATTATGGCAGATGACTATATCTCTGAAACTCCTATGGTGAGTTGAGAAGTTTAATCTAATTGTCATCACCAACTTTGAACTCAAGCAATGTCACATCATGAATTTACCACTCTAACTCCACTACTAGACCTCAGAAACCTTCCTTAAAATATTTCGGATGAACCTTCTAGATGTTGGAATTGACCATATCCCCTATGACACTCACTCATTTCACCATGGAGGTTGTCAGTGGATGTCTGTTGACTTTTGCTGGCCTTTGTGGCAGGTGTGTGAGTGGGATGGCTAGTCAGCTGAGTTTTCAAGTCTCACAATCGTCAAGTACCTCACCTCTTGGAATGATAATCCAATGAATGCAAGAAAGGACTTTTTTGACTTCAACCATCCTCCAACTCTCATGTGTCCAAGCTGCAGGCAGAACTGCAACTGTGCTCCAGGATGTTGAGCATTGAATCACTATAGCATGCTTGACAGTTTTCACATCACACCAATAAATTATAATTGCTCTCATGTATCAGTAGCAGTAGAACAGCATTATCAAGTGCACTTGTAATATTAAGTATCATAATTAATGAATCTAAGATATGAGTATCAAGTCCAGCAAAGCAATGAGACAAGAGAGAGAGGGAGAGAGAAAATGGAAGTAGGAGGTGCATGTATATATAAGAGATACTATGACACTCAGACAGAAACAACTCCAAGACAGAATGTGATGTTCCATCTTCACTGCTGCTGGTCCTGACCAGTCTTCTGTTGCTTAGCATAGTGGTGGGCAATGGCTGCAGTGTTGGTCAGAGGGATTGACCTCTTCCCTGCCTTGCAATAGACAAACTCAGCCTCGAATGAGTCTCCCATCTCCTGTTTAGCCTTTGCTACAATTTTGTTGTTGACCTGAGCATGCTTACCTCAAAGGATGTGGAGAATCGTCATGAACAGCAGGAGGTCACCGTCATCACCATTGTCATCATCATCATCATTGTCATTATTATTGCTCTTGTCCTTTGTCTGAATCTTCTTCTTCTTATCTGTCCTGTCTTGAAACCTCTTCTTAAACACCCTCTCACCCATTTGATGCCAGCATAAAGCAACAGTCTGCAGAGGTTGTGAGTGTCAAGACAACCCAAGACATGTCAGCAGTGACATGGATGTGAACACACCTTCCAGTTGAGGTAGACCTGCTTGACAGGGTTCCATCAGTTGACCTGACCTCAAGGAGGGTACTTGTAGACATTGGGCTAGTACTTGAGTGCAATTGGGTGGCCATAAATATAGAGGAGGCCCACTAATGGATTCTAGCTAGGGAGAGTGTCATCCCACATCTTTGCCAGCTGAGGGATGTTCTTGGTAAGGTCAGCAGAAGGTGCCATTGGGACAGTAGAGAGCTTGAAGGAGAGGACAGTGCTGTTTCCAAGCTTTAGAGTCCAGTCAGGTTCGATCCCACTATTGTTGCCAGTCAAGAAAGTGGTGACAGTGCCAGTGACAGCCTCGGCCACTGGTGGAGGAGGTGGGGTGGTAGACAGCACAGCTGGCAGTGAATTGATGGAGGAAGACAAGGAGAAAGATGGGGCCCAGGAGGAAGAGTGGTCTGGGACTGCAGAGGTGAGTGATGAAGTTGTCATGGAGAGAGAAAGAGACTTGGAGGCTGCATGAGGCTCAACTGCTGTTGACAGAGCTAGCATATCAGTACTGTAGGTCACTGTCCTCTAGATCAGTGCATGTGAGAAAGTGGTTGGAGAACTGCTCTTGGCAGCATGCCACTCGACATTTCTCTGGGCCTATTTGCAAGTAGAGCATTGATGCTGCCATATCAGTCAGTGACACCATCAGTGCAGTGAAAGCAAGAGAGAAAAAACAGTACTCACCCACAGGAGCAGAAATACCTTCTGCTGCAGTAAACATGTGTCAACAAAGCACTCCATCATGAGCTGGGTTGAGATATTGCTAGAGCTACCAGCTACCTGCTAGTTCATGCCATTTGACCCAAACAGGGTCTCATGTCATTTCACAGATACCTTGGCTGCTGTCTTCTTGCCCTTAACCTGGGGCCCACATTGGTGCTGCCTTCGAGCACCAGTGCCAAGGCTGTTGAGATGAGTGGGTAAGTCTCAGAGCACAAACACACACAAGAACCATTATCAGACTCACTAGTTCTTCCATTCATTCTAGCGTTCACTGAGGGCATGGAGCTGAGATGCTAAGTCAGCCTTGTTCCCTTTCATGCTAAGTCTGAGACTGTGGCAGAGCTCATGGAGCTGCCACAGATCCTGTTCCCTGCTGTTGCAAGAAAGAAAGAGCATTAGTAGATAAAGCAAGAGAAAAAGAAAAGAAGAGAAGAGAAAATTGAGGGGACATACAGGTCAGTCATGACAAGAGCATATTCTCCATTAGCAGCACATGTTCCTGGGAGTGGAATGACATCTTGGTTATAGTCTGGCTCCTTCCTGTCAGTGACATGATTGTCAGTCTCCAATTTTCCTTCTACTGAAGCTAGTGGCAGTGGTAGCAGTAGAGGTGAGGATGGTGAGGATGGTGGGGAAGGCAAAGGAGGTGGTGACAATGCTTGTAGTAGAGGTGGTGGAGGTGACAGTGGCAGTGGGAGATCTCGTTACATACCAATCCTTTGTGCAAAAAGGCTGGAGAGACTGAATGCAAGAAGAGCAAGCCAGAACAAGAGGAGGCCATGAATTAACAAGAGTAGCAGTGAGCTCACATTGTCGAAAATGGCAGCAGAGAGGGTGTCAATGTTGGTGGTGTCAGGAGAGAGTGGCCACAGAAGAAACAGTGCTCAAAATGGCAGTAAGAGCAGGGATTGGCAATGGCAGGCCTTGCCAGCTATGCTAGAAAGTTGTCAAGGCTGCAAAGACTGGACTTGATCCTGTGCTAACATTGATCATGTGAGGCAGGGACCAGAAAGATTGAATAGGAGAGGCATCAGCACTATATATATTGATTAAATATTGCTATTATGTCGAGTGTACCAGTCAAGCCAAAAAAGAGCAGACAAGGAAGAGAGGTATCAGTGAGACCTAAGAAAAGGAGAGGCCACAGCAGCCTGAGCTCAGGCTTCCAGCTTCAAAGATGTAAACCAAAAACAGACAACAGCATGCTGTATGGGCAGTATAAAACAGCTCACATACATGTGGGAGGGAAAGGGGAGGGGAGGAGGAGACAGAGCACCAGCACACCCCTCAATGAGTGAGAATAATGAAACCAGGATAGCAATAGCATGGCCCATGATGGATAGCAGTGTTTCTCTCCCAAAATTGGGCAACTAGGGTACCTTGGGGGCTGCTACTAAACAGACCCAAATGCTGCTGGCACTACCCAGCACCAAGGCTTGACCCAGAGTGTCTCATATTTGGCTGAACCCTGAGCACCCAAACCATGCCAAACCAGGATGGTCCCCTACCCCTCACGTGAGCAGTGGCCATGACAGAGACCATGAACAATCTGAGAGAAGCTGCATTGTGCTGGGAAATGGACAGTCCACTGAATTGAAGGACAGTCTGTCACATACTGGGACTGTCGTGCTTGCTAGCCATAGGTGTCCTGCTGTGGTTTGTAATGGTCCTGCTTCACTCTCCTAGTGACTGTCACCTTCCCTCTTCCCCCTTCCCTGAGCACTGCCCTTAGCTTTCAGCATCAACAACTGCCATGGCCCAGTATCCTCACTACCATGAGGGCTACATGACATGCTCTCATACAGGTTCTGTCATTCATTCATTGGCTTATTCCACTATAAAACATGAGCTCATGCCTGTCTAGTCCCTCCTCCATCATCCTGTGTTCAGCACTTGGATGTTTGCAGGACTCTTGCTGAAATGATGGCAGCCTCAACAAGATTCTCATTGGTAGGTGCCATGTTCCTTTCAGGCCAATGTGTCATGTATCTTACTCTTATTCGCAGCATCCCTCCCTCCTAACAGCACTCAATCTTTGCTATCAAGCAGCTCAAGGACAGACTACCCTTTCAGATGATAACATCCAGAAGAAGTCCACTCTCCACCTCATCTTCTGTCTCCATAGTGGTATGCAGATCTTTGTTGAGACCTTGAGGGTAAAAACTGTTTTTCCTTGAGGTGAAGTCTTCCGACACCATTGACAATATCAAGGTCGAGATTCAGGATAAGAGGAAGGGTATGTGATATCATGCTATGGTGGCACCTTTCATGCTTTCATTTGGCATGAACAATGAGTGCTACAAGTGCTACAAGGTCTGTAATCTTTCCATAGGCTATCTATTCTGAAGTATGCAACTAACAGTCTGTTGCTAGATGCACTAGTCTCTGACAAGCCTCTAAACTGTGAGTCCTCCATTCCTCTTTCATTCTCTCTCTCTCTCCTTGAGTTCCCCCATCCTCTCGTCAATCATTTCCAGAGTCATGACTGGCTTGTTGCTCAGTTTTCTGATAGTTGCCGGAGAGGGAGTAGTGAACAGCACAAGTGGAGGACAGGGCCAGTCCAAGTCATTGCATCAGTTTGTGTGCAAAATGGACATCTAGTGATGAGACTACACCTTTTCCTCTTTGTCCTCTGTCTTCTTGACTGGCCCTTGACTCTTCCTTTCGAGCTTGATGGCCCTTGTTGGATGTTCAGTAACTGTCATTAGCTGCTCTCTCCCTTCCAATTATCCTCACTTCCAGAACTGATCTCAATAACTGCTACTGCACTGCTGCTCCCTTCCTTCTGATCATCCTCACTTCCAGAACTGATCTCAATGACTGCTACTACACCTTGAGGTTCCTTTCAGTGCTGTCTTCCTACTGTACTTGTGATCACCTCAACCTCCAGCTCAGATGATGAATTCTTGATCACAATTACCTCCTCTACAGTAGATGTAGTACCTGTCACCATTTTCCTGAGTTGTTGATCTGTGTAGTCTTGTTGCGATGTGCCTTTGAGCTACTCAACCATGGTGATGGGAAGGATGAAAAGGTTCATGTCTCTATTCTGCTGATCATCTGAAAAGCTTATAAACTGTCTCAGATAACCCCTTGTTTCTGATCCCTTCCTTCTACTGACTTAGAGGCTTTCAGATCCCTTCTCAAAGTGAGTCCTTCACTCCTGTTGTTTCGAGACTTTACTTTTTGCTCATGTACCTGCTTGCATTAATCTCTAGGCTTCAATCTTTAAGCTTTTTGGTCTGGTTAGTGTAGCTCTCACCATGAGTCTTTCTCTCTAGCAATGTCTACCTCTACATACTGCAGCTACATGTAGCCCAGTATGATCAATATTTATATATTACTGTCTGACTTTGTCTTACTCAGTAGTCTAACTGTTTTCAACCCACTCTTGACCATCCATCACCTTTCAGCCTCCAGAGCTCTCTCCCTCTTCAGTCTGTGGTTTGCTAAGCTCCTTCTGCTGTGAAACTCATACTTGTCCTCTGGCTTGGCCTCATGCTCAGTGAGGCTGTTGAACTGCAATGATTGACCTCAATTCTCCTGCTTTTAAGGGCCTCTTGAAGCTTTTAGCTGATGACAAGGCCATCAAAGCAGCTATTTCTAATAATGTCAACTGCGAAGGAGAGTCAAGGCTGCAGGCAAACTCCCACTCAGACACTGGAGACTCTCAGTCTGGAGGTCTGGACTCTGTTGTGAAGGAGATAATCACTGCTACCTCAAAAGGTGTAACTAAGAAGACAGCTAATAAGTATGAGTGGTATGAGTCTTTATATTTGCTCTCAAGCAGCTTTCTCTGACTGGTGTGCTGTCTCCAGTCTCATGGTGATGTGTGAGGAATATCTTGTGAAGGTGGGATTTGTTCACTCTAAGAGAGTGTTTTTCTCAGCAAACCCACCAAAAGATGCTCTGTATATGATTATGGCATGGATCATGAACTTGTGAGTGTTTTTCTACCTCAGGTTTTGTCTGATTGACCTCATAGTAGTAGCTATCATAGGTGTGATGAGATCAATCTTGATGGTTCTCACTGAGATGTCAATAAGGTTTGAGCAACTCATTCTCATGGCCAAAAGATGCATGCAGCAATGATTTATGCATTTGGTCACTTGGGTGGACCTAATGGGAGTATGCACTGACATAAGAATGCCCTTGGAGAGTGGGAGGGGAACCCATCTATGTCCACTATTGTGTCCACCTATATGTTGAGTCTGAAGCAGAGAAAGGTATGAGCTGTTTATGCTGATCTGAATCTGCTGATTTTGACCTCTCTTTCTTTTATCTCTCTCTATCCCATGCAATTCTAAATCATTATTCATTTATTACTACCACAATCTACAATGTTGGGCTTGTCTGCAACTAGGTACAAGCAGGAGAGACACCAACAAGTGCTCGAGCAATCACAGCTGTGAGTAACTCTCACTATGCCTTGTGTGAAAAAGAGTGAATTGAGTACACTGACTGCTACATTCTCATCTGAATTATGCTATCAGGACATGATGAAGCAGTTGTATGAGTACAACACCAATCCCATTCACTATACACTTGGTGCTCCAACTGCAGTACCTCTTCGACCCAAGAAACAAGCAAGGTACCAGTGTCCAAGTTACTACACAGAGCAGAATACTAACAGTACCAGCAGCTTGACAACACCAGCTTGTGACTCTGCAGTGACTAACTGGGCTGGCCCAGTTCTCCAACAACTATTGATTTTGGCCTATATACTCATGTTCACCTGCTTGCTGCAGGTTGATGAGCTGCTTAAGATACAGTCACAGGATATCACAGTTGACAATGACCAAGACCCTGACTGTTGGAGAATACAAGTTACTCTGCACTGGCAGAAGACCAACCAGCATGGAAGTGAGTATTAATATACTTTATTGTTTCAATCTGTTCAGTAAGGAATATGATGCTGACCAGTTGGACCTCAATATCTGGTCACTACTATCATTCAGATATTCAGCCATTTGTTCTCACTGAGTTTTCAGACCACATGGCTCACCTCTGTCCTGTTTGAGCCTATGCCAGCTATCTGCATGCAACACAGATCACTGGTGGATATGTCTTTCACAAAATTATGGCAGATGACTATATCTCTGAAACTCCCATGGTGAGTTGAGAAGTTTAATCTAATTGTTATCACCAACTTTGAACTCAAGCAATGTCACATCATGAATTTACCACTCTAACTCCACCACTAGACCTCAGAAACCTTCCTTGAAATATTTCGGATGAACCTTCTGGATGTTGGGATTGACCATATCCCCTATAGCACTCACTCATTTTGCTGTGGAGATTGTCAGTGGATGTCCATTGACCTTTGCTGGCCTTTGTTACCTTCGCTGGCCTTTGCAGCAGGTGTGTGAGTGGGGTGGCTGGTCAGCTAAGTTTTCAAGTCTCACAATCGTCAAGTACCTCATCTCCTGGAATGATAACCCAATGAATGCAAGAAAGGACTTTTTTGACTTCAACCATCCTCCAACTCTCATGTGTCCAAGCTGCAGGCAGAACTGCAACTGTGCTCCAGGATGTTGAGCATTGAATCACTATAGCATGCTTGACAGTTTTCACATCACACCAATAAATTATAATTGCTCTCATGTATCAGTAGCAGTAGAACAGCATTATCAAGTGCACTTGTAATATTAAGTATCATAATTAATGAATCTAAGATATGAGTATCAAGTCCAGCAAAGCAATGAGACAAGAGAGAGAGGGAGAGAGAAAATGGAAGTAGGAGGTGCATGTATATATAAGAGATACTATGACACTTAGACAGAAACAACTCCAAGACAGAATGTGATGTCCTATCTTCACTGCTGCTGGTCCTGACCAGTCTTCTGTTGCTTAGCATAGTAGCGGGCAATGGCTGCAGTGTTGGTCAGAGGGATTGACCTCTTCTCTGCCTTGCAATAGACAAACTCAGCCTCAAATAAGTCCCCCACCTCCTGTTTAGCCTTTGCTGCAATTTCATTGTTGACCTGAGCATGCTCACCTCAAAGAATGTAGAGAATTGTTGTGAATGGCAGGAGGTCACCATTATCACCATTGTCATCATTGTCATTGTCATTGTTGTTATTGCTCTTGTCCTTTGTCTGGATCTTCTTCTTCTTGTCTGTCCTGTCTCAAAACCTCTCCTTGAATGCCCTCTCACCCATTTGATGCCAGCACAAGGCAACAGTCTACAGAGGTGGTGAGTGTCAGAACAACCCAAGACATGTCAGCAGTGACATGGATGTGAATGCACCTTCCAGTTGAGGTAGACCCGCTTGACAGGGTTCCATCAGTTGATCTAACCTCAAGGAGGGTACTTATAGACATCAGGCCTACCCTTCTTTCCCATGAACCACCATCATCGATATTTCTCTAGTGGTTTTACTATGAATACAACAACCTACAAACATGAATCTATGGGCGATAGTAGCAGAGAGTTGAATAAGAAAGGTGGTGGAAGATTTAGTGATGTGTCAGCCAAACTCAAGACTGTCACTACATGTGCTGGGTGCATGACATCTGCTGTTGATGTCCAAGCCACTGAACAAGCTATGTCTAAAGCTGTAGCTGATGAGTCAAGCTCCGAATATGAATCCTCTTCTGATGAAGAACCTCCTTCTAATGTCAGAGGCTGCTCAATGTCTCGACACTGTATTTCTAGGGTGTCATCTATCATCTCTCATAAACAACAATCTAGGTCAGCCTTGCCTGTCCTCAAAACTCATCAAACTATGATGATGGTACTACATATGTAACCACCTCCTCCTAATCAACAAGTCCTTCAAAGAGGGTGCACCACACCTACCAATGTCTAACCTTCCATCATAGAAGGCACACTTACCTCTTGACTTATGAAAATCATGGGAACATGTCCAGCAGTGAACATGGATATCCAATCTCCTGCTTCCATTTCTTCTAAACATCGACAACATACAGTTGATTTCGATGTCCAACCTAACCCATCTCAAATGTGGAATCAATTTGAGAAAATAGTTGACAACAACAAGCTGCTCCCCAGTGTTGTAAGCCTTATCAACAAGGCTGGATCTACCCTTAATCTTGACACTCCCTCTATGCATTTGGGACCACATATGTCTGGACCCAACCTGTGTGCCAACCCGAGTGAGTGGGCAGACACCAATCTTTTCCCTTCCCTTGACCTGGCTAGAGTCACTCTGGAGCCTCAGGCCCCAAAGCTGAATCTGGCTATTGCTGAGCTTGCTGGCACTGGTGTCTCACAAGCTAATACACACACAGCACCTATTCAACAACAGGCACTGCCACAAAACAATGATGCTGATATGCTAGATGTTGGAAATATGGATATGGTCAATGCTACTCAAGGCAGTAATACCAACTCCAAACTGGTCAAAAATCCTCCAGTTGAGGAATTTAAAGAGACTATTGGTAAAGCAGCATTGACCCTTCAAGAATGCACAGACTGGATTCATCTCTTCCCAGTCAATAAAGGTATATATATCCCCAGTGGAGCAATAGCTGATGAGCTTGCCTATCTGCTTATGGCTATATATGATGGTGGATGGGAACACACTGTCATAGAAGACTCTAGTATCATTGAAGGTTATGTTCCGAAAGGCATAACTAATTTCACCCTCAAACACCTTATGGATAGGCTATTCTTCCCTTCAAGGCCACTGTTCATGAAGAAGAAAAACAAAGGCAAAGCAAAGAAAGTTGTTCCTTCCTCTCAGCCTCTTGAAAATCAAGATGTCGAAATGATATCAACTGAGGGCATCAAATAAGCTCAAATCAAGCCTATGCCCAAACATACTCCCTCTAAGCCTCCCATCAAAGTGGCTTTCCCTCCTCCACCTGCGCCCAAGGTGAGTGATCCACCTCAGTGCCCTAGCACAAAATCTTCTGCCCCTTCTGCACAACTGTGCAAGTCATATGCTGCAGCTTCCCACTCCAATGCCCCAACTCCTTCTACCATGGCCACCAAACAAGTTATTGATTTGGTAGAGCTTGTTAAATTATATGGTGATAAATTACCCACTGAGTGAATTGCTGCCATGCACCAAGCTGCTGTTGGAAATGCCAACAGTGGAAATACTAACAATACTTCCATTCCTCAGAAAAAGAAGTTCATCATCAAATCAACTACATGGGGACCTATCAGGAAACAAGTCCTCATTCTGTATTCCAAAATGGTGACTGTTCATTGCCTCCAATGTCACCAACATACCCCCAAGACTATCAATTGTGGTCTCATTGATCAACATTCCAAGCTTCACATTCTCACCATGTCTGAAGGATGTTCTGGTGCCACGCTTGGCCTTTCCTTTTCTATAAATCTTGTGCCCACTCCTGCCAAAAATGACATTATTCATGAATGGATTTCAAAAGCCATTCAATGCAACAAAGACAAAGTCCCTGTCCCCCAGGCTCCTATGTCTAAGTCCTGCCTCAAAATCATTGGGATCAACTTCTATATGCCTACTGAATGGCACAACAATGGTTCCAATCAGCTGACAGCTGATGATGTTTTATATGTCATGAACCGAAACCCATTATTTGAATGAATTATGCTTGCTTCTCCTCCCTGAGTCATGAAAGCTACTCTGCACTCTGACATGGCCATTATTTGGTTTGATATCTGGGATTCACAGAATGGTACCAATGCCAAACTTTTTACTAACCATTCTTTTAATTTTGACAAAGACGTTGCTGTTATCCAGGCCTGCAACATACACTCTGGAGTTGCCCAATGCCAGAATTGCTGGAAATGGGGTCATATTACTGCTAAGTGCAAATCTCAAGGATAGAAGTGTGCTAAATGCGGCAGTCCTCACAAGACCAAAAATCATTGTCACATAGCCTGGTGCTGTCAAGCAAACCCTAAAGCAAAACTTCCTCATGAGGCAACTGAGAAAGGAATGCCATGTCCTCACCAATTTAAATGCCTAAACTGCAAAGGCAATTATCTAGCTAATGATAGGCAATGCCTATACTGGCGCAACAGGTTTAACAAAACCTGGCACACTAATAAGGCTGAAGAAGCCCAAGCCCAAAGGGCCAAATGTATCTCCATCGCTGTTCAACAACAAAATGAGACTGACATCTCCTTTAACCCATGGGGCTGACAAGGGCCTAACCCTTCTTCATGAAGAATTTAACCCTTGATTCTCTTTGTATTTTCTCTTTTAATGCTAATCACAATTACTCCATTATGGAAACTTCTCTTGTTACTTTAGTTGATAACTTTGACATTATTTTCTTCCAAGAACCTGCCTGGAATGTTGTTAGAAAGACTATTTCTACTAATTTTGTTTTAGGCAAAGACGTTATAGGGGCACTGATTCATCCTGACTGGATATACCTTGCTCCTTCTCTTCCCTCTCCCCTCAAACCTCGCATTATGGCTTATGTTCACAAACATTTGTCATATTTATGACCATCCATTGTTAATTCATATACTGACCTCAATTGTGACATCTTTGTCCTTTCCCTGTCCTACAACCAACACGTTCATTACTTGATGAACATATACTCTGACAACAAACACCTTGCCCTGGACCATCTCCAACAATACATCAATCTATTACCCCCATTACTCTATGTAGGCAGAGACTTCAACATATGCTCCAAAGAGTGGGACACTATCTGCCAAACACATTCAAAACATGCAGTTTGCCTCATTGATCTCATGACTGATCTAGGTCTTGATTGATCTATTCCCATTTTCGATGTACCCACAAGGTATTCTGCTGATCCATCCAAAAATAACACAATGATCAATCTCATGTTTGTCACCAATGAAGTCAATGTTGATGGTCATTATATCCTACCCAAACATCGATTACAATCTGATCATGCACTGCTTGCGATCACAATCTCCATCTCTCCTAAATTTATCCCTGTTCAAAGAAAAGGGCTTAAACGAGGATCTGATGAAGAACAGAGTTTCATTAACAAGTTGGCAGTAGGGCTTTCAGCATTACTGTCAGTAAATCTTTCGACTGAAGTGGATATCCAAAATGCTTCAGTGCAGATAGCTGACCTCATTAGTGTGTCATGGGACAAGCATGCCACTATGAGTTTTATTTCAATGTGCTCTAAGCCATGGTGGAATGATGAGTGTGGAGAAGCTTTATGATGATACTGGAATGATCGCGTCAAAGATAACTGGTGTGCCTTTCGAAATTCAGTGCATATGGCAAAAAGAAGATTTTTTGATGCCAAAATTGAGGAAATCTTGGAAAACAACAAACAGCCTTGGGATCTCATGCCTTGGGTCAAGGATCGCAAATTGCCACCTACTCAGGCCATTATCCACAACAACAAACCCTGCCATTCACTTGAAGCACTTTGGGAGGCCTTTGACCAAACATATAATTCTGCATCTAACAGAACTATTAATGCTCATGTGCTTGACAACTTATGCAACATCCCCAAAAGGAAATGGATCCCATTTTCCCTTCTTGAACTTACTGAGGCTCTCAAAAGCTGTTCTAACATGTCTATGCCTGGTCTTGATCATGTCTCCTGGGCTCACCTCAAAATGCTCTTGTCTGCTGATGACCACATTCCCCTTTTCCTCACTTGGCTAGCTAATGCATGCTTATCTATCGGTTACTGGCCTTCTCACTTCAAAGAATCAGTTTTGGTTGTCATTCCTAAACCAAATAAACCATCTTACCATCTTCCAAAAACCTTTTGGCCCATCATGCTCTTGAATACTCTGGGCAAACTTTTTGAAAAAATACTTGCTAAACATATGCAATATGAAGCAGTCAAACATGAAGCCATTTTTCCTTCACAATTTGGAGGAATTATACAACGTAGTACCAAAGATGCTGGAGTCTTTCTTACTCACCTTATATGTGCTGGCTGGGACCAAAAGTTACATACTTCTGTTTTAGCCTTTGACTTTTCACAATTTTTCCCATCTCTTAATGATTTGATGCTTTTGAGTATTCTTAAAAAACAGGGCTTCACACCTGAAATTGTCTCCTTTTTCTCAAATTACTTGATAGGATATTCTACCACATATTTGTACAATTCCTTTTCTTCACCCCAGTTTGATTTCAATACAGGAGTAGGACAAGAGTCTGCTCTCTCTCCCATTCTTTTGGGTCTCTATTTAGCACCTCTTCTTTTCCTAGCTAGTCAGAGAAATTCTGGCCTCATTTCCTTCTTATCCTTTGTAGATGATGGTACAATAGTAGCTCAAGGCTAATCATGGCATGAATGCCACAACAAAATCAAGATGGCTTACTGCTCTCTTGTAGACCTTGTGAACTCTTTTGGACTTCTCTTGGAACATGACAAGTCTGAAGTGTTCAACTTTTCTTGGATCCCCAGAGACAACAACCCTTCCATCGACCTCAGCTTCATGCCATTCACCTCTTCATCACCCCTCAAACCCCAAGAATTCTGGTGATACTTGGGGTTCTACTTTGATCACAAATTGACCTTTAATGAACATGTATGCTACTGGTCAACAAAAGCTCTTTCCTCTGTCTGCATGATGAAAATGCTTGGCAACTCAATGTGTGAACTCCTACCTCATCAAAAACAACTCCTATATTGTTTGTATGTCATCCCCCTCGCTACATATGGATGCCGATTATGGTATTTCTCTGGAGCCAAAATTGTTAACAAACTCAAATTGTTATGACAAATGCAGCATAATGCTACCTTATGGATCATGGGCACATTCCATACTTCACCTTCTGGAGGTGTTGAATCTCTCGCTGGGCTCATCCCAATACACCTCTACCTTAAAAAACTCACCAAGCATGCATGTCTATAATACATCACACTTCCCAAATCCCATCCTATCCATACACTTCTAAGTGCTAACAATGCCAAAGGAGCTCTTCCTCATCCCAGATCACTTGATCTACTTTCCAAAAGAAATAGAGCTATGGCTTGGGGCCCCTTAATCAATACTGATGATATGCTCTTAAATGTTGACGAAAATTTTTCTCCTCTTCATAACACTAATTATCCCAGTTTACATCTATTAGACAATTTCTCTGATCGTTTTTCTTTCTTTGATTTTAATAGGTCAAGTTTTGAAGAACTCGGAAACCATTTGCAAAGACTCAATGCATACACCTTCTCTACTCACTCCTCCCCCGACACTGTCATCATTGTCACAGATGGCAGTATTCCCAATGATTCTTGATTATAGGCATCTGCTTGTTATCAAATCTGGCATGCTGGTGCTCTTCTCCATTCCATCACCATCCCATGTGGCCAATGCACCTCTTCTGAAGCCAACCTCACTGCCCAATGCCTTGGCCTTTGCAAAGCACTAGCCTCATTCCCTGACATCTCCAATTTCATCCTTCTTACTGATCATCTGATGTCATCACATTGTCTATTGGATCCCTCCATACATAAAGGCCAATATCACTCAATAGCCACTGCTAATGCCCTATGCCCATGGCTAGAACACTCTAAACTCCACAAAATCGAATTCTGGTACATTTCATCCAAATTCGCCCTTTGTGACTGTAACACAGTCCCTGACAAACCTGGTTGGGCATGCTGCCTTTTACGAAAAGTCCACCTGACTGCCAAACTCAATTATTGACATGCTGGGTTGTGCCCAAGTGTCTCCATGTCATACCTCCAAAAGAAGACCACTGACTCCTGTCTCAAAGAATGGCAACACACATTCTCTACCAATGCACAATATAGGGGACACTCCTTCCTCATGTTACACAGCAAACATTTCTGAGGTGATGTCATATTGCCTCAATATCACAATGGTGGCTCTTGGCTCTGAGAATTACATGTCTCATATTCCATCGATGCTAGTGACATGCCTATCACTAATTTCAACATCATCACATGCGCTATATGTGC
This sequence comes from Leucoagaricus sp. SymC.cos, assembly GCA_001563735.1. NCBI lineage: Eukaryota > Fungi > Basidiomycota > Agaricomycetes > Agaricales > Agaricaceae > Leucoagaricus > Leucoagaricus sp. SymC.cos. The sequence goes on along the minus strand of KQ961986.1, from coordinate 100,962 downwards.
TATAACTAATCACACTCCTATCAGGACTTATCAGTCCCGATTCTTTCCTAAAGAATCCACCCACTGCCGATGTGGCTTTTGGATGGAATCTCATGAACATATCGTTCTCACCTGTCCTCTATACATTTGAGAAGACAAACCTATATCCACATTCAAGGAGTTCATCAACTTTCTTGAATATAATCCTTGGGCATTTGCATTCAACTCTGATGCCCCTCTCCATAACTCTCCACACACCATACAACAATGATGAGCTGGGCTTCGCTTAAGTGTCTCCTCATTGCCATCTCTCAAACAATTACCTACTACCTCTATACAACATGCTGGGTTATGTTATGATGTCTCCATGTCAATTCATCCATCTCTATCACTTCTGCATGCATTGGGACACCTGTGTTTTGGTATGCCGGTAAGTTCATTTAAGCTTGACTATAATGTCTCCTCTCCTCTCATGTAATAGTACTGTAGTTGTCATTGTGCCTCCTATGGTTTTACAACAACACTCTTCTTGAGTAGTATCTTTTCCTTTGTTTTGGACTTTTCCTAGCTATTTTTTGTACTTAGTTAGGTGTAAACTGTGATCGAGCACTGCATTATAAATTGTTGATTTAAAAAAGAAAATATAGACATTGGGCCAGTACTTGAGTGCAATCAGGTGGCCATGAATGTAGAGAAGGCCCAATGATGGGTTCCAGCCAAAGTCGGCCATATGGTCGACTGGTTTGAACGCGTCTTTGGCGCGCGCTTACTGGTCCCTGTGGTCCCGGGTTTGAACCCAGCCGGATGTAGGCTTTATTCCTGCCGGCCCGGGCTACTGGTGCGCAAAGCGTGATGGCTTACCAATAAAGCAGGTGACACCGAAGTGAAGGGGCATAGTCCTGGATGGGATCTGGGTGGTTCTGGTCCGAGGTGGTCGCTGGTACCCTCTGGGGTTTAAGCCGGCTTCTGGTATGGCCAGGGAGGATCCTTGAAGGGGGAAATTGGCTTAGGTCAGCTGTGTCCTGGGTCATGTATTGAAAGTCACACTGTAATGGGGTGACTGATATATGTGCTTCATCCAAGTCCGATATACTGGCTGAAGGGGTGGTGCTCCCTTGGTAAAGGAGCTTAATGGGGTATATATGTCCCGCCATTCTGGAAATAGGACATGATAAGCGAGGGATTATGGGGAAATAACAATCTGACCCATGTGAGACTGTGTGCATTGGGACAGGACACCCTCCACCCATTCAGATCCGGTACGTCTGGTTGAACTCCATAGTTTGGGTCGTTAGTAGGCATAACCTAATCTCTGGATCAAGGAAGCGGGCCTGTTTGGCAGCCTATGTGACATGTCAGGTACCTCTGTCAATACCTTGGGATCAATCTGGTAATGGCCCCTGCGAGGCATAGAGCCCAGACAGTTATAACCACGGTAATCAGGCCCATAGGGGCATAATAAACTGCCTGCTGGGTAACGGGAAGTGACTAAGGTCATGGGCCATAGCAGTGTGACTGGAAAACACCACACTGGCTCGAGAGGACTAAATCCTATGTCGGTCAGCCTGGTACAGATAAAATAATCAGGTTCTGGCTTAAGTTGATTCCACGCCGCTGGGCTTCGATGCTATACAGGCCTGGTAGGAGTCCCCTGCAAAGGGCTCCGTAGGTGGGACCATGCGAGGCTATTTCGCATTGGGGGGAGTCATGTCATGATATTGATGACCTGTGGAGGGCGCTTGATCAGACGTACAATGCCACCTCAGGGCAGCCCTGTGATGTCATGGTGTTGGAGGAGCTATCCCTGCTTGTGGAGCGGGATTGGTTCCCTTTTTCGGTGTTGGAAGCAAGGGAGGCACTCTCGGCATGCTTTTCACGTTCCTCACCCGGTCTGGACCATGTTATGTGGGTCCACTTGAAGGAGCTTCTCTCTGATGATGTTGTCATTGGGAAGGTCCTTGCACTGGCTGATGCCTGCCTCATGGTCGGGTATTGGCCTTCTCATTTTAAGGAGTCGGTATCAGTGATTATTCCTAAGCCTGGCAAACCCTCCTACTCTACGCCCAAGTCCTTGAACTCGTGAGTGTTTTCCTGCCTCAGGTTTTGTCTGATTGACCTCATAGTGGTGGCTATCATAGGTGTGATGAGATCAACCTTGATGGTTCTCACCAAGATATCAATGAGGTTCATCGTCTTCAGTTTGACAGTGTCAAGTATGGCATCTTTCACTCTAATCAGCTTGGCGGTATTCGGCAGCGGTCGACCGAGGACGCTGGTTTATTCCTTACTCACTTGGTCAAGGCCGGGTGGGCTAGGGGACTCAAGACGAGCATTGTCGCTTTTGACATTGCTCAGTTCTTCCCGTCGTTGAACCATGATATGCTCATGGTGATTTTAGCAAGGCAAGGTTTCCCAGTGAATGTGTGCCAGTTCTTTGCTTCTTATCTTGTGGGGCAGAAGACCAAGTATCTTTGGAATTCCTTCTCCTCTGGTTCCTATGATGTGGATGTGGGGGTTGGGCAGGGGTCAGCCCTCTCTCCTGTCCTCTCTGCAATTTATCTTGCGCCTGTGCTCAAGATTTTCGACTTGAGGGCATCGCACTTGGAGTGCGACGTTCTCTCCTATGTGGATGATGGTACTCTCATTGCCCAGGCCAGGGAGCTGGCCGACAACCTGGTGCACCTTCGTGGCACCTACGGGTTTATATTTGATTTGTTTGTGGCATTTGGGCTTGTCCTTGAGCATGACAAGTCTGAGCTCTTTCATTTTTCACATTGTAAGGGGGATGATAATCTGCCTGTTGACTTGGAGTATGCCCCATACACTGGTGGTTCACCTTTATGCCCTAAGACCTTTTGGAGATATTCAGCAGCTTGACAACACCAGCTTGTGACTCTGCAGTGACTAACTGGGCTGGCCCAGTTCTCCGACGACTGTTGATTTTGGCCTATACACTCATATTCACCTGCTTGCTATTCAGTTGCTTGGTACGAGGCAATTTCCTGGCACCAACCCTCATTGGTATCATTTTACTCGGCTGGGCCACTCTATTGAGAAGGTTCGGTCAGCTGTCATTGATACCCTGCGATATCACTACAATGACCAAGACCCTGACTGTCAGAGAATACAAGTTACTCTGCACTGGTGAAAGACCAACCAGCATGGAAGTGAGTATTAATATACTTTATTGTTTTAATCTGTTCTTTACCTTGGAGATGTTCGAGCCTGATGCCTCGGATGCTCGCCCTGGTAGGTGTTTATTGGACTGCTTTGGCGATCGTATATGGATTGTTGAGTTTGACTCTAAGGAGGAAGATGTCAACGTCCTACGGATTTTGAACGCGGAGCTTGACAAGGCCTCTGCATTGGATGACTGCATTGTGGCGGCCACCGATGCATCTGTAGGTCACGATAGGGCGTTTCAAGCAGTATCTGCTGCTTGGGTTTGGGCAGGTGGGGTGCTGGTTTGGCA
>KQ961986.1:21425-34060 GCA_001563735.1 Leucoagaricus sp. SymC.cos | reverse complement strand
AAATTGAACCCAGCTATCTCTGAGCTTGCTGGCGCTGGCACCTTGCAAGCTATCTCACAAACAGCGCCTGTTGAACAACAGGCACTGCCACAAAACAATGATACCGTAATGAATGATGTTGGAGATAAGGAAACAGCCAATGCCACTCAAGGTGGTAATGCTGATCCTTTACGACCTTCTAGTCCTCCCGTTGAGGAATATAACCAAACCATTGGTGAAGCGTCCTTGATGCTTCAAGAATGTGCTGACTGGATCTGTCTCTTTCCGGTTAACAAGGGGAAATATACCCCAAGTGGTGTGATTGCTGATGAAATTGCATACCTACTTACAGCTTTATATGACGGTGGATGGGAACATACCGTCATTGAAGATTCTAGCATTATTGAGGGATATGTCCCTAAAAATGTTACTAATTTTACTCTCAAACAGCTCATGGACAGATTGTTTTTCCCTTCCAGACTGCCATTTGTTGAAAAGAAAACCAAGGACAAAGGCAAGGCTAAAGAAGTTGTACCTTCCTCCTAACCTCTCAAAAACCAAGATGTCGAAATGATTTCTACCGAAGGCATCAAACAAACTGCCAAACCTGTGCTTAAACATATTTCTATGCCTAAATGCACCCCTCCCAAACCTCCTATCAAGGCAGCATTTCCTCCCCCTTCTATTCCCAAGGTGAGTGAACCTTCTAAAAATTCCAATCTGCCCCCTCATGCTACACAATTGACGAACAAGTCGTATGCTGTGGCTTCTCGCTCCAATGCACCTACTCCATCTACCACAGCCACCAAACAGGTGGTTGATTTGGTCGAACTCGTCAAACTTTATGGCGATAAATTGCCCGCTGACAAAATTGCAGCTATGCACCAAGCTGCTGTTGGAGACAATGGCAGAGCTACTAACAATACATCTGTCCCTCAAAGGAAGAAGTTTGTGGTTAAATCCACTATGCGAGGACCTACCCGAAAACAAGTCCTCATCTCTTACTCTGAAACAGTAACCGTTCACTGTCTACAACGTCATCATCACATCCTTCAGACTATTAACAATGGTCTCATCAATCAACACTCCAAACTTCGCATGCTCGCTATGTCCGAAGGATGCTCCGGCAATGCATTTGGCCTTTCTTTCTCCACTAACCTTGTGCCCACTCCAGCCAAACATGAAATTATTCACGAGTGGATTTCCAAAGCTATTAGCTGTGACAAAGACAAAGTCCCCATTCCTCGGGCTCCTATGTCTAAATCTTACCTCAAGATCATTGGGGTCAACTTCTATACACCCACTGATTGGCATGAGGACGGCTCTAATCAGCTAATGCCCAACAACATCTTATACGTCATGAACCGTAATCCTCTTTTCAAGAGAATTACGCTTGCTTCTCCTCCACATGTCATGAGAGCCACTCTGCACTCTGACATGGCTATTATTTGGTTCGATATTTGGGACTCACAGAATGGCACCAATGCCAAAATGCTCACTAATTGTTCTTTTAATTTTGACAAAGACATCGCTGTTATTCGGGCATGCAACATGCACCCTGGAATTTCCCAATGCCAGAATTGCTGGAAATGGGGTCACATCACCGCCAAGTGCAAATCTCAAGGATGGAAATGTGCTAAGTGCGGCAGTCCTCACAAGACCAAAAACCATTGCAACACGGCCTGGTGCTGCCAAGCAAACCCCAAGGCTAAACCTCCTTGTGAGGCTACTGAAGACAGGATGTCCTGTCCCCATCAATTCAAATGTATTAACTGCAAAGGAGATCATTTGGCTAACGACAAGCAATGTCCATATTGGCATAACCACTTCAATTGTGCATGCCATGATAACAAAGCCCAAGAGGTGAGAGCTCAACGAGCTCAACGCATCAAAGTCACTATTCAGCGCAAACAGGCTACTTTTTCTCCATGAGACCAACGAGGGTCTGACATTTCTTCATGAATTGTAAACCCATTGATAATTTGAGGGTTCTTTCTTTTAACGTTTGACATTCTTATTCGACTATGGAAACCATTCTTATCGATTCTGTTGAAAATTTTGACATTATCTTTTTTCAAGAACCTGCTTAGCGCATCATTAGGAAAACTGTGTCTACTAACGATCTGCTAGGCAAAAATGTTATAGGGGCACCAATCCACCCTGATTGGATTTATATGCCCAGAACTCATGACTCTCCACATGTCATGGCCTATGTCCATCAACGCCTCTTTTTCCTTTGACCCTCTCTTCATTCCAACATTACTCAAATGGATGACGATATCATCATCCTCACATTTATGCATGGACAGACCATCCACTACCTCATGTCTGTCTATTCTGACTCTAAACATCGTGCTCTCGAACATCTACTTCATAACGCACACCTCCTGCCCCACTTCCTCTACATTGGTGGCGACTTCAATGTTTGATCCAAAATCTGGGATCCAAACTTCCCTTTTCATTCCAAATATGCAGACCAACTTTGCGGCTTAATGACTGATCTGGGCCTAGACCATATCTCTCCCGATAACCCTATGCCCACTCATTATCCTTCTGACATCACAAAGAAGCCTTCCGTCATCAATCTCATTTTCGTCTCAAACTTAGCCAAAGTAGATCATTGTCACATCCACAACGACATCTGCGACCAATCAGATCACGCCCCAGTCGCTGTTGACATTCCTATCAACACGCTAATGGTTCCTATTACCAAACGAGTTATCAAATCCGGTTCTGATGAAGAAAAGGAATTTCTATTAGAGTTGGCTGGAGGACTTGGATCGCTTCGGCATGCTAATCTTTCGACTGAGGATGATATTGAAATGTTCTCAGTGCAGATGGCTGCTATATTCAAAAAGGCGTGGAATCGCAATGCTTCGACATCTATTATCACCTCGCGTTCCAAGTCATGGTGGAATGAGGAGTGTAAAGCTGCTTTGGAGGAATACCGAGCTGTGAAAAATAAGGAGAAGTGGAAGCTTTTCAGGAGAACGACATGCATCATGAAATGAAAGTTTTTCAATGCAAAAATTGATGAAATCGCGACGTTCAATAATCGACTATGGGATTTGATGTCATGGACCTGCAATCACAAACTACCGCCTGTTAAGGCTATCAACTACAACAACAAGCCTTGCGATTCACTAGACAGTCTATGGAACGCCCTCAACAACACATACAATTCCACTCAAGATTGTCCTATTCATAAAAATGTCTTGGACCAACTCACCAATATCCCTACTCAACAATGGATACCTTTCACCCTAGCCGAATTACACGACTCTCTTAAGAACTGTTCCAACACATCCACACCCAGTCTCAATCATATTATCTGGCGACACATCAAAATGATCTTTCAACTGAACGATCATACCTCTACTTCAATTTTGAGACTTGCTAATGCCTGTCTTGATATAGGATATTTTCCTAGTCATTTCAAAACCTCAATTTCTGTCATTATCCCCAAACCAAATAAACCATCTTACGACACCCTGAAGATGTTCTGACCAATTGTCCTACTCAATACATTTGGCAAACTTATCGAAAAGATGCTAGCCAATCGACTACAATTTGAAGCATCCAAACATTCTGCGATTTACCCTTTTCAATTTGGAGGGATCGTTCAAAAAAGCGCTGAAGATGCTGGCATCTATCTTACACATCTCATACGTGCTGGATGGTCTAAAAAGCTGTGTACTAGTATTGTCGCCTTTGATATTGCCCAATTCTTCCCTTCTCTTAATCATTCTCTCTTGATTGATATTCTCAACAAACAAGGATTTGCGCCTTGTATTGTAAAATTTTTCATGAATTATTTGAAAGATCATCGTACAACATATTCATACAATTCTCACACGTCTCCATCTTTTAACGCTAATGTAGGAGTAGGACAAGGCTCTGCATTATCCCCTATCCTTTCTGGACTTTATCTAGCTCCACTTCTTTTCCTCATGTGACAACGGTTGGCAGGACTTTCTACTCTTCTTTCTTTTGTTGATGATGGTCTTATCATTGCTCAAGGAGAATCGTGGACTAGTTGTTATAATCAGCTTGTGGCTACTTACTGGATTCTCTCTTCCCTCTTTAGCGACTTTGGTCTTATTCTCAAACATGAGAAATCTGAAGTATTCAACTTTTCAAAAAACCCCAAGGACACGAATCCCTCTATTGATCCACACTTCTTGATCCGGTACTCCCACCTCGTTGGGCAGTAAACAAGTGCAAACATTGCCGTCATTGTCTCTAATCGCACGCACAGTCTCATCTGCCCTCCCGATCTCTGGATTAATGGTACCCCTCAATCATGTCTGACCCCCCCCAGCGGGGACTGGCTTTCATAGTGATCAGTTGCTTGAGCACCTTTGTGTGCTCTCATCTTCTGGTCGTGCCCCTCCTGCAACTCCTTCCTCATCCACTGGGCTTCCTGGTGGATTGAGCAATGTTGACCCCCTTCTCAACCCTGGCCATACACCTAGGACGGCCACCAGGACCGACCATGCTGCTCGCTGCCAAGGCAGGTGCCACAGCCCCCTTTCCTCACATGCCTCCTCCAGGGCCACATCTCCTGAGGGTGCGTCCCTCTTCTCCTCGCTTCAGGACCCATTCCAGGGGTCCTCTTCTCAGCCTGCTGCTCTCCTGCAGCCTAGTGCCCCTTTGGGGCCATATCCGCTTGCTCTGGAGGAGGAGTCAGTGGATCCTCAGGTGAATTTCAAAGTGGTATGAGTGTCTCTTGATCGTGCCTTGGATTTTCTGAGGCGGATGACCGAGCATGGTGTTGCTCCCCCCCCGGGTTCGGCTTGCCCATCACTGGGTTTGCTGAGCTCGCTTCTATTGACCCTTGGGGCAGCCTTTTGGCTGACCTGATGGACCCTTCGCATGCTACTGTGTATGACATGGCAGCACCTTGGTTTCACCCTCCTACGTCATCAGAGGACATACCTATGCATGAGCCTACTGCCCCTCCTGTGGAGATTGTCTTCCCTGAGGTTGTGCAGATGGATGTTGCCCCTCCTCCCCCTGGTGTTCCTGACCGCCTGCCTGAGAATGCGCTGGTTGGTGAGCCCTCAGGGACTGTTCCTGCTCTGCCTCCTCCTAAACCCCAGGGCCTGAGGAAGGCTAAGGCAAAGAAGGCTGCTGAGAAGTGGGTCCTTTCCAAGGGTCCCCTGCCTCCTGTTCTGTCTGCATCTAAGCCAGGTGCCCAGTCCTTTGTGGCTGCCACCTGGGCTGCCCCCGCCCCTGTTGCAGGTTCTTCTGGCTTAGTGGAGAACCTGGTGCATGTCGCCAGGTCTTTCCCCAACCTCGCTCCTTCTGCCATTGCAGCGCTCCTCTGGGCTGATACAGCTGCTGCTGCATCTGCTGCTCCTGCTTTGGTGGCTGTGGTGGGTGCTAAGTGCCCGATCACGCCTTCTGCCCCTACTTCCCCTGCTAAGAAACCTAAGGCCACTACCAAGGGACCTAGCAGGAAGCAAGTTCTTTTCATCCTGGATGATCCCAATGCCAGGCCTACTCTTGAGCAGATGCCCTGTCTGCTTAACAAGTATCTTATGGACAATAAGGTCATTGGGCTCCAAGCGGAGTCTGTTCTCATGGCGTATGGTGGCTGGTCTATCCGGCTCACTGACATTCTCTCTCTTGAGCAGCTTAACCTCATTCGACAGTGGTTGGGCATTCATTTCTTGCCCATCGGTTCTGAGGTGTATCTTCCTGCATCGAAGAGTTTCCTCAAGCTCGTCGATGTTCCTTATATTTGCCAGGATGGTTCTAGGACCACCTCTGATCAGGTCAAGGGTGTTATGAGGGCATCGAACCTCTCTAACCACTTTGTCCTTGTGGGCCCCCCTCGGGTGGTTTGCAATTCCAAGTCGTCTGACACTGCGATGGCGTACTTTGAAGTCTGGGATTCCCAGAGGGGCACTCGTGCTGCTAACCTCATCAGGCATTCCCTCCAGTTTGGACACTGGACCTCCAGGGTTATAGAGGCTAGTGCTAACTCTGGGGCCTCTCTCTGTCAGCATTGCTGGCATTGGGGGCACTCTTCTCAAATGTGCCATCAGAAGATGCCTAGGTGTCCTCTGTGCTCGGAGCCTCACTACCGCGATGCACATCATGCGTTCGCTGGTTGTTGCAAGGGGAATGCCCACCAGGGTGTCCCACCTACCCCCACTGGCCAGCCGTGCCCGCACCCCCCCCACTGCTTGAACTGTCATCAGGCACACACTGCCGACTCCAGGCAGTGCCCGTTCTGGCATCACTGGTTCGACAAGGACTGGATTCACCACAAATATCAGGAGGTACGTTGTCGTTCTGATGCTCGTCTTTCAACATTTTCTCAATGCTCATTTTCTCATGTCTAGGGGCCCCACTAGGTCTGCTGGAGGTGTGATTGGGGACATTCAGGTTTTCTCGCAGAACATTAATTGTAACTACATGCATGTTGACTATGTACTTGAGGCGCTCAAGGACTCTTATGATATATTATTTTTCCAAGAACCGCCCTGGAGAATGATTAGACAAATGGTGTTGACGACCTCTGAGGGGGGCGATGATGTCGTGGGTGCTCCTAGACACCCTGATTGGCTCTATATGGTAAGACTGCCTACCAATGGGCAGAACCCTCATGTCATGGCGTACGTCCACCAGTGCTTAGCTGTGCTTCGCCCCTCCATGTAGAGGGACATTATTGATCATCGTGATCTCTTTGTTCTGTCGTTGTTCACACCACATGGGACAGTGAACCTTCTTAACGTCTACTCCGACGATGCTCATATGGCGATCAACCTCCTCTCTTGGAATGTCAATCAGCTGCCTGCCTTTATTTACATGGGCAGTGACTTCAATTGTCACTCAGAGGTGTGGGACTCATCCTGCACATTGCACCCTCTCGTTGCTCAGTGCCTTTTGGAGCTGGCTTCTGATGTTGGGCTCGAGTGGGCCCAACCTTCTAATCTGGGGCTGACTCATATTCCTCACAACCCTGATCTTGCTGGATCTGTGATCGATCTTGTCTTCACAGCACCATCTGCATCTGTATCTGATCTTCCTAGATTGGATCTTGATCGATGTGGACTATCAGATCATGTTCTGATCTCCACTTTAGTTCCCTTGTCTGAGATTGACATTAGGGTTACTCGCATGGTGATTCCGAGAGAGTCCCTGGAGGAGTCTGGGTTCTTGATCGATCTTGCCACTGGTCTTAGGTCCCTGAACGTCGGGGACCTGTCTTCTTCTGATGGGATCGAGGCTGCCGCAATAGTGGTGGCCGAGGTCTTTTCCTCTGCATGGAATACCCATGCAAAGGAGATCACTGTTAGGGGGCACTCTCGGTCTTGGTGGACCAATGAGTGTTCTGCTGCTATTGCCAAGTATCAGGAGTCTCGTGCCCCTGGTGATTGGAAGGCTTTCCACAAGACCTCTTGTCTTGCTAAGCAGCATTTCTTCGATGCTTGCATTGAGGAGATTGCTGTTGAGAACCAGCAGCCGTGGGATCTCATGGCTTGGGTGAAACCCTGACAGCTCCCGCCATGCGAGGCTATCTCGTTTCGGGGGGAGTTGTGTCACAATATTGATGCTCTGTGGAGGGTGCTTGATCAGACATACAATGCCACCTCTGGGCAGCCCTGTGATGTCACAGTGTTGGAGGAACTGTCCCCGCTGGCAGAGCGGGATTGGGTCCCTTTTTCAGTGTTGGAAGCAAGGGAGGCGCTTTCTGTGTGCTCTTCACATTCCTTGCCTGGTCCAGACCACGTTATGTGGGTCCACTTGAAGGAGCTTCTCTCTGATGACATTGTCATTGGGAAGGTCCTCGCACTGGCTGATGCCTGCCTCGTGGTTGGGTATTGGCCTTCTCACTTCAAGGAGTTGGTTTCAGTGATTATTCCTAAGCCCAGCAAACCCTCCTATTCTATGCCCAAGTCATTTAGGCTGATCATTCTGCTTAATACGCTTGGGAAGCTTATTGAGAAGATGCTTTCCAGGTGTCTTCAGTTTGACAGTGTCAGGTATGGCATCTTCCATTCTAATCAGCTAGGCGGTATTCGGCAATGGTCGACCAAGGACGCTGGTTTATTCCTTACCCACTTAGTTAAGGCTGGGTGGGCTAGGGGACTCAAGACAAGTGTTGTCGCTTTTGACATTGCTCAGTTCTTCCCATCGTTAAACCATGATATGCTCATGGCTATTTTGGCAAGGCAGGGATTTCCAGTGAACATGCACCAGTTCTTTGCTTCTTATCTTGTGGGACAGAAAACCAAGTATCTTTGGAATTCTTTCTCCTCTGGCTACTACAATGTGGATGTGGGGGTGGGGCAGGGGTCAGCCCTCTCTCCTGTCCTCTCTGCCATTTATCTTGCACCTGTGCTCAAGATTTTTGACCTCAGGGCATCGCATTTGGAGTGTGATGTTCTTTCCTATGTGGATGATGGTACACTCATTGCCCAGGCCAAGGAGTTGGCCAACAACCTGGTGCACCTCCGTGGTGCTTACAGGTTTATGTTTGATTTGTTTGTGGCATTTGGACTTGTCCTTGAACACGACAAGTCTGAGCTCTCCCATTTTTCACGTCAAAAGGGGGACAATAATCCACCTATCAACCTGGGCTATGCCCTGTACACCAGAGACACTCCTCTCTGCCCCAAGCCGTTTTGGCGGTACTTGGGCTTCTATTTTGACAGGCAGCTCACCTTTTGGGAGCATGTCCGGTATTATTCTACCAAAGCCATCTCCACAGTTCGTGCTATGGGGATGCTTGGGAACTTGCTTCGGGAGTTGTCCCCCAAGCAGAAGTGGTTGCTGTACAGGTCATGCGTGGTGCCTATTGCCACATATGGCTTTTGTCTTTGGTGTCATGAGCTTCATCCTCATAAGGCTCATCTTATCTCTCTTAACAAGATGCAGCGTCAGGCTGTGATCTGGATCACAGGTGCTTTCCACACCTCCCCTTTGGGTGGTGTTGAGGCATTGGCGGGCCTCATCCCCATCCATTTGCATCTTAAGAAGTTGAGGTCCTGGGTGGCGTACTGGGTCCTTACTCTGTTGCCTATGCACTCTATCAAGCGGTTGCTCGGTACGAGGCAATTTCCTGGCACCAACCCCCATCAGTATCATTTTACTAGGCTTGGCCGCTCTATTGAGAAGGTCAGGTCAGCTGTTGTGGATACCCTTCGGTACCATTCTCTTCCAGTCACCTTGGAGACATTCGAGCCTGATGCTTCAGATGCTTGCCCTGGTAGGCAGCTTTTGGATCACTTTGGCGATCGTATCTGGATTGTTGAATTTGACTCTAAGGAGGAGGATGTCAACATCTTGCGAGTTTTGAATGCGGAGCTTGATAAAGCCACAGCATTGGAGGACTGCATTGTGGCAGCCACGGATGCATCTGTGGGTCGCGACAAGGCATTCCAGGTGGTGTCTGCTGCTTGGGTCTGGGCAGGTGGGGTGCTGGTTCGGCAATCCCACCAGGCCGCTGGCAGGGTGACTGCTCCCAATGCAGAGCTTCATGCCATCTGGATGGATGTCTTCGCTGTGTGTGCGCAGGAGGGCACCCACCATGTTGTCTTGTTCACTGACCACCCTGCCTCAGCTAGGCGGGTGGTGGACCCTTCTGTCAGCAGCGGGCAGGCCCAGGCTTTGCTCATATGTCGTTGCTTGCAGAAGTGGCTGGGGGATGACCCCTCTCACACTTTTGCGTTTATATAGGTTTGTTCCTCTTTGGAGTGGCCTTTACATCAAGTGGTCTATTGCTTCGTGACAGACCCCTTTTTCAAGGTGCCTGTGGGGGATTCTCCCTTCATGACCCTTAATTATATTCGTATGGCTGAGGCTCAGGCCTGTTGCGATGAGTGGACTAGGCAGTTCGCTTCGTTGAGCTCCTCTGGGAGAGATTTCTTGCACCTTACCGATGTCAGGGGCAAGCATTTGACACCTACTTACCTCTCTGGGGGTACATGGCTTAAGTATTTGCATGATTCTCCGACCTGTGCCAGGGTTTGCTGGGTGGTTTTGAAGTATGTGCCTATCGGGGAGTTTAGATGCTGGTTTAAGCTCTCTGATGATCATTCTTGCCCTTGCAGGTCAGCTTGTTTGCAGACTTGTGAGCATATATTGGCTGAGTGCACTGACTTCGGTCCCCCTTGGTGCTTCCCCAAGCTTTGGGAGGAGTTGCTTGAGTTTTGCAAGGAGAACTCTCTGGCATTCTCCTTTGCACACCTCCCTGGAGGATAAGAACAGTGCAGCCACTCTTCGGCAGTCGCTGGGTTTCCTGGGGGCCTGTTTAGGGTCCTTGGGGGGTCTGGCATTGGTGGCTGATGGGGGCTGTGCTAGTTGCTCCTTAGCGCTCACTCTTCGCATTGTGCCAGAGCAAGGGTGATGGAATCTACCTACTCTTCATCCACCCCTGGGTGTAGGAAGGGCGTGTTTTCGGTGTAGGCTGCCATGTTCAGCTGAGCTGGGGGGATTCATTCTTTGTAGTGTAATTGTAGCATACTATTGTAGTCATTGCGACCGGACTGCTATCACGCACTGGTATATAAATTTATGAATTAAAAAAAAAAAAAAATCCCTCTATCAATCTAGGATTTGCGCCTTACACTTCATCTTCCCCCCTACGTCCCAAACAATACTGGCGATATCTCGGCTTCTATTTTGACCACCAGCTCAACTTCCAAGAACATGTTCAATATTGGTCCACCAAAGCCTTATCAGCAACTCACGCTATGAGGTTACTAGGAAATTCCATTTGCGGCCTACCCCCTCATCATAAACGCACACTCTACCGAACATGCATCATCCCCCTCACCACTTATGGCTATTGTCTATGGTATTTTGCCAATGCCAAATGTTCAAAGAATCTCAAAACTCTACAAAAACTTCAATGAATGGCTTCTTTATGGATTACAGGCGCCTTTCGTACTTCCCCTACTGGTGGCACTGAATCTCTCGCAGGACTCATACCACTTCCACTTCACCTCTCTAAACTCGCCAAACGCTCGGCTTATCGATATGCTACCCTTGATAAGTCTCATCCAATTTTCACTTTACTAAGCACCCTGAACTCCAAAGGCGCCTTACCTCATCCTTGTTCTATTGACAATCTGTCAGATAAAGAGATCAAAACTACAAATGGTCCTGTCATTGAGGCAGATCGATCGCTACTCAAACTAAATGAAAATTTTTTTCCTTTTCATGAATCCAATTATCCTGGTTCTTGTATTTTCAATAATCTCTCTGACCATTTTTCCTTTTTTGACTATAATAGGTCCAATCTTGAGGAACTCAGTATCCACTCTCAAAGATTAGATGCAGCCATACACTCCATCCACTCTTATCCCAATAAAGTCATTGTCGTCGTTGATGGCTTCATCCCCAGCTCTACCTCTCATTCGGCCATGGCGTCCTATCAAATATGGCGCAGTCAGTCTCTTGTTCACTCAGTCACCATTCCATCAGGAACCATCACTCTTCCTGAAGCCAAACTTGCAGCACTTCACTTTGCTTTCAACAAAGTCGTCACTATTCCTGGTGTTGATCACATCACCATCATCACTGACAATATGTCATCAGCCCGGCGCATTCTAGACCCTTCCATTCATGAAGGCCAGGCCCACTCTATTTTTACCGCCAACATCATTCGCCCTTGGCTAGAACACTCCATTGATCAAAAAATCGACTTCTGGTATATCCCTACCTCCAGCGCCAAATGCGATTGCAATGCCACACCTACCAATCCTGGACAACATTGTTGTCTATTCCGTAAAGTCTATCACAATGCTCACAAAATACTGCACTCTTCCCAGCCATTACAGACTGTTTCATATAGCTTCTTACGAAAACGCGCCACTGATAAAACAAAAAATCTATGGCGCACTCTATTCGAAAACGACCTAACATACAGAGGTCACAGTTTCTTACTGCTCAAAAGTAAACGCTTCAAAAACTCTTGGCTATGGCCACAATACCACAATGGTGGATCCTGGCTTCATGAACTTCGGGGCTCTAACAACCCCGACCATCACACTTTTGTCATGAACTTCAATGTCACCATACGCACAATCAGAGCCATCCTCAATCACGCTCCTATCGGCTCATACCAAGCTTGTTTCTTCCCTCGCGAATCTGTAGGCTGCAATTGTGGCTACAGGTTCGAAACACGCAAACACATCATCCTTTCCTGCCCATTATACAGGTGTCCTCCATATCCTATCGAGATGCTCCAACACCTTATCAACTTCCTTAGCGATAATACATCCGCATTTGCCTTTAGCAAAGTCAATCTGCTAACACAAGCGCCTTTACCCCACACCCCAATATCTCATACTATGACATGCCGGGCTGCGTATTCACGTCTCCATGTCACTCCCCCAGTATGCTGGGTTGCATTTTTACGTCTCCGTACTGACAACTCCACTTTCACGCCTGCATCTTATCTTCATGAGTTGGCTTACTGGTAAGTCCCCCTCTTGAACGGACATACCCCTCTTCCCCTACCTCTTCAATTTCGTGTTTTATCCCATTCGGTGTTAGTTTTCTTTTTCAGACTTTATACTTAGGATAAATCTAACTACGTGTTTGATTCTTTGTATATCTCCTTCTCACTTTATCATTTGTTGTCTGTAGTTAGTGTGATTAGTTTATTCCTAGCTTTGTTTGTACATAGTTAGGCA
>KQ961986.1:11062-21361 GCA_001563735.1 Leucoagaricus sp. SymC.cos | reverse complement strand
AAAAAAAAAGACAGCATACTCCTGAACAATGTGATCTTCAGCGTGGTGCTTCACGCTTGTGTACATCAATTGCCTGATTTGCATAGGTTGAGAGATTGCCAGGGTGATAAATAGGGAGTAGCAGAGAACAGGTTGCCAATTTCACAAAGCCTTGTCTGCTGCGAGTCGAGCTACGGCGATTGGGAGGTGCCTAGGATGATGAACTGGCGATGACCATGGTCGGGTCCATCCGGGGCCAGCCTGTGTCATATGAAAGCACCTGATCTATCCATTGCTGTTGTTTCTCTCTTCCAAACCAGAGAACATTTTTAGGGAATCAGCTATGGACTGCGTAGACATATGAACATGATAACCCTCTTCTAATTTCAATGCAAGAGCATCAGCATCACAATGACAAAGATAGTGCCCAAAATTGAAATTCATTATTCTTACTCTGACAACCTCAATAGTTTTACATACCTCCTTTGCCTTCATTATCAGCATTCGGTTTGAGAGCGGCCACTCCGTGTGTCACTCCACCTATATCACCAGCCTCCCTCATTGTACTATCCTACCCCACATATGGTCCCTGAGCGAGTACTGTAGGTCCCAACAAGCCTCGATGCTGCCTGATGAGGGACATAGGTACTAGGAGGTTGATTGACGGTCAACAGTTGTTGCCGACTTAGTACTCCTCAGTATGTTGTCTAGTCCCCTAGAGTCCCCCACGTGCCTGCAAGTCCATATATAGAGATTAGTGCTACTGTGAGAAATCCGGCAACAGCCAGTCTTTATCTCATCTCAATCATTGCCATATCGTACGCAGCTACGTCCTCCAGATATAATCATATTCAGGATAAGGATAGCTTACAGACGATGTATGCGACATTTACTTGATCCACCCATGGTGGTAATAGTCTAACTCATTGACATCTCGCTAGGCGGACCTTCAATTCGATGCTGAGCGAAATACTATCCCACATTTTCCACCTCTACCTCAGCCAAATAATGTTCTTTGACATACTTCTTACCCTCCACAAAGCTATACCTACGCATTCTTCGAGCGAGCTTTGTAAAAGCAGGAAGAAGCTGCAGCTTGTCTGCCGACAGTGGAACAAAATTCTGCTGTCCACTCCAAGAATATGGTCCACAATCAAAATCGACATTCAAACGGTGCCAAGAGGTCCTGACTCTACCCCTTACATATATACTACACCTCCGGATGTGGTCCATCTGTGGATTCAGCGATCGGCAGACGCGCCCATTCATCTTTCCATCAACTCTTATTCTCCACCCGGACTTTCGAACAACCCCTGGATCCCTGTTGAAGCCGAGACTGCACTTCAGCAATATATCAATCGATGTCACACGTTGCTCCTTAACATTTTCCCCTACGAACTCACACAATTCCTTCTTTCTTGTCCCTTATCAGACGCGACACTTCTTACATCAGTCACCCTTCAAGTTACAAGAACTGAGGTCACTGATCCCAACACAGACGTTATGGCAGCCATAGCAAAAATTCCCAACTTGCGAAATGTGAATCTGCAAGTCATAGATATAATTTCAACCCATTCTCTGAACGATTTCCCTTGCGACAGGATACAGAGATTAAGTCTCTGGATCTATCCTGAGTCCACGGCTGCGACGCTCGAGCTTGTGCGGCGTTGCAGCTCAGTGACCTGGCTATCCCTTTACAATCGGAACCCTGCCGTTGAACAACAGGATGTACAACACTTGATGCTTACGACTTCCCAGATCGCGTTTCCTCGTCCTCGGGTCCTTGAACTCTCCGGCTTTCCCGAGCTTCTTCACCTGTGTATCACGAGACACCTCGACCTTTCACATGTTGAGGTGTTTCATCTTGGCCCCTGTAATTCCCGCCCTGACGTAGTTGATCCCTGCAACGAAATCCTTGATCTCGCACTCTCATCTGAGGCTTTTCCATCACTGAAACTTTTGCAATTTGAAGAATGGAGTGGATCCGTGACGCTTCAACTTGTCGCAAAGAGGAGCCTGTATTCTGTTCCTCTCTTATCTGTGACGATTGACCACCATGGGGAGGGGAAAGCGATTGAATTTTTGGAGGAACTGCAGCAGAGAAGAGGTGAAGTCGAGGAAGGCCTTCAGGAGCAGCTACGAGTCATTCCCTGGTATAAAGGTTGGATAAGCCAGTGCACTGTCAGTTTGGGATGGGCCAACCCCAAAATTGTTCATTCACTGGACTATTATTTCTCCGATATCGCGACCAAGCCCATTCATCCCAAACTATTTGTTGATTGAGTGTGAATGTGATGTAACGTAGACTACTATCCAGGTTGTATGATATTTTGTGATATTTGGTGCTCGAGTGCTTTGTGGAATGAACCGGCTATCGATTTCTGGATTCGGCGATTGGCAAATGCGCCCATCAACCTCTGCATTAAATCTATCAGTCCCAATCCCCCGATATCATTGCAACCTTTCTGAAATTTCAACGTGAAATTTCAGAAAGTGAGACAGCATTTGCTTGAACGACGCAGTCTTCAGCGTCCTAGTAGTGCTTCACAATTGTGTATGTCAATTGCATGCTTGCCACAGGTCAAGATGTTGCCAGAGAAATAAATAGGGAGTAGCAGAGAACAAAACAATTTTTCAGAGTCTTCTCCGTCGTGAGTCGAGCTTTGGAAATTGGGAGGTGGCTCCGGTGCCAGCCCGTGTCATCCGAAGGCACCTGATCAACATTGCCGTCGGTCTTTTATACACTGGGCCGGTGAGTCGATACAGCACCCGTATTATTGAAAGCATATTGAAATGTTATCAAAGTTTCCGACCTTATTGTGAATGCATTGGATATTTATCATGATTATCATGATAAAGTTTCAATAAGCCATGTGGGATATTGACTTGCTGGCCCAGTGTATAAGATCATCTACATATCAGATACGTGTACAGGAATCGGCCCTACAGCGACTCAGCCCATTAATTTAATTTCTCTTGCTTGTACTTCCAACGCCGGGACCCGCCGAGTAGCTGTAACACCCAACATACCGCCATACCTTATAAGACAATTCTACACACCGCAGAATAAAAATCATTCAAGTACGTCTCTCCACTTTCAGTATCTCAGTCATAAATCTGGTATCAGTAACAATAGAACTCGAGTGTGAAAGTGATGCCTTAATCGAAGAACAAGTGTAGGGTTCTTGGCGTCCTGAATGATTCTTTTTCTTCCATCCCGTTATACCGGCCAACCACCAGAGGTTAGTCAAGAGGTCACCGAAGAGCTTAGAATGACCGGAGAAGCATCAGATTGATGCACTAACTTATTTTGAATGAACAGTATTCTGGGGCGGATCTCTGACCCAGCGAGGCTCGAAGTATTATCAGAAGTTCATCAGATAAACAAGTCTATAACATACGTGGAGTTTGAAAGTGTGCTTCTGACGAAGTCCTACGGAGTTGGATTAGTAGCGAGCCTAGTCCTGGATGATATCGGATGACGTGTGACTGCTGGATGAAGGCCCGATACATATCCTCAGTACGGTGCAACTCAGTGTGATACTGGTGTTTGCTGCAGGGTTGCCATTCTCTCCTCTCGGCACGTCCACCCAGTGAACCATTACCACTGAAAGCTTCATGCAGCTGGTGCTGTATTTTACTCGACTTCTTCTTGGGCTCACTGGTTGTGACTGATCGTCTACGCAGAATCGTTAGTAGTGTGACATAGTCTGCTAGACCGTCTTGACTACATACGTACCGTCTAAATCCGACACGACAAATGAAATTGTGGATAAGAGTAATTTGTTCAGTCCTCGTGAGCTACTAGCTGAACACCTCGGCAAACCATATTCAGAGAAGGTCGATTCCCGTGTATAAAGGACTACCAGTGTGGTGCATCGTAAACTCTGCATCAGTCGAAGTATGAAGTTCACTCAAAGTCTCCTTTTCTTCATTCTCTTTTTCTTTGTTCTCTTCTTCACCAGTACCACTGCCCCTGCCCCACAGGGCTGTCATGACTACTCCAAATGCGAGATTAACTGCAAAATGATAGGTCTACTCCGTGGCACCTGCATTGAGGGTACGTTCCACTGCAGGACCATTTGTTGTGTGTACTAAAGTAAAACAAAGGCCTCTGTTTATGTCTTTGATTCGAAACACATCCGGAGGTCAGTGTGAATCCTGTGAATACAAGTCGTTGTGGTAGAAAAATATTTGAAAGAATTGAAAGTGGGTCGAATGGATAGGGTGTATCATTGTAGCTTGAAGTTCTATCAAAGGTCGTGAATCTTCATGTCGAGCGCGCCACAAAATACATCACTGTAGTAGCCATCACTTGTGTGTGAAATAGTACACTTACGACATATGCCTGTATCACCATCGCAAACTCGCCCCTCGCCTCGCAATTGTCCTATAGCACCATCTCTGCGTATCACAATCGAGCCACAAAATACACAAGTGCCAACAAACCGACTATTGCATTGTTCAGTCTGTGAGCCATGGCCACCGAATGAAGATAACTCAAACTGCGACTGAGCCCCTCAACCAAGAGTCAGACTTACAAGGTGGACGGTATCAATATGCCTGAGGGCTTGGGACACGGGGCAGGAGGAATGTGAAGTGGTTGAATACAGAAGTACTGGGCCTCAGTGTTCAGATGCCGAAAAGTCCGTGATGACTACCAATGCGAGTAAGAACATGGCCACACCGTCAGTTCTTCTTCTCCCTTTCTTCTTTCATGTTATCTGATGCATCTTTTGTAACTTATCACAGATGCCATAAACTAGGACTCAGAAGGCTGCAGAAGACGTTTATAAGTCTCGATAGTCCACCCAAGAGGTGAGCCAATGTTCGATTGGAATGCCAATTGCTAACTAATGCATTTGTACAGGAAACATCCGGTGTCAACACGCTCTTCACAACGCTAGAGGATTACAATGATATGAGTGCCGAATATCTCTAAATACACCTTCCTTTCCCTCACCCCCTCCTTTACATCTTACATGTTCATAATCCCAGTTTTCCAGGATCGCTAAATTAATGTCGCACCCAATGACGGCCGAGTCTCCCGAAATGCCAAATCATCAAGTTTACGGGACGTGCTTATGCACTCTTTAGAAGAAAGGGTGGAAGGTATTGAATCCCGGTAAGTCATTCTGAGCTCTATTAGACGTGGCTCAACTGCTGATTGCCCTCATGGATCTCCTTCAACACAACACCTCAGCCGGTGTTCAATATCTTCTGCTATTTTTTTCCATGACGCGTCAACGCATTCTGTGGTTCTGAATTCGGCGTTTCGAGGGACTTGGTTATCGTTGAGTACAGTGATATAGCGCATTAGTTTGACGAACTTGGATAACTGACATTGCGACCGTATTAGATGTGAGGGAAGCGGGTAAGGCTGGGAGAGGGAAGGGAAGACGTGCTTGGGGATACTTAGCGGTCATTTTGTCGTAGTTCTCTCCTGTTGTGAAGAGCGTTTATGCTTTCCCCTCCTCTCATTGAATGTTCTGAACAGTGCGTAATGCTACCGTCCGCCTAATCCTGGTTGAAATTCCAGAAAGTGAGACAGCATTTTCTTGAACGATGCGATCTTCGGCGTAGTGCTTCACGCTTGCATATGTCAATTGCCTGATTGGTATAGGTCGAGAGGTTTCCGAGGCGATAAACCGGGAGTAGCAGAGAACGAGTTGACAATTTCACAGGGCCTTGTCCGCCACAGGTTGAGATATGGAGATTGGGAGGTGTCCAGTGAGGTGTCCAGGAAACGAGGATGATGGCCCTGCTTGTCGGGTCCATCCGGCGCCCGTGGCATCCGAGGGCACCTGATCAATCCATTGCCGTCGTTTCTCTCTTTCAAACCGGAAAACATTTCTGGGAAAAGAGCAATGAACTACGTAGACATGGATGCGATAACCCCTCTTCTAATTTCGATGTTAGAGCGTCAGCATCACAACAACAAAGAAGATAGTGTCCAAAATTGAAATTCGTTATTCTTGCTCCGACAACCTCAATAGTATTACATACCTCCTTTACCTTCGTGATCAGCGTTCGGGTTGAGAGCGGACATTCCGTGTGGCACTCCACTGATATCACCAACTTCGCCCATCGTACTATCCTACCTCGCATCTGGTCCCCTCTATACGCTCATAAGTCCATATGTAAAGATTGGTGTTACTGTGAGAAATCCGGCAACAGCCAGTCTTTATCTACGCAACATGCATTGTTGGATTCCCACTCACTTGAAGTCCTCCCTCATCTCAATCATTATCATATCGTACACAGCTACACCCTCCAGATACAATCATATCCGGGATAAGGATAGCCTACAAACGATGTACTCGACGTTTACTTGATTCACCTGTAGTGGTGATAATCTAACTCATTTCACCAGGCGGACCTTCAATTCGATGCCGAGCAAAATACTATCCCATATTTTCCACCTCTATCTCAGCCAAAAATTGTTCTTCGGAATACTTATCACCCTCCAAGAAGTTATACCTACGCATTCTTCGCGCAGGCTTTGTAAAAGCAGGAAGAAGCTGCAGCTTGTCTGCCGACATTGGAACGAAATTCTGCTGTCCACTCCGAGAATTTGGTCCACAATCAAAATCGACATTAAAACGGTGCCAAGAGGTCCTGATTCTACTCCTTACACGTATATTACACCTCCGGATGTGGTCCATCTGTGGATTCAGCGATCGGCACACGCGCCCATTCATCTTTGCATCAACTCTTATTCTCCACTCGGACTTTCGAACAACCCATGGATCCTTGTTGAAGCCGAGACCATACTTCACCAATGTATCCATCGATGTCACACGTTATTCCTCAATATTTACGCCTACGAACTCACACGATTCCTTCTTTCCTGCCCTTTATCAGATGCGGCACTTCTTACCTCAGTCACCTTTACAAGAACCGAGGTCACTGATCCCAACACAGACATTGTAGCAGCCATAGCAAAAATTCCAAACTTACGAAATCTGAATCTGCATGGCATAAATAGAAGTTTGACCCATTCTTTGAACGATTTCCCTTGCGACAGGATCCAGAGATTAAGTCTCAGGATCTATTCTGAGTCCGTGGCTGCGACGCTCGAGCTTGTGCGGCGTTGCAGCTCAGTGACCTGGCTATCCCTTTACAATCGGAACCCTGCCGTTGAACAACAGGATGTACAACACATGATGCTCACGACTTCTCAGATCGCGTTTCCTCGTCCTCAGGTCCTTGAACTCACCGGCTTTCCCGAGCTTCTTCACCTATGTATCACGAGACTCCTCGACCTTTCACATGTTGAGGTGCTTCGTCTTGGCCCCTATAGTTCCAGCCCTGAGGTAGTCCCTTCCTGCAACAAAATCCTTGATCTCGCACTCTCATCTGAGGTCTTTCCATCACTGAAACTTCTGCAATTTGAAGAACGGAGTGGATCTATAACGCTTCAGCTCATCGCGAAGAGGTGCCTGTATTCTGTTCCTCTCTTGTCTGTGACGATTGAGCAGTATGGGGGGAAAGTGGCTGAACTTTTAGAGGAGCTGCAGCAGAGAAAGGGTGAAGTCGAGGAAAGATTTCAGGAGCAGCTACAAGTCGTTTCTTGGTATAAAGCCGTCACGAACCAGCGCATTGTCAGTTTGGGATGGGCTTTCCCAGAAATTGTTCATTCACTAGACTATTATTTTTCTGATATCGCGACGAAGCCCATTCATCCCAAATTATTTGTTCATTGAGTGCCAATATGTTATAATCTGGACCATTATTCATCTTGTATGATATATTGCGCTCGAGTGCTTTGTGGAATGAACAGGCTATCGATTTCTGGATTCAGCGATTAGCAAATACGTCCATCAACCTCTGCATCAAATCTATCACAGTCCCAGTCCTCCGATATCATCGCAGCCATCTCGGAAATTCCAAATTTGCGATTTACATATATATGTTTGAACTTATGGAATGAAGTGCCCACGTCAATCCTGTCTCATCTAGATTTTCCCTGCGGCAGGCTTCAGAGGCTAGCACTCGGGATTGAATGCCGTTCGAAGGGTTTTGCACTCCACCTCGTGCAGAATCACACACCAGCAATCTGGATAACCCTCTCCTACCTTCTTCCCTAATTATGACCAGAACGTGAGTCCTACGGGCTCGAGGGTCCAGCGTCCTCTGCCACGAGTTCTGGAACTCATCGACTTGCTTGAGCATGACTTCTTGACTATAATGGAGCTACTCGATTGCTCGCAGCTTGAGGGAATTGGGCCTGAGAAGCTCTTCATCAACACAGTGACGGGACATCCGAGGGAGAGATTGCACAAAATCGTGCACAATTCAGTAGAAGGACGAGTTAGGCCAGAATTAGATAGACACTCAATAAGCCTTGCCGTCCTCCAAAATCCACTGTTACGTGGATGAGGAAGAATCATAACGTGTTGAGTTGGGTTTATTTGTTTTGCAAAGCCTTCACTCAGGGAAGTTCCGAAGCGCGCGAAGGGCTGGTTCTAGGAGACTCTCCACGACGCACGCTTTCAACTGCTTGCTCTCCTTCAGAAACCAGCTTCATTGCCCCACGAACTTCTTCACTCCAGTCCTGTGTCGTACTTCCACTGTGGTGGCCCCTCGTTTCATTCCTTTGCACCTTGATGAAATTGGGAACATCGAAGATTATCAACCTGGCATGTTCCATCCAATGTCTGTTGGTGACACTGTTAACCATGGACGTTTCTCCCCTATGATAGTATCACTGTTT
Organism: Leucoagaricus sp. SymC.cos; assembly: GCA_001563735.1. Lineage (NCBI taxonomy): Eukaryota > Fungi > Basidiomycota > Agaricomycetes > Agaricales > Agaricaceae > Leucoagaricus > Leucoagaricus sp. SymC.cos. Next base: position 12,666 of record KQ961986.1, on the reverse strand, counting down.
CCTATGTATCTCTAGTGGTTTCATTTTAACGCTCAGTAGTTACGAGTTTAGTTTTTCTTTTTCTGTTCCCTTTTATTCCTAGTTTTGTACTTGTACATAGCTGGGCGCGGACTGCGATCGAGCACCGCGTAATAAATTGTTGATTTTCTTTTTTAAAAAAAGATCATGGACGTTTCTGGGTCCTTCATAAGCTTGGATTTGGAAGCTCCTCTGCTGTTTGGCTGGAGCGCGACCAGTGAGAAGACGGAGACCAGAGTTGAATCGTCACCCTCAAGGCAATGGATGCAGATGTTTCCTCGTCCGAGGCCCTGAGCGAGATCCCCGAACTGGCTATTTCCCAAAAGCTTAGAGCGTCTCTCCCTCCTTGTGAGTCTGTTGACTTCCAGACTGTCGATCATCATTTCTTCCTACAAGGCCCAAATGACTCTCACCTATTTCTCATATTCCCTCTTGCTGGCTCCAATATCCTTGCCATGTCTGATTCACCTGGGTGAGCTGCTGGTGGTCTAAGACTACATGCCGACTTCGCTAAAATGGTCGTGAAACAAACAGCGACAATGATACACCACATGCACTGCGCTGGTGTCATTCATGGAGGTAAGCAATCTTTTGTTCGGCGGTAATCTTTTGTTCAACAATGTCAGTTGCCGGCAAATGGTTTCACCCAGACCTGACTACATGAGCATCTTATTTCACCTTTCGCCCCACGTTATCGAATGGTCGGACACCAAAGTGTACGCCCATCTGGGTGATCCTGAGACGGAGAATGTCAGAACTTGTGGCCGGCAACCGCCCAGCCCTTATGCAGCAGCCATGCTCATTGCGCCCACCCAGAACTCCAGGATATCGGACGCAATCCTTCTTCAAGACAGCGTTATCTTGGCATGTCTTATGTCGTCGCCTCTCCACTGTCATCCTACGAGCCAGGAGCGGTGCTGAATTACCAGTTGCCAAATCGGGCGTGTGGGCTTTGAGATGAATGTCTGGGCGCTCGGATGCGTGATCTTTGAAATCCGCGCGGGCTTTGCCCTCTTCGAATCATTCATGGGGAAGGACGTCAACGTTCTCAGGCAGATGGTTGAGACGTTGGGACGACTACCCGACCCCTGGTGGGGTGCTTTCAAGTAGGACACGCTATGGTCCGAGGAGGATGGACAGCCGAAGAGTGAGCAGGACCAAGAAAGCGCCTGCGTGCTTCTGAAAGCTTACAGGAGCTCCATTAGGGCAAAGTTGCATAAGATAGGTGAGCAGGACGATCCGCCGTCTGAAAACAAAGGGAAGACGATGGATTTGTGTGACGATTATGATAGAAATACAATATGTTCACAATAAGGTTGAAATCTTCAATAATGTTTTAATAAGTTATCAAGAGAGCGGCTGGCTTATTGACTCATCGTCCCAATGTTGAGCTAGACGGGCTTTATTAGACCGGGGTTCGGTCACGCGTTCTCCTGGAGGATGGCCGAATTAACGGGCACCGAAGAACATGGGCGTCGGGGCCTGGGTGTCTTGGTTAGACCTAGGGCCCAAACGGGCAAGCCTGAATGGCCCTGAGCCAGAAGTAGACACAAAAAATGCGAGATTAAACGGCAAAAGAGTAAGAA
>KQ961984.1:229892-296869 GCA_001563735.1 Leucoagaricus sp. SymC.cos | reverse complement strand
TAGTTCCAAGGAAGAAGTTTCCATTCGCAGGAGTAGCAAAATTATCCAATGAGGTCAATACGGTGATGGAGACACAAGTAGGGCCTACATCGTAATTGTCCGTAGTGATGTCTGGCCTTGAATAGAGAATGCTAGTGGCAAAGGTAACAAGGTTCACTTCGTTGACTGTGCGGAGAAAGCTTCAGGTCATTTATCCAGGGCGCGGGTCAGTATCATGTATTTTCCTGATGCAGTAATGCTGTATGTATCCCGGTTTACTCGACTTTCATGACATTCTGAGCACGCGTATCTTCTTGCGCGAGTTCATCCAAATTAGGGAGCCATGAATGAAAGTTGCAGAGACAGTGTCTGATTATCGGAAGGGAGGTTGTCAGTCGGAACGCGGTGTAGAACAACGAGAAGGAAAACGCACTCCAGGGCCAGATCCAGTGCGGTGTTTCCGGCAAACGCAGGTGACATGGATGCATTTGAGGGTGTTCAAGAAAATAGTCTTTCCTGATTGATTACTTTCATTTCTCACAGTCTCAGCTCGACATCCTTGTACCCTTTGAGGGAAGGCTTGATCCTGATACACAACTCTCTCTTCCCCTTCAGCATTTCCCAAGTCATTTTCTGAATGTTGCTAGCGTATGGAGTAATGTCCGCAGTTCGATGCGCTGAGAACGCGCCAGCATAGTGTGTCTAGGTGTAAGTCGGGCGAGCCAACAGTCGTAAGGAGAGGTATTCGAATCTTCTGGTCAATCTCGAATTTCAGTCTTTAAAGGCCAGCTACAATTGTTTCCTCCCCGATCCTGATAAAATGCATGAGAAGTGCAACAAGCCGAGAAAGGCAAAGAAAGATAAAAAGAGAAGCAGCGTAGAAGTGGCTAGATCTCAGAAGGGCCGACGATAAATTGGAAAATCAATATGTACCGTTTGGTAGTCGAATTCTCGGGATTTGCGAGGCGTTTGGCTTTGGTATCCAAAGCAAATAACGCGACATCACGAGACTCTTAAGAAATTGATCAGGGAGCGTGTCCTGACCTGAGAGCTTCGTCTAGCAAGTCTTCAAAGACCTACAAATTAGTTGCTTCATTGTACGCTCTTGAGAACCTATGCACTACAAATCATTATTCTCGGTTCTATTTCTTATGATGGTGAGAGCAGGACTCCGTCCTTTTTGCATGTTTGGATTTCCGTTCTCCAGTTTGTGTAATTGGAGGAGGCCACACAGGCTGCTAGAACTTCCGGGGCTTGAATTGTCTTACACTGGTCAACATTGCAGCAAGCAATGGTCGACCCTGCCTTCGCTAGCTGGGACATCATGCTTCGGCTTGGGCCCTCGTATCCCTGACAGCGATGCTTGGCATCTAAGTTTGAAACTCAGAGTAGGCTTCACTGTGCCGAAAGAAGCCTCGGAGCGAGTCCCGACGCAAGACGCCTTTGTGTGCCCATCACTTCCAAATCGGGAGAGTTTAGCTGAACCTAGCCTTGGAGCTCTGAGAACTTCATCCCCATTGAGAGCCGAAAGAAGACAATCAGTTATTGGAGGAAAGCTAGGTATTTCAGAATTTGAGAACTCAGCCAGCCGATGAGTGGCAGGATGATAAGATCGTGTGATCGAGGCCGACTTGTTGCTGCTAAGACAAGACACTCGGTTTTCGTCAGTAACTCAATCAAATCCTCACCTTCGAGGCATTGCATTATGATGGCTATGTTTGATGCGTTACCTGAAGAAATATTGCGAAAGATTCTTGATATTGTCTGTGCTAGATAGCTTCTTTTAGCGATTGACTTGGCTTGAATGCTCTAGCTCGGCTTCTGCAGCTCATCCAGCTGCCATCAGACGAAGAGCTTGTCAAGGAGCTTGAATCACTGCGCCTTGTATCGAGAAGGCTTGAGAACATAGCCTCGTCCATTCTTTTCAAGGAATTCCACATTGACATCAGCTTGACCCCAAGACTCGGGCAAGCGGGACGTTGTCAAGAATTTCTCCGGCGGTCTCTTCAGGAAACACATCGGTATTTCAGTACATCAAAACACTTTCTTTATACACCCTGATTTTCTCAGCGTCCAAAGACATACAGCCTTGGTTGATGTTGATGGATGCAATGTTGCCCACTTTGAAAAATCTCCGGGTTCTGCGGTGCATCACACTCTTTAAATGACCAATCCGAGAACGCACGTACAGTACCAAATCTAGGTGGCGACATGATTCCTCGATGCCAGAGTGTATGGTTGTCGTCTTACAGTCACTAGACCTTAGACCTCAGTCACACCGATGTACAGTAAGCCCTCGTTATACTGGGTCTGTATAATATAGTGCAGTAGAGTGTTATTCTTGTATATGACGTGGGTTTCTGATGAGTTGGACGGCGCCGCAGTGAAGACATGTTAGGTGGCGCTGCTGAACGGGGACTGATCGTGTCGCGCACAGGCGATTGACGCGGAAAAAGATCCGACTATAAGACAAAGATTGCTGGTCCCTAGCGAAGAATAGAACTGAAAATTTCAGCTCAAGCATGATCGCCCCACTGAATCCACTTCAAAGTAAGAGCATTATGTACGCATCAGGACCATCTCGCCAGTGCTAGCCGTCACATCAAGGGAGCTACTTCCAATGCAAATGTGGGGCACTTAGAAACAATAACGGATCAGGTGAGTCAAACGAATATCATGTTGGTCGAACGTTGACCAACTTGTAATATCGTTAGCCAAACAGGGTTCCAAGTGTAGTTACATACATAGCACACATGGGTCGTATGACATTTATTCAACCTTCATGACAGAGTCTATTCTTGCCGATTGGATCGTCCTCCTCAGGTTCCTCCAAATCGGGAAGCCGGCAAGGATCGTAGAAACAAAGTAGAGCGACTGACGAACTAATGAGTTACCAAAGCAGATTGAAGTTGAAAGCGAGGACTCACTCCAAGGCCGAGACTGGTGTGATGTTTGCGACATAGATGTAGGATATAAAGACTTTCCAAACTATGAAGCGAAAGGACGGTGTTAGACAGAAACCTGAATACCCTAGCACCGACGATCTGCTGGGCAAAGTTGGCAGCATAGAAGGCAGGAGAAGAGGAGTTTTCGGGAGAATATGCTAGGTAGGCCAAGAGCAGAACGACGGCCGATGATATCCCAATATCTTGAGTGAACTCAAAAGTGGTGATATGAGGGGACTTGATCTGATTGTAGTCACCATACACCTCGTCTCAGCGTATGCACAATGAGTGGCAGAAATACATAAAATACCATGCCTAGTCCCTCTTGAGCCAGGGCCTTCATTTCCAGCAGTCTTGGTTTGACATCCTCGTAACCACGGAGCGGTGGTTCAATGGGTATATGCACCTCCTTCTTGGTTCCATTCTTCAGTGTGCAAGTCAGTGTCATGCTCTATTAAGGGAAATGGTAAGTCTACAAATGAACCAAGAGATAACTGTACACCAACCTTGGTATCAATGGCTGTCATCTCCGCACCGGTGACAACATCTTTAAGTTTGCCATACCATTTAGCATACGCGACCAGAGTATCCGGGTGGTTGGACATGTACATCCGCAGGAACCCTGATTTTTCAGCAACTGGATCGGGTGTGGATTGTTTCGACATAGTTCAGGTAGTTGTATGGTATCAAATCGAATAGTGGTATCAACAATCAACAGTTGTCAGGATCACTCGGTGAAGAACCTTGGAACACGATGATGTGGACGAACGCCTTGACGGCTATCCCGCGGGCCGATGGTCTGTTTGTAGTAGGCCTTCAATATAAACAACGCGCTCCCCAGTGTTAACCATCCTACCGGGTTCTTATTGAGTCCAGTGCACACTGCATACATTCTCCGCAAAATCTTCTCTCGAATTCATCCTCCACATAAGATCCTGAATCTCCTGCTTCGAAGATATTCATGCATCAGGCGACTTCGTTTCCTCCAAACACCTCTATCTTGTCTTGTGCGATCATCAGTAAACCTTCGTCATATTACTTGCTGGTCCGGTTGACCATGGGCGGGGTTGACGTCAATTATCTCCCAAGCCAGATTTTTGACAGCTCCAGACCCACTGTCGCTTTAGGAACGTGACTCAGAACGTCGGTGGCATTTAGTTGTTATGCCGTGGCCGCCGAATTCCAGATATCCTTGGACCTTCACACAAGAATAATTCTGGAAAGACTTCTGTGGAGATCATGTTCATCCAGCCCATTCTTTGAGCACGAATTATTAGAGTCTGGTGTAGTATTTATGTTATTTTAGCTCAGCAAAGTAGAGACTGACGCGATTGATGGCTCCCTTTTAGGATGCCTTCAACTTCTGCGCACATGGCATCGAGATCGCTTCGTCACTTCTTTTGAATGCTAGAATCTATGCTGGGAACCATCGCCTTGCCGCAGTGGACTAAAAAGCGCGAAAAGCGTTCAGGTCCTGAAGCAAAAGGCTTTCAGTGTTCTGAGCAGTCTTCTGACCGCAGAGGCCAAAAATACTAAGCGGTGCCATGATGTGGGGGCTTGATTTCAGACTTCTTCCAGGGGATTGAGAACAACTACGCAAAAACGCAATACCCAAGAGGTAAGCCGTGCTCTTCAATACTTTTCTGCAATGTTCGTGCCGTAACCCACGGCGGTTGACCCCTGCAACACATGATTCATGGCGTGCTTGTCGCAATAAATTATTTGATGCAGCTTCAGCAATATATATCTGCGTATTCTCAACGACTTGACAAACCACGACACACTTTCACAAAATGCCCACCGCAGTCACTTCCTCGCCACCATCTTTCCTCGCTTCTCTCGCTCAGTTTGAGAGTTACGATGCTACCCCTGTAATCGGAACGGTTTTCTCCAACAAAACTACCCAGCTTTCTCAGCTTCTTGAAGCACCCAACGCTGATGAGCTTCTACACGACCTAGCTGTTCTTGTATCCTACCGCGGTGTCGTCTTCTTCAAGGACCAAGACATCACCGTGGAGCAGCAGAAGAGGCTTGGACAGAAACTTGGTGAGCTGACTGGAAAGCCCGCGACGAGCAAATTGCACAGGCACCCTATCTCCGAGGATGTTCCCGAGTTGGGCCTCGAGATCTCCGTTATTTCCTCCAAGAGGTGAGCTACATTTCGATTACCCTCTTATGCTCGACGGTTTGTGACCATACTTTCTTTGCAGAGGAATTGCCCGACCCGGACTTCCAACCAGAACTCGAGCGAGCGGTGGATGGCACTCAGATATAACTTTTGAACCGGTTCCTTCCGATTATTCGGTTAGTCGCCTGACGATAAGGGAGTGATAACGCTTTTCATCTCACCATTTGTATTTAGATCCTCAAGCTCCATACTCTTCCTCCTGGTCAGTTAGGTCCATTGAAAACTGCGACTCACTTTTGTTGAACTTCATATCCTGTGTCCTATACAGTTGGCGGCGATACCTTGGTAAGTAGACGAATACAATACACGGAAAAACACACTGACCTCTTAAATGAAATAGTGGGCTAGTGGATACGAAGCTTACGACCGTCTTTCTCCCCCCTATCAGAAATTCTTGGAAGGTCTGACAGCCACTCATGATGGTGATGTCTTCAACCAGGCATGTAGGCTTATACCCCCTCCGTGTCGCGGTTAGATTGAGCAGGCCACAGTACTCGGATAGAACTGGAGTCAAGATAAATCAAGAGCGAGGTGCCCCTGAGAACGCCGGTAGCGAGTTGAAAGCTGTCCAGTGAGTCTTCTCCATCGTCTGATGGTTACTCAAATTTAACATTATCTTCCAAGCCCTGTAATCCGTACCAATCCTGTCACTGGCTTCAAAACACTTTTTGTCAACAAAGGGTAAGCTTTTGTTGCTGTATCTCTATGATGGAATGAACACATCTAATGAGTTCTCACTTCGCCATAGCTTTACCAAGAGGATCAACGAATTAACACCCGACGAATCCGATCAGGTCATCGACTATTTGACCAGGCAATTCGCGGACAATCATGACCTTCAAGTCAGATATCGTTGGCAACCCAACGATGTGGCCATTTGGGACAATAGAGTCACTTGCCACACAGCCACGTAAGATGCTCTGACGCCACACTTTACTCTCTGAAGACTAATTGATCATTCTCCTAGACACGACTATACCGGTTTCCGTGAAGGCAATCGCGTTGTCAGCTTAGGGGAGAAGCCTTATTTCGACCCTAACTCTAAGTCTCGCCGGGAAGCTCTTGGACTTGTATTTTAGGCTCAAATTGTTCTAGGGATAGCTAAGGTTTGTATAAACAAGTGGCAAAGCTGATGGATATGAATCGAACTTCGACCTCGGTTGGAATTTTTACAGCATCTTGAGTATGCTCGCTACATCTTTCATCCAGCTTGTCAACCACAGCGTGGCTCGTGGCCTCCAGTGGTTATCAGACCTTTTTGCGAAAATTGCGAGTGATTCCCCCCTCCGTGCACGTGCTTTAATATGATTGTAGCGCCCTCCATCTGCTTAGGAAGCGGTCCCCAATTTACACTTGCTCGTCTATTCGGAAGGGCTACTTGCGCCAAATTGAATGTGTTCTAGGACTTCATTGAAACCACGTTGCCCTAGCTATATATCGATTCCAGGAGGATGCACTCCTTTCCTGTGCTTTCGAAATGCCGGCCAGAATCTCGACCTCGTCCGTTACTCCTCTTGGCTCCCTTGCCCAGTTCAAGAATTATGATAGCACTCCAGTCATTGGGACTGTGTTTCCTGACAAAGGAACCCAGCTTTCGAAAATCCTCGAGGCGCCGAATGCAGACGAGCTCCGTCGCGACCTTGCTGCCCTTGCATCACACCACGGAGTCGTCGTTTTCAAGGATCAGGATATCGCGACAGAGCAGCAGAAGAAGTTGGTACAGAGGATGGGTGAATTGACTGGGAAACCTACGACTACCAAGTTGCATAAACTTCCCAATATGAAAGGGGATCCTGAGGCATGGAGGGAGGTTACTATCATTTCATCTGGCACGCGAGTCATTGGATGTCGTCCAGTCAGGTTCGAGTGGATTACTGATGATCCGAAACGCTGCACAGTAAGTTGCCTCACGCTGGGAGAGGCTCTCAAAAAAGGGCAAGCGCGGGATAGCACTCAGATGTTACCTTGGAGAAAATTGCATCTGATTACGCGGCAAGTTGGCCTCGCGATCAACTATACTTATGACGGAATCCGCTGATGAACACCAGATTCTTAAATGAGTGGTCCTCCCTGAGGGTATATAAGCAAATGTTTTATTACATGAGTACCTACTAACGAGATCGAAATACTGACTAGTTGGTGGCGATACGCTGGTAAGTCCGTTCGAAATGTGGTCAAAGTTAGGCTTAAGAATCACTATTGCGAAGTGGGTAAGTGGTTACGAGGCTTATGGCCGCCTCTCACCATCCTTCCAGAAACTCCTGGAGGGTTTGACTGCAATACATGTCATCAGAGGCACCGTACTCGCCCAGGTGAGTAAGCGTTCTGAATCTCTCTCTAAGGTTACTCATGATTGTCACGTATGGTCTTTGTTTGGTACCTCAGGTTTTTAGCTATACGACATGTTCGGCGTGGACCCCAGCCAAGAACTTGGTGCACCCGAAAACATAGGTGACGAGATGACAGCGTGCAGTGAGTTTTCTCGTTCAATAGTCGGGCGCTAACGGGTTAACAGTTGTGATGTCTAGCCCCGTAGTTCGCACTAGCCCGGTGACTGGTTTCAAGTCACTCTTTGCTAACAAAACGTACGACTCTTGGGAGTGCTCTTGCGGTGGTTCTACAGTGGTCCTGATATTATTTCTTCAATCAGATTCACGAAGAGGATCAATGAGTTGAGTCCGGATGAGTCTGATTATATTCTTGAAGATCTTTGGAGGCACTTCGCAGAGAACTATGACCTCCAAGTCAGACACCGCTGGGAACTAAACGATGTTGTCATCTGGGACAACAGGGTTGCCGTTCATAGTGCTACGTGAGTTTAGGTGCCTTATTTGTTGGTCATGATAAGCTGAGCTTACTGGATTTCTCACGAGGGTAGTAACGATTATACCGGGCATCGAGAAGGCAAACGTGTTCTAAGCCTAGGAGAGAAGCCTTACTTTGATCCTGAGTCCAGGTCTCGCAGCGAGGCTTTGAGCTACGGGGCAGGAAAGTCCAGTGCGAAATTGTAGTGACTATGTCGTAGATGGTAACTGTAGCTTTGAAGAACTCGTGTATTTCCATTTATTCTATACTTCACCATTGGCAACAGTGAATGTGTAGAGCGTAGGTGGATGACTGGATCATCCGGCGGGAGCCTGCCGATCAGATCTTCAGATTCCAGAAACACATCAGACTCGTCCGCGTCAATATTCGTCATTTTGAGCAATCGACCTACGAACTAATCAACGCACTCAGTCAAAAAATTACACTCGTCTGTCAGGTCCATCGACGCACTCTATTCGGCACCTCTGCCTTGTTGCAACATGTGGCTCCTGAGTCTCAGATAATGATTTTCTTCGATCTCCCTGTTTTCTCTGCACCGAAAACCCTGCCCGGCTACAGATCCCGAAATTTATCGGTCGGCTATCTCGTGTTACCGATTCGCTTGCTCACCTTCCTTCTCCCATACACTCACGGGATCCGTATTAATCCAGCTTCTCGTTGTGTAACTGGACGAAGAATTATCAAAGAGATCATGATAATATTTAATCCCTTTCATTGTCCAAGCATCCCTGATCGCTCATCGATCGTTCTACTAGAAGTACAGTAGCACCTTACCATGACAACCGCCACATCCACTCACCATACGCCGTCCTTCCTCGGCTCTCTGGCTCAATTTGAATCATACGACTTAACCCCTGTTATCGGCACTCTTTTCTCAAATGCATCGACGACACAATTGTCTGTGATACTGGATGCACCAGAGGAGGAGAAGAACAAGCTGATCAGGGATCTTGCGGTACTAGTGTCTCATCGTGGAGTCGTGTTTTTCAAGAACCAAGAAGACTTAAGCGTGGAGGAGCAAAAGGAACTGGGCATTAAGCTAGGCGAGTTGAGCTGGGGTATTGGCAATATTGACAAGAAGACAAGTGGTCTACACGTACATCCCATCTCGGAAGACGTGCCGGAGCTAGGAAAGCAAGTCTCTGTCATTTCAAGCGAAAAGTGAGCATGAGCATGAGCATGAGCCTTGTCATTCATTCGTACTGATTCTCTCACCGTTCCACTAGAGGAATCAGCAGAACTGGTTATGTACCGCAAGCAAGAGCAAGTGAGGGGTGGCACTCGGACATCACTTTTGAAAATGTTCCATCCGATTATGCGGTACGTCACTTAGGATGTGTGACGTTCAGTAGCCAACCAGGGGCTCTGTGTAGATATTGAAAATGCATACTTTGCCGCCAGGTAAATAAGTCTGTTTTCTAACGACATTTTGCTGACATCTTCGGTTGTTGCAGTTGGAGGCGATACTTTGGTGAGTCCAGCGGCCCTAATCTAGATGATGATCATTGTCAATCTAAAACACGGTGATACCAAAAAGTGGGCCAGCGGATACGAAGCATACGATCGTCTTTCTCCACCTTTTCAGAAGTTACTAGAGGGTCTGACGGCAACGCATGATGGAACGATGTTTCACGAGGTGCCTCTATCAATCTTGCTTTGCGAAACAAAACTCATCACTTTCAAATGATGTAGTATTCCAGGGCCCATGGCGTTAGGGTCAATGAAGGCCCGCGTGGTGCACCAGAAAACATAGGTACCAACCTGATAGCAGTACAGTATGTGCAACAGAAATATCCTTCTGCGCACCCTCGTGACTTACAGCCCCACTTCAATGTCTGTAGTCCAGTGATTCGAACAAACCCTGTGACTGGGTTCAAAACTCTCTTCATTAACAAGGGGTGAGATTATTTCATGAGTCGTCCGATTTGACGCAGGCCCTGAAGATGATCCATAGTTTCACTACGAAGATCAACGAATTGACACCTGATGAATCTGCTCACTTGCTGGATTATTTGACAAGACAATTCTCAGATAATCACGATTTACAAGTGAGGTACAGATGGGAGAAGAATGACGTTGCGATTTGGGATAACAGAGTCACTGTGCATAGTGCTACGTACGTCCCTATCTCTGCGATGTTACCCATGGCCCGCGTCGACATCGCATATAGGAACGATTATACTGCGAGGAGGGAGGGAAATAGGATTGTGAGTTTGGGTGAGAGACCGTATTTTGATCCGCAGTCGAAGTCGAGGAGGGAGGCACTTGGGATCTGAAGATTTCATTGGCCTGTTACATGCCCGTGTGTGTATGATATGAAGTTGGTGTAAGTCGAGGCGCCTGGATTGAATGTTCATGTGTCGCCTAGATATCTGCCTCGAGCTCAATACTATCTTCTCCAAGAAAGTCCCAGTCACGAATCTCGCCAATTTCTCTAATGTCATTCGCCAAGCTAGTAAGAGCATCCCTTCCCATTTTGGCGTTCGGGAACGTGTTCTCGCCACAGCTGAGCATAGCGAGCTTGAGTGTCAATTTGTCGAGTTTAGTTTTACGATAGAAAGAATGAGTGTTCTCCATCCTTGAAGGGGAAAGGCGTGCCGGTTATTTCTTCACCCCATGATGTCTCAAGCTCGTCAGTCTTAATCCGGGCAAAATCATAGTCTTCGTGCCCGACCCAGCCATCTCCACCACGAAGGGCTGATTTGACGGCTTCAACGACAGCCTGGTAAGTTCAGAAACCCTCCAGTTGCTTTTCGTGTCGAAAAATCCATAGGACATGGAACGCCAAAGCCAGTGATGATACTCCAGTTTTCTCGTAGACAAACAAGTGTTTCTCGCAAGTCGAACACACTATCTGCCCATGCGCGTATGACATATGTGAGGAGCATGATTGATGCGGGAGAGAAGTCGGCGTGGCCTTCTTCGCGGCTAGAACTGGTATACCCGATGTCGATTCGCGAGTTTGATCTCCAGTCGACACTCGGCCTACTCCTCGAGGGTCAATTCCTCGAAGTTTGCAGGAAGTTCGGGAAGGAAAAGCGTTCATATCGATTCTGTCGCCGTCGTACACCAAACATGAAAGCAGGGAGAACAGCTGCATGTTACCAGTCAATGAGGGCCTTGTAGATGTGCTAGTCCAGATGCGGGGATGAAGATGTTGTTCAAGGAGAGATTGGGGTGCCACAAAGTCGGGGGCACAAATGTCGTTGCTACTCGGAATGATATGAGGAACAGCGACGATATAGATGTCTAAAAGCCTTGAATGAGTTGCGTAGTCGTGCGTTGGTTTGTGACGGTATTGGTTTTGGTTTGGAGCTTGCTGAGCGAGGAAAAAAAGATGTAATATTAGACCCTGCAGTTAGAATGCGAATGTCTCGTGAAATGGGATACACACATGGACCTCGATCAAGACATATGGTCGACCAGAGGGTCGATACGGTACTTTTCGTGGAGTTGCACATGTGGAACCGTCTACATTCTCAGTGAAGAGAGGAGCGTCGGATAGGTTGGAGCTTCCAATCTGCGGAAAATGAAGGGATTCAAACTTGGCTTCGACATCCATTAGACCGTTTAGTGTTGGATGAAACTGTTCTGGAGATTGAAATTCTCTCCAGCGTTCACATAAAGAGCCTCTTCCCCATTACAGTATGATGAAAACAGCGCCAACGTTGTTGTGACTGTGTCGGTCAGCACCACTCCACGTGATGACACGAGGAAGAGTGCTTCAGGCCTCAGTACCGGAATACGCGCAATGACGTTTATGGAGTCGTCTAAAGTGAGGCGGAATGCTTTGTTGTAGGAACCTGTAACACGCAGTGTTCAACCATGGGTGTCTTGCTCGAGTCTGAGAACCTACCAGCTTTGTTATGACAGTGCAAGAGGTTGCACCCGTGGCTTTGCAAGCAGCTTGTATGAGCTCGTCGGGATTAAAACGTGTGTAGCGCATCGGAGTTTCCCAAGGAGACATCAGGGGGTGTCGGGTAGGCTGAAGAGAGAGAGTGAACGTTTGTCTTCATTATACGGCCATCTACCGCTACAACTTCTCGATGTCCTCCTCGGCAGAGTTTTCACAGCAGGGCGCGTAAATATCTAAAAAAGAATCTAAAATCTGACACACATGCCGGCAACATCAAATGCATCAAACAATGCACAACAAGACCAACACCAACAGCCAATGCTACGTCGTCCACAGCCCCAACTCAATTAAACGCACGCACGCGTTGTGTCCTTGTCCTACCAACACCACCCACCTACTCCTCCCCCTCGCGTATACCGCACACGACATACCTCAACGTCGCGCTGAAAACTCGGAAAGTCATCGTATCGTGTAGCAACAAATAATGGATTTGTTGCATACGCAGTTACAAAAAGTTCAACACCAGTTGGCGTTTGTGTCGACCAATGAAAGGTTGCATTGGAAATTATATGTGCAGGTGTTTTCGTGGATTGTTACGTTGTTTGAGGCGTATTTGATGTACGTTCATCCCCTCTTCACCCACTCGCTCACTAAAGTTCATCGCAGCTACCGACAATACCCACTCTACTCGAAACCTACAGCTCCGCCCTCCCTAGTCGACCGTTTCAAGAAAGACGAGTTTGAAAAGAGTCAAGAGTATGGCAAAGATAAAGCGAAATTTGCATTTGTATCGGGGTTGTATAAACAGAGTTTGGATAGTTTGATGCTTCAGTTTGGGTTTTATTCGTGGGCTTGGAGTGCTGCGGGGCGTATGTTGAGGTTTGCTGGGGGAGGACCTGAATACCAGGTACGTTTCAGAAGTCTATGAGTGGCGACGAGGACTGACAACTTTTTTTTTGGTGTGGTAGATCACGCAATCGATCGTGTTTGTATTCATCTTGTTCTTCCTCTCGTCAATCCCGACCTTGCCATTACAAGTTTATGGAACGTTTGTGTTGGAAGAGAAACATGGGTTTAATAAAACGACTCCAAAGTTGTTTGTGGTGGATTTGGTGAAAGGATGGGCGATTGCGTTTGTACTCGGAGCACCGTTCCTTGCGGTGTTTTTGTATATTTTTGAGTGGGCTGGGGAGAGGTTTGTTCCTTGGCTGATGGCTTTCATGTAAGTGTCGCGTATTCAAGTAAAGGCCGGAGTGCTGATGGTTTTGAATAGGATTGCGTTCCAGTTGGTGATGGTGGTGCTTTATCCGACGGTTATTCAACCGTTGTTTAATAAACTCTCACCGCTTGCTGAGGGAGATTTGAGAAAGAGGATTGAGGCGTTGGCGGCGAAACTTAGGTTTCCGTTGAAGCATTTGTATGAGATTGATGGGAGTAAGAGGAGTTCGCATTCGAATGCTTATTTCTTTGGACTTCCCTGGGTGAGTGCTTACCTCGTACATTAAAATTGTCATGCTGATGATAGTGTAGAGCAAACATATTGTGATTTTTGATACCCTTATTCAACAGTCCAAGCCAGAAGAGGTTGAAGCGGTGCTTGCGCATGAACTTGGACATTGGTATTATCACCACCCGATGAAGCTTATGGCGATTTCGCAACTGCATATTTTCACTGTCTTGGCTCTGTTCCCTGCGTTCTTGCATGCCCCACCTCTTCTCAAGGCTTTCGACTTTCCTCCTTCTGTTGCAAATGCGCCCCCGACTCTTATTGCGTTCCTTTTATTCCAGATGATACTCACACCTCTTGAAGCTGTGATTAGCATCGCGATGAACGCAGTGTCGAGGAAGTTCGAATGGGAGGCGGATAGATTCGCATGCGAGTTGGAGGAGAAGCTTGGAGAGAAGGAGATGGGGGATATGGGCGAGCGACTTGGAAAGGCGTTGATTGAGTTGCATGTGAAGAATTTGAGTACGGTTTGGGTTGATTGGTTGTATTCGGCATATCATCATTCGCATCCGACGCTCACGGAGAGGTTGAAGGCGTTGGAGATGTTTGCGGAGGAGAAGAAGAAGAAGAGTACGTAAGTAGATTCCTAGCGTAGCGCTTGTGTGACCGGCAAAGGCCGTGCGTGGGCTGAATGCAATGTTTGGAATGACACGTTGACCGATACTACAATGAGTATGCAAGACTACGTCGAGGGCAAGATTGTACGCGTTTGTCCTGTGTTGGGTGACTGTGTGCTGACTGGAGAGCAGGATTTTATTGGGCAGCAAAAGGTGGAGAGTCTGTCGCGGTATGTGCTGATTGGAACGACGGTGAGTGGGATAGGAGAATTGGTATGTTGTGTCAGCTGAAATGTGTGTAGGGCGTGTCGTTTGTCGCAGGTTTTGCAGCGCAGAGTCTCTCGGTCACCTTTGGCATCTTTGGCGCTGCCACTGTGCTTCTTCTCCTCGTATGTTTGTTTTTCTGGGTGTCTGCCTCTGCTGAGCTGTCTGCAGACAATTATCCCACCGTGGCCCAGGTTCAGGCAGGACCCAGTGATGTGGCTGCGTAAATAATATACATAGTAGTGTCTGTACATAGTCCAAGTTTCCCACACCGGAATTGAAAGGCGCCCTGCTGGAGTGTTGGGGAGTCTTTTTCCCCGTCCACCGTGTTGAGCAGCGGAGATATTGTGAGCGAGAGGGCGTGAGACCCCCGCAGAATGTCCTATCATCCCTCCGTCGTCACTCATCTCCCCGTCCTCCCAGAGTCTGCCATTCCCCAGCACGAGGTAGACACTACGTCTCTCTCTCCACAACCAAGAGCTCCTCTTCCCTCTCACCATCACAGACCCAGGCCCCTGTCTATGCCGCCCCAGGCCTATGCCATCCCCCACCATCCCGATGATCAGAGGTCTGCTGCGCCCGCAGCGACCAACACTACTCCAGAGGCGCAGCACCAACCCCACCAGCAACAGGCACAGCAGCAACAGGCAAGTGTGAAGAAGAAGGAGAGGGATATGAGCACTCAGTCCTCCCAGAGGTCCCGTACAAACAGGCTGCTCGGCGATTATACCCTTAGTAAGACGCTCGGTGCTGGCAGTATGGGCAAGGTCAAGCTTGCAACGCACAATGTCACCGGCGAAAAGGTCTGTTTTTTTTTCTCTTTCTTGGTGTTTCGTATGTTAAACATTTCTGTTAGCTCGCTGTCAAGATTCTCCCTCGCGTATATCCCCAGCAACCACCCTCCAACGGCGTCATGTCCGAATCTGCCGCCAAGCAGGCCTCGAAAGACGCTTCCAAGGAGACCCGCACTCTCAGAGAGGCCGCTCTCTCCATGTTGCTCTATCATCCGTATATCTGTGGGATGAGAGAGATGATCATTCACCAACATCATTACTACATGGTGTTTGAGTATGTCAACGGCGGACAGATGCTAGACTATATCATTAGTCATGGAAGACTCCGCGAACGCGTCGCGAGAAAGTTTGCGAGGCAGATTGGGAGTGCGATTGATTATTGTCATCAGAACAATGTTGTTCATCGCGGTGCGCTCAACCCCTCTCTTTTTGCTCGTTGTGTACTGATGTCATCGCCGTAGATTTGAAAATCGAAAACATACTCATTTCTCAAACTGGCAACATCAAAATCATTGATTTTGGTCTATCCAACCTCTACGACCCGCTCACCCACCTTTCAACCTTCTGCGGTTCGCTGTACTTTGCTGCCCCGGAACTGTTGAACGCGAGGGTGTACACCGGACCCGAGGTCGACGTATGGAGTTTTGGAGTCGTGCTTTATGTCCTCGTTTGTGGCAAGGTCCCGTTTGATGACCAAAGCATGCCAGCTTTGCATGCAAAGATTAAAAGGGGTTTGGTTGAATATCCCGTTTGGCTCAGCGCTGGTAATGTTTTTTTCCCCCACCGTCACCGATGTTCTCCGTTTTTACTTATTCGCATCCGCAGAATGTAAACACCTCCTATCACGCATGCTCGTCACGAATCCGGCGAACCGAGCAACTTTACACGAAGTGCTAAACCATCCTTGGATGCTCCGCGGTCACTCTACTCCGCCAGACCCTCATCTTGTCCATCGCGAACCTCTTCGAGCAGACGAACTTGATCGTCAAGTTATCAGAGGCATGCAAGGCTTCGAGTTTGGTACTGAAGAGGAGATCGAACGTCGACTTGTCAAAATTCTCGAATCCGAGGGATACATTCGCGCGGCACAATATTGGGAACGTAAACGCGGTGGTGGTATTCCTGTTTCGCTTCATTCGAATGGAGGTGGTGGTGGTCAAGGTTTCGAGTTTGGTACTGAAGAGGAGATCGAACGTCGACTTGTCAAGATTCTCGAATCCGAGGGATACATTCGCGCGGTACAATATTGGGAACGTAAACGCGGTGGTGGGATTCCTGTTTCGCTTCATTCGAATGGTGGAGGTGGTGCAAGCTCGATTTTTGGGAGGTGGGGAAGTTCAGTTGGAGAGTCGTTCTCCAACTCGAGTTTGGCTATTTCATTCGAATCGAGTTCGACTAAACTCGATTCTGCTTCTCATTATAACCCCAACAATCCTCCTCTAACGCCCTCCTCGACCAAAAAATCTCGCCGATTCTCAGGATTCGATTATTATCGCAGAAAACTCTTCTCTCCTTCATCTACAACCTCTCCCCCTACATCACCGCAATCTCATTCACCTCCTGGTTCTCAAAATCATCTCTTGCTTTCTGGAGCTGGGGGGATGTACGCTGATGGAAAAGAACCTCCTGATCCGACGAAAGGATTTCATCCATTGATCTCGATGTATTATCTCGCAAGAGAGAAGATGGAACGCGATAGGGTTTACGGTCCAGGACAATTCGCAAGCAGTCAATTGTCTATATTGGATCCCAAAGCCGGAGAGAAAGGTGGAGAGCGGGAAAAGAGCGGGGAAAAAGAAAAAGGTGTAGATCAACAACAGATGGTTGACGGAGCTGGAAGACAACAACAACAGCAACAACATGGAATACAACCGCATTATGCAGCTTCTCCTTCAAGTCGAAAAGAATCTCTCGCCGCTACCGCCGCCGCCTCCTCAGTTCCAGTTCCAGCTCCAGCTCCACCTGCTACTGGGGTACCGACAACGGGATCACCGAATCTAATAGCACAAGGTGGAAAACCGGATTATAGTATGCCACTTCCGAGGTTACCTGCTCCTGATCCATCACATTATTCAAGTGGGTCTTATGATCCCAATTCTGTTGTTGGGACGACTGCTAGTCCTACGACTCCGACGTTCCTTGGTTCGGGACCTCAACCGAGAGCTAGGGATTTGGGTGGATTGCCACCACCGACGCCCACTACGCCTGGACATGGACATGGGCAGCATGTTACGATGCAGCCTCAGAGGAGAGTTGTTGATCCATCGCCTACGACTGAACAAGGACAAGGAGTTCAAGGTGGTGTTGTTGTGCAGGCAGGAGGACAGGGACAAGGTCCGAGGCAAGGGTTGCCTAGAGCGCCGCCTGTCGGAGCGCATAGGAGGAGTCATAGTCTTTCGCAGAGGCCGACGGCGTTGGCTAGAGGATGGGGGAGTATGTTTGGGAGAACGAATAGTCCTGCGCCTATGAATGCGGATGAGTATGGCGGTGTTACGAGTGGTGCTGGTGGGGTTGGGTTGGGAATTGATTTGCAGGCGCAAGCTCAACAGGTTCCGAGGACTGCTGGACCTGAGATGACGAGTTTCGCTATGCAGCAGCAGCACGAAGAAAGAGAGAGGGAGGAAAGACATCATCAAGGTGGAGGGTTGGTTAGTGGAGGAGCGACGCTTGTGAGAAAGTTTGGAAGTTTGTTGGTTGGTGGTGGTGGTGGCGGACGGAGTGCTGTTACTGGGGTTACTACTGCTAGCGGTGGTGGTGGTGGGGAGGATGCGAGAAGGAAGAGTATGAGTGGGAATAGTGCTGCTGGATCGTCGATTAGGAGAGGCGTTTCGCCTAGACCTTCGGGTGATGCTTTGAAAGATGTGATGGAGAATGATGCAGAAGGCGAGGGTGAAGGCGAAGGGAAGACTGAGAAGGTTGAGGGCGAGGGAGAGAGAGGGGGGGATGTTAGTGTTGAAATTGATCAGGGTACACCGCCGCCCTCACCTTTCCCATTCACCGCCGCCCCAGGCGGTGCAGGACAATCGCACTCTGTTCCATCAACTCCACAAAAAGTGAACGGAAATTTAACGACGAGTGTTAGTCAACCAATTGGTTCAGTTCATCGACGTGCAGCTACGATTTTAGATCCTCAAGGTCGACGTGGGCTTGGTGGTGGGGCAGGACATGAGAGGAGGAGTTCGATGGGTGGTCATGGTGTGATCGGTGTTGGAGTTAGTACGAGTGCGGGTGCTGCGCCTGGGTATACTTCTACTTTACCTGGTGCTGCTGGTGGTGGTGCGGGGGGGAAGGTTGGGAGAGTTAGGAGACCTTCGACTGGGTATAGCATGACTAGTGGAAGACCTGCACTTGTTGATCGATTGTTCCCCGGTCATCCTCATCATCATCACCACGGGCATCATCATGAAGGCCAACAACAGCAACATGCGGTATTGGAAGGTGATGTTGAGGAAGGTGGTGACGGTGGTTTTACAACTCCCGGTGACGATGAAGAAGAAGATCATCACGATGACCACGACCACGAGAATGAACTTGGGACAGGAGAAAAAGAATATAAACCTGTTTATCTCAAAGGTCTTTTCAGCGTTGCGACTACAAGTTCGAAATCACCTGTGGTGATTAAAGCGGATATTAGGAGGGTTTTGGATAGGATGCAGGTGCAGTATAGAGAGATGAGGAGTGGGTTTGAGTGTATACACTCGCCTTCGATTGATTTGGCGAGTGTTGCTCATCCTGGTGATACCTTGCTCGGAGTTGGGACGAAGGGAGGTCCTGGTGGTGTGGAAGTGCAGGGTCGACCATCGATTGTGAAGAAAGCGAGTAAATTGAGTTTTGGAATGAAGAGAGGGGATAAAGGCAAGGATAGGGAGAGGGAGAGGGAGAGGAGGGAGGAGGAGAAGAGTCAGGTTGAGTCTACCATTACGACTACGGGTATAGTGACGGCTTCACCACAACATCAACCACAACAGATTCAAGGAAGACCTAGTGCTGGAGGGTTAACAGCTACACCTTCTAGTGGGAGTTCATCATTCTTCAACGTTTCCTCGAACCAAACCGTCGTTGCTTCCACTGTCGGTGCACCGCCAGTATCGTCTTTGGATGCTCAACAACAGCATCTGAAAGAATCTTCTGCGGGAAGTGATCAAGGATCGATTCCGCCAAGATCGTATTCGCCTGTATCGAACAAGTCAAAGGTGTTACCTCCCATTCCGAGAGATTTTGCGACTACGAGTACGGCTACTGGTGCTACTACTGCTACTGCTATGAGTGGGGCTGTTGGGCCACCGAGAAGTCCGAGTCCGTTGCCTTCTGGAGAGGTTGGAAGAGAGGTATTCGAGAGTATTGCGAAGAATTCGTTGAGTGTAAGGTTTGAGATTAATATTGTTAAGGTAGGTTTTGCGCATTTGCGTCGTGTGTTGTGTTTGACGAAGGTGAATTGTATTGCTGACGATGTTTTTTGGCGTTGTTTTTTACCTGTAGGTTCCGTGGTTGCCCCTGCATGGGATTCAGTTTAGAAGGACGAGTGGAGATGGATGGCAGTATCAGATGTTGGCGAGGAGAGTGCTGACAGAGTTGAAGCTATAACGACACGATGAGTTTTGGGTGGGGGTTCCGTGGTTGCCCCTGCATGGGATTCAGTTTAGAAGGACGAGTGGAGATGGATGGCAGTATCAGATGCTGGCGAGGAGAGTGTTGACAGAGCTGAAGCTATAACGACACGATGAGTTTTGGGTGGGGTTTTTTTCTATAATATGGGGTGTCTTCGTCTCATCTTCCTTTCGATTTCCGTCTGCCTTTGATACTTCATCAATTACCCTCCTCCATACCAGCGTGCTTTTCTTTTTTTTTCCCGAGTTTTCTGATATAGGATAGGTTATACTTTGAGTGCTCTCGAGATTTTTTTTTTTCTATTTTTTCTTTCGCGTTGGTGTTGTTCGTCATCTCTGTTTTTCCGTCCTTTCCTGTCCTTCGCTTAGTCCCGGTATCGCCCTTAATCCTCCCCCCTCCTCCTATAGGTTTTTTCTTTTTCTGGTGATTATGATATATCACGATGAATGAATGTTTCTTTTCTCTCTCACACACACATACACGCTCTTTCCCCGCTTTTTCGTATGAGAATTCTGTCGTTCGCTTTGAAGTATTTATTCGCTTATGCTATTCGGTTCTGAGATGTGAAAATGAAATGGATTTGTTAATGCATGGGATTTGTGGCGTGTGTTTTTTCGGGGGTTTTAGTAGCGAACACAAGAAGATGATGAGGGGTTTTCGCGCAACCGACTGTGATCAAGGGCTTTCTGAACAATCGAATCTGATGTCAAAGACTGCAAGAAGGACCGAGGAGTTTATCGTCTGGATTCGGTCCTTTGCGAAACGCGTCGAAACGTCAAACAACGCGTGGGTGTGTGCCCATGTGCCGACCAGTGATCTTTTTTTGTTGTGTGACTCATAGTTCAAGGGTTCCCGACATTTGTCAAGCGGTCGCGCTCCTGTTCGGATAGTGAACATGTCAGGCTAATGTATGTACTTATAAGGACTTGAGGCGCTTCGAATTCGCTTCGATTCTTAGTTTTGGAATTCAGAACCCTCTTCTCGTGAGTGTAAATGTTCTAAATCTTTTGTTCAGTGGGAATGAATAATTTTTGGACTGTGTGGCACGTGTAGACGAGCTTCCGCGGTTATTGATATTGTCGTTTCCTTTGTTCATCTTCAGGAACGTGGAATGTGGATGTCTCAGGCGTAATAATGAACAGATGTGCGGGTCGCACTGAAGCGCTCAAAAGTCAATAGTATGCGTACAGTAGACATGGCGGATGTGTTGATTTTGTCGTTCAATGTAAGAGCTAGAATATATGGAGATAATGACATATGTATGTGCCTTATGATAATAGGTTTGTTGTCGACTCCCAGATGACCGATGTCAGTGTGTGGAGAACTCGAGAAGTACACAGGGCGGGCCTGGGTGGAGGCCAAAACTTCGATTGCTGTGAGAAGACTCAGAAGAAGGAAGCGCAAGGCACTACTATGTGAGTTCCGTGGACCTGAAGGGGTCGATAGAGTGATACCGCTGATTGATAATTGTTTTGATTTATTGCTTGATGGATGGAAACCTGCAGGGGAGGATCAAATTGTCTCTTGAATCTTTGTGGTGAATAGGATGATTTGGCGAGTAGGCTATGTGAACGCGCCCGACAATGTTAGGTGGTGTAGACGGATATGAAAGATACCATCAAAGTCTAAAAATAGTTAAGATAGAGGACAACATTTGACAGAAAATATATTATATAAAAACGAATCATCACCGCCAAGGAAATGAAAACACGTACTGGTAGGTATGTATGTGTCTGAACATGGTGACGATTTGTGACGAAGCGTAGTCCCGTCGTTGATG
Source organism: Leucoagaricus sp. SymC.cos (assembly GCA_001563735.1). Classification (NCBI taxonomy): domain Eukaryota; kingdom Fungi; phylum Basidiomycota; class Agaricomycetes; order Agaricales; family Agaricaceae; genus Leucoagaricus; species Leucoagaricus sp. SymC.cos. The sequence goes on along the minus strand of KQ961984.1, from coordinate 275,565 downwards.
TACATGATGAACGTTATCGTTGCGGATTTTGTGGCTGACCGACTTGTCCAGAATTAAAAAAAGATCCCAGATATAGTCATCTATCAAAGTGGAGTACGGGTCGGTATTTCGAGTCCCAGATAATATGTCAACCTGAAAGTTGGAGCGCAGTGGCAAAGAGGCAGATGTCAGAAAACGACGCGAGGCGTTCTACGTGGCCGCCTCCTGTGTACATTGCCGGGGGTCCAGACGCGATGTTTAGGGGGCAATGCTCGGGGGAACGTAAGGGAGGAGACCAAAAAGAAATGAAGGTTGCTAAGGTGATATTTTGTCCAGAAGGAAAACACCGAGAGCAGCTTGATTAGTGCGCGGTCATCGCTTGGAACGCGTTGGGTGTTGTGGAGCGTTTGGTGTTGTGGAGCGTTTGAACTGTCGCTTGGGTACTATAGGTCGTCGAGAGAGCAACAGTTCATGAACGAAGCGGAATGGGAGGACTTAGGAGGGCCCGAACTTAGAATTGCCCGATCTGAAACTGGAACTGGAAGGGGGTTACCCATATCACGTGAGGCAATAAATGGACGAGGTGGAAAGAATTCCCACCTCTCTTTGGCTTTGGCCTTAATTCTTCTTGTTTCTACCTTCCCGAGTCCTCCTGCGACGCTCTCCCTGGCCCTGTCCACTCATTTTACTCGACAAATAGCGAATACCCCTGCTTTGATACCTTCTGGGCGCCGTGCGCTCGCACATCTTTCGTTTTTCTTCAACACTCGGAATAACCATGTTATATCCTGGTATGGATGTAACCCCTGCACGTCCCCGGCCAAGGCCCCAAAAGCCCCAGCATCCCGATGCTACTCGGGAGTCTAGTGCACTGAGAGCATCTGTTCTTGATGCTGCAATGGAGCTTGGGTTGGGTGCAAACCCTGCCGTTGCGGACTGGATGTTCAATAACCAGCTCAAAGAGGAAGACGAGGTGCGTTCAATTCGGGCTTTTTTTCCTCACTGGCTACCATTGTCTCTGGCTTCTGGGCTTTTCGGCTCGATGTTTTGCACAAGTTGCGGCGTCTGTCATTTTACCATTTGTGTCTTCAATGACTGCCAACCTCTTGACAACGCCACATGAGATAGCGCGCTCATTAATGCTCTTTGCATTCTTCCCCCTTCGTCCCTGTTACCTGCATCTTTCTTTCTCATTGTTTCTCCGCTCCGTCCATTTTGTTCTCTTTGATGCTGAACGACTATTGCTCGTTTCGATTGTTGTTAGCGTGGAGTAGGAAGAACCCTGAAGCAAAATTAGCAGACGCTTATCAGGCATTCTGCATTCTACTTCTGCTTCCTCCACAATTTTTCATCAATCTTTTCTTTGGAGCTACTCGGGCGACGCGCACATGTGTGCTTGTTGATAGGTATATGTAACTTGAGGGGTTCATTTGAAGCACTAGCTCGAACGCGGTCGCGTTCTAGGCTTAGAACCCGTTATTTCACGTCTTCATTTCCTCTTTTTGTTCGGATAGTGAACATGTCAGGCTAATGTATGTACTTATAAGGACTTGAGGCGCTTCGAATTCGCTTCGATTCTTAGTTTTGGAATTCAGAACCCTCTTCTCGTGAGTGTAAATGTTCTAAATCTTTTGTTCAGTGGGAATGAATCATTTTTGGACCGTGTGGCACGTGTAGACGAGCTTCCGCGGTTATTGATATTGTCGTTTCCTTTGTTCATCTTCAGGAACGTGGAACGTGGATGTCTCAGGTGCAATAATGAACAGGTGTGCGGGTCGCACTGAAGCGCTCAAAAGTCAATAGTATACGTACAGTAGACATGGCGGATGTGTTGATTTTGTCGTTCAATGTAAGAGCTAGAATATATGGAGATAATGACATATGTATGTGCCTTATGATAATAGGTTTGTTGTCGACTCCCAGATGACCGATGTCAGTGTGTGGAGAACTCGAGAAGTACACAGGGCGGGCCTGGGTGGAGGCCAAAACTTCGATTGCTGTGAGAAGACTCAGAAGAAGGAAGCGCAAGGCACTACTATGTGAGTTCCGTGGACCTGAAGGGGTCGATAGAGTGATACCGCTGATTGATAATTGTTTTGATTTATTGCTTGATGGATGGAAACCTGCAGGGGAGGATCAAATTGTCTCTTGAATCTTTGTGGTGAATAGGATGATTTGGCGAGTAGGCTATGTGAACGCGCCCGACAATGTTAGGTGGTGTAGACGGATATGAAAGATACCATCAAAGTCTAAAAATAGTTAAGATAGAGGACAACATTTGACAGAAAATATATTATATAAAAACGAATCATCACCGCCAAGGAAATGAAAACACGTACTGGTAGGTATGTATGTGTCTGAACATGGTGACGATTTGTGACGAAGCGTAGTCCCGTCGTTGATGTACATGATGAACGTTATCGTTGCGGATTTTGTGGCTGACCGACTTGTCCAGAATTAAAAAAAGATCCCAGATATAGTCATCTATCAAAGTGGAGTACGGGTCGGTATTTCGAGTCCCAGATAATATGTCAACCTGAAAGTTGGAGCGCAGTGGCAAAGAGGCAGATGTCAGAAAACGACGCGAGGCGTTCTACGTGGCCGCCTCCTGTGTACATTGCCGGGGGTCCAGACGCGATGTTTAGGGGGCAATGCTCGGGGGAACGTAAGGGAGGAGACCAAAAAGAAATGAAGGTTGCTAAGGTGATATTTTGTCCAGAAGGAAAACACCGAGAGCAGCTTGATTAGTGCGCAGCCATCGCTTGGAACGCGTTGGGTGTTGTGGAGCGTTTGGTGTTGTGGAGCGTTTGAACTGTCGCTTGGGTACTATAGGTCGTCGAGAGAGCAACAGTTCATGAACGAAGCGGAATGGGAGGACTTAGGAGGGCCCGAACTTAGAATTGCCCGATCTGAAACTGGAACTGGAAGGGGGTTACCCATATCACGTGAGGCAATAAATGGACGAGGTGGAAAGAATTCCCACCTCTCTTTGGCTTTGGCCTTAATTCTTCTTGTTTCTACCTTCCCGAGTCCTCCTGCGACGCTCTCCCTGGCCCTGTCCACTCATTTTACTCGACAAATAGCGAATACCCCTGCTTTGATACCTTCTGGGCGCCGTGCGCTCGCACATCTTTCGTTTTTCTTCAACACTCGGAATAACCATGTTATATCCTGGTATGGATGTAACCCCTGCACGTCCCCGGCCAAGGCCCCAAAAGCCCCAGCATCCCGATGCTACTCGGGAGTCTAGTGCACTGAGAGCATCTGTTCTTGATGCTGCAATGGAGCTTGGGTTGGGTGCAAACCCTGCCGTTGCGGACTGGATGTTCAATAACCAGCTCAAAGAGGAAGACGAGGTGCGTTCAATTCGGGCTTTTTTTCCTCACTGGCTACCATTGTCTCTGGCTTCTGGGCTTTTCGGCTCGATGTTTTGCACAAGTTGCGGCGTCTGTCATTTTACCATTTGTGTCTTCAATGACTGCCAACCTCTTGACAACGCCACATGAGATAGCGCGCTCATTAATGCTCTTTGCATTCTTCCCCCTTCGTCCCTGTTACCTGCATCTTTCTTTCTCATTGTTTCTCCGCTCCGTCCATTTTGTTCTCTTTGATGCTGAACGACTATTGCTCGTTTCGATTGTTGTTAGCGTGGAGTAGGAAGAACCCTGAAGCAAAATTAGCAGACGCTTATCAGGCATTCTGCATTCTACTTCTGCTTCCTCCACAATTTTTCATCAATCTTTTCTTTGGAGCTACTCGGGCGACGCGCACATGTGTGCTTGTTGATAGGTATATGTAACTTGAGGGGTTCATTTGAAGTACTAGCTCGAACGCGGTCGCGTTCTAGGCTTAGAACTTCATTTCCTCTTCTGAATTTATCTAATCGGGCATATCCAACATCAAACTGGGTGACTAACGGGCGCCATTTTCATTTTTAGGATCAAGTGCCTACTTCGCCGGGCCTGACACATTCTGGGGAATCACCCGTTTCATCACCGCTGTCCGGCCGCTACCCGCTCACCCCTTCATCATCATCATCACAAAATCATTCGAGTAACTCGAACCATGGGCAGAAGAATCCTGGCAACTTTCATCTCCAGCACCACCAGAATACTGTTCCCTTTGTGTTATCACCTGAATCCCATTCCCTGATTCCCCACATAGCCGACCCCGCAGACGCCCCTGCACGACCTACAACGCCTTCCAAGCTTAAGAAAAAGCGAAGTGCGACTCGGGATGACTATGAAAGTGATGGCGGCATGCTCAGCGACTCGAAGCGGAAAATGGACAAGAAGAAAGACAAGAAAAAGGGAAAAGAAAAGGACGCGGAACTTGTCCCCCCAGTTCCTGCATTTGCCTCTATGCCCGGTTCCAGTACCAATAGTTTGTTGACGCTGGAAACATCTTCTGACTTGACGGTTGACGGGATTGACCCTCGAAAGCACAAAAAGTCATTTACCAAACCTCCACTTGTCAAACCATCGGCGCTTACCGCTGATTGATAATTGTTTTGATTTATTGCTTGATGGATGGAAACCTGCAGGGGAGGATCAAATTGTCTCTTGAATCTTTGTGGTGAATAGGATGATTTGGCGAGTAGGCTATGTGAACGCGCCCGACAATGTTAGGTGGTGTAGACGGATATGAAAGATACCATCAAAGTCTAAAAATAGTTAAGATAGAGGACAACATTTGACAGAAAATATATTATATAAAAACGAATCATCACCGCCAAGGAAATGAAAACACGTACTGGTAGGTATGTATGTGTCTGAACATGGTGACGATTTGTGACGAAGCGTAGTCCCGTCGTTGATGTACATGATGAACGTTATCGTTGCGGATTTTGTGGCTGACCGACTTGTCCAGAATTAAAAAAAGATCCCAGATATAGTCATCTATCAAAGTGGAGTACGGGTCGGTATTTCGAGTCCCAGATAATATGTCAACCTGAAAGTTGGAGCGCAGTGGCAAAGAGGCAGATGTCAGAAAACGACGCGAGGCGTTCTACGTGGCCGCCTCCTGTGTACATTGCCGGGGGTCCAGACGCGATGTTTAGGGGGCAATGCTCGGGGGAACGTAAGGGAGGAGACCAAAAAGAAATGAAGGTTGCTAAGGTGATATTTTGTCCAGAAGGAAAACACCGAGAGCAGCTTGATTAGTGCGCAGCCATCGCTTGGAACGCGTTGGGTGTTGTGGAGCGTTTGGTGTTGTGGAGCGTTTGAACTGTCGCTTGGGTACTATAGGTCGTCGAGAGAGCAACAGTTCATGAACGAAGCGGAATGGGAGGACTTAGGAGGGCCCGAACTTAGAATTGCCCGATCTGAAACTGGAACTGGAAGGGGGTTACCCATATCACGTGAGGCAATAAATGGACGAGGTGGAAAGAATTCCCACCTCTCTTTGGCTTTGGCCTTAATTCTTCTTGTTTCTACCTTCCCGAGTCCTCCTGCGACGCTCTCCCTGGCCCTGTCCACTCATTTTACTCGACAAATAGCGAATACCCCTGCTTTGATACCTTCTGGGCGCCGTGCGCTCGCACATCTTTCGTTTTTCTTCAACACTCGGAATAACCATGTTATATCCTGGTATGGATGTAACCCCTGCACGTCCCCGGCCAAGGCCCCAAAAGCCCCAGCATCCCGATGCTACTCGGGAGTCTAGTGCACTGAGAGCATCTGTTCTTGATGCTGCAATGGAGCTTGGGTTGGGTGCAAACCCTGCCGTTGCGGACTGGATGTTCAATAACCAGCTCAAAGAGGAAGACGAGGTGCGTTCAATTCGGGCTTTTTTTCCTCACTGGCTACCATTGTCTCTGGCTTCTGGGCTTTTCGGCTCGATGTTTTGCACAAGTTGCGGCGTCTGTCATTTTACCATTTGTGTCTTCAATGACTGCCAACCTCTTGACAACGCCACATGAGATAGCGCGCTCATTAATGCTCTTTGCATTCTTCCCCCTTCGTCCCTGTTACCTGCATCTTTCTTTCTCATTGTTTCTCCGCTCCGTCCATTTTGTTCTCTTTGATGCTGAACGACTATTGCTCGTTTCGATTGTTGTTAGCGTGGAGTAGGAAGAACCCTGAAGCAAAATTAGCAGACGCTTATCAGGCATTCTGCATTCTACTTCTGCTTCCTCCACAATTTTTCATCAATCTTTTCTTTGGAGCTACTCGGGCGACGCGCACATGTGTGCTTGTTGATAGGTATATGTAACTTGAGGGGTTCATTTGAAGTACTAGCTCGAACGCGGTCGCGTTCTAGGCTTAGAACTTCATTTCCTCTTCTGAATTTATCTAATCGGGCATATCCAACATCAAACTGGGTGACTAACGGGCGCCATTTTCATTTTTAGGATCAAGTGCCTACTTCGCCGGGCCTGACACATTCTGGGGAATCACCCGTTTCATCACCGCTGTCCGGCCGCTACCCGCTCACCCCTTCATCATCATCATCACAAAATCATTCGAGTAACTCGAACCATGGGCAGAAGAATCCTGGCAACTTTCATCTCCAGCACCACCAGAATACTGTTCCCTTTGTGTTATCACCTGAATCCCATTCCCTGATTCCCCACATAGCCGACCCCGCAGACGCCCCTGCACGACCTACAACGCCTTCCAAGCTTAAGAAAAAGCGAAGTGCGACTCGGGATGACTATGAAAGTGATGGCGGCATGCTCAGCGACTCGAAGCGGAAAATGGACAAGAAGAAAGACAAGAAAAAGGGAAAAGAAAAGGACGCGGAACTTGTCCCCCCAGTTCCTGCATTTGCCTCTATGCCCGGTTCCAGTACCAATAGTTTGTTGACGCTGGAAACATCTTCTGACTTGACGGTTGACGGGATTGACCCTCGAAAGCACAAAAAGTCATTTACCAAACCTCCACTTATCCAACCATCGGCGCTGGTGTCCCCATTCGAGTTTCCCGGCTACGAGACAGATGGAGGCAAGAAATCGAAGAAGAAGTCGAAGAAAAGCGGGGGTAACGAGGAAAAGGATGTAAAAAAAACCAGAAGTTTGTTTTTTAGGCTAGGAAACAAATCGTCCAAGAGCGACCTTAGCAAAGAAAGCCCGAGTCCAACCTTGCAGAACGCACCACCCCCTCCACTACCCATCGCAGAACGATTTGCAACCACCTTGAATAAGGAAACCGGTGCTCCGATGATTGCGCTTGGACCTGGTGAAGCGCGGTTGCAAGCAAACGGATCTGCTCCTGGCTCTGGACTGGGTATCGACCTGAATATGTTTACCGCAATCTCCGCTTCCTCGCCTTCCCCACGAACCAAAACGCCTCCACGACCAAGGACAGCAGATTCCGTGATGACTTCCTCGACCAGCCATGTACCTCCTCTTCCCTCTTTGGTAATTCCACGTCCACAATTTCAGCAGCCGTTCAACACCTCCACACCTCCCGTTTCATTCCCATCCTTGTCTTATGCAACAGCTTACGGCCCACGGCCTGGCTCAGCAGGGACGACGACAACCACCCGTACATCTACTTCAACGAACACAAACGCACATTCATACTCAACGGGAGCCGCCCGAACATCAACAGCTACATCCGTGTCAACTTCCCCTTCTCAGAATGCCGCTGCCAAGAATGGCGGATTACTCAGTCGTGAGCCATCAGATACTGACGTCCCCACTTTGGCTTCGACTACGGGTCCGGGTTTAGCTAAGGGACACAATGTTCCAGTGACGCCTAGCCGGAGACGGGTGTTACCGTTCCTTGGAACTCAGGCAATGCGAAGCAGTGCATCGAGTGGCGATAGCTTTGAGAAGGAGAAGAAACGCGAAGAGAAGGAGAGGGAGAAGGAGCGGAAGAAGGAAAGGGAGAGGGAACGCGAAAAAGAGAGAGAGAGGGAACCGAAGAAACCACTCATTTCTTTACCTTTGACCCGAGCCTCGCCTGATGGCGAAGGAATACCTCCAGCCGCTTTAACGCGCAATCTGTCGGTATCTGGACCTTCACCTGTGTCGTTGAGCGTTCCCAATACGCCTCATCGGATCAGAGTGAATGGGTCGCCAGTCGAAGGTCCTTTCGGAAGCAGTCAAAATCATCCTCCACGATCACCTCACCCACCCGTCTCGCATAACTTCCAGAACCAACAATCTGGTCTATCTAGGCAACCTTCGTTTTCTCAGCTCAATCAACAAGCCAATTCCAACCCCTCGCGACAAGTATCTCTCTCAACGCTACATCCAGATGGCTCTCGTATTGGTCCTACGCCGCCCCCGGGTCGAGTCTCCCCTCTTCTCCGTGCTCCGGGCATGAATGGTACCGGCTCGCCGTCTTCGGGAAGTCGACTTTCGGGATTGCACGGCCCACCCAATGTTTTCGTGCATTACGATATTCCTCCACCTAGTCCACCACCACTTAGTCCCCTACCCAGCGTTCCCACAAGAGCATCGCCCGTGCCATCTTCGTCTATGGCTCCCACTAATGGCGCCGCCCATGGATATACCAATGGGAACGCAAGTTCTAGCGGACACTTGACTGTAAACGTCGGCATTGCGGTGACGACTGGATCGCCTTTACCTTCACCTTTGTTGGTGGCTTCGCCCAGCCACGGTGGCACTGGGAACAGTAACGGCAAGGTACCGCCGACGAGCTTTAATCCATCATCTGCAGCTGCTGGGAGTGCGTTGAGAGCTAAAGTGCAGAGGACCTTGAGCCAAACTGGTGGAATCTCTAATTCTAGCTCAGGATCCGATTCCAACGCTACGAACACCACAAATGGTACCTCACCCGCTTTGACGGCTCCTTCTCATCCCCCAGGTCTCAGTAGGGGTGCCAGCATCCGAGGACGCGAGTCACCGTTCCCCGTCTTACCCATCATCAAAGGGCACTCGCCTACCAACACTCTCGCTGTCAACAACCACGCCAACACTGCATTCCTACCACGGGCAGTGTCTCCTCGATCTGGTTGGGATGACAGCAATTCCAACTCCGATAAGCTCAGTACTGCTGCTGCGGAAGAATACGATGATGGGATGGATGATGTTCGTGGCGTTATCGCGAGATTTAGGGAATCGAGGATTAATGATGGCTCGAGGAAGGTAGATGGGGTAGGAAACGCTTCAGATGGCGCCATCGCAGCCAGGAGAAGCTTTGAGGCTCTCCAACAGAGTGCACCTTCAGTGGTGTCGAACTCAAGTCTCAATGGGAATGCCCCAGCTTCACCTTCCCCTTCCCCTTCGTCGAACGTTCTGGGTGGCCATAGTGATAGGTCGAGTGGAAGGTATGATAATTTTGTTGTGGAGGAGTACTATGGGCATGGAAGGATGGCTGGAGGCAGCATGGGTGCTGAACCTTCTTCGTTCAAGGCGTTCGAGAGTGACGAACTAACCTACGACGAAGACGAAGACTACGGACCTGAAGATGCATCGCATTATCCTGATGACGAGATGACTCCGCCAAATCGCCGTTCTCGTCGTCGCAGATCAACGGTCTACAATTCCGATGATGAGCACGATACGTCATCTAACGGTGGGCATGGACACGGCAACGGCAAGAGTCGGTATAGCGCAAGCCTTTATAGTCGAGCCAGCTTCCTTGATACGGAGAAGAGTGGAGAGGCGAGACAACGGTTCCTTCAGCATGTTGAGCAGATGTTGGATGAACGTGGAGAACGAGCGGTACCGCCTGTACCGAAGTTGCCCGAGGAATTTGTGGCGGAGAGTAGGCGGGCGGCTGCAGTGGCGAGGAGGGAGTATGAGGAACTGATCATGAAGAGGACTGTAGGCGTGGGTGCACGGAAGGCTCCTGCTGGCTCTGGGTTGCCTGTGAACCTGAGTCGGTAGACTCATTTTGGATTTGATCTTTTTGGGCTTTGTTTTCACCTTTTGTGTTCAATATTTACCTTCTCCGCTCGTTATCCCCACACCCGTTTGAATTTCTTGATCTTACTTGATGAATCACTTGTTGTTTATTTCTTGTTCCCTGCGGCACTGTTTTTGTTCTTTGTACATAGAGATTCCCCCATACATTACTCACGAAACCTTCCGGTCCTTATCAATCGTATTGTTATCTTGTCTTTATATCCTATTATTTTGGTTTCCTTTAAATTAACTCGCCTTGGATACCTACTCCGCCTGTTGGTACTTGGTAACTCGAGAATGAATGATGATCTGGAGTTCTTTCACATTCTTGTTCTGAGAGTTTTATTGCAGAACGCCACTGGGCAAGGGACCTTGACCGTCCCACCTCACAACTTAACTAAGAATCCCTGCCAGCCGATTTTTCGGGCTCAGAGGTTTGTGATTAGAGACGAAATGTGCGGAATCGCGAACAGAGGTGGCAATGAAGAATGTCAAGCAACAGCCTATGTAAGTTAATGCACCTCCACCCTATCAAACAAGCGCATGAAGCGTATCTCCTATATCGCAGTTCTACGTATAACGAGTATGTACTAATGCGGTAGAGATCGAATCACTATGACAGTGAAGACGCCGAAATGAAGTGCAAGAACAGCAAACACGAGAGAAGGAAAAAAGTTGACAAGAAAAAGAAAAAGAAAAAGAGAAGGAAAAAAGGGGTACAAAGGATCGTAGACATATGATACGCGAGAAAATATCTCTGGAACATAGAAAGCTTCGGAAAGCTACAAGCACAACAATATCAATGGCCATACATAAGTCAAGTGAACTCCAGAGGCGTAGAACCGACCAAATGAAAGCCATGCAGAGGTAGACACTCGAACAATTCTAAACCACATGATACATTTCTCTTACGGCCGCCAGATCGAAAGGCTTCCTATTTCGCGTCTTATTCAAGTACTCTATTCCGATTAATCCTGTCGACGTGATAACAAACAAAACCAGGTGTAGAAGGGCAAACCCAGGGCTAGTGAGCAACACAAAGCTGTTACTTGGATACTGAGTGTTTATATCAACGGTAGGAATTTGGCTGCCCGAGGCTGAAGGTTCAGCGCCTGTAAAAGCTTTAGAGTGTATCCGTTTATATTGTCCTCTATAGTCGCAAGGTCGAGTGGGGGCACAGCTCCAGTAACGAGGGACCAATCACGTGTTATGGCTGGATTTCCTAGGAATGCCTCGACAGCGACAGAATTGAAGTTGACGGAGGGGGGATTTCGCAATCTCGGACCAGTACCTTCCTGATTCATTATCCATGCAAGCACTTTCTATAGTTGCAAGGTCGAGTGGGGGCACAGCTCCAATAACGAGAGACCAATCACGTGTTATGGCTGGATTTCCTAGTAATGCCTCGACAGCGATAGAATTGAAGTTGACGGAGGGCAGATTTCGCAATGTCGGACCAGTATCTACCTGACTCATTATCCATGCAAGCACGGAGTTCATCAAGGTAGCAGCGGCAGCCGGGTTAATGTTGCCAACGGGAAGAGCGCTCGGGCTCGCTATTTGAAGTGTAATGTTTGGCGGCGATTGCGACGTAGGGTTTGGCGGAGGCCCGTAGAGTAGGACGGTCCCAGATGCCATGGCTGACTGGGAGTTGCAGACTAAGGTAGCGGCTAGTAGCGCACGCGGAGTTCCGAAGGAGGGGAAGCCATCAGGCGAAAACACACATGGTAGACCGCTGAGGTCGATCCATGGGTTAATGCTGGCGCCACTCATTGAGGTTATTGGTCTAGTCGAGTTTCCTCCAAGAAAGAGGTAAGCCACTTGAGAGCTATCAAAGTTAGCCGGTGTGAGCGCGAGGATGCTGGATCCATTTCCTAGGTGTTGCATCCGATTCAGCTAATTAACAGGGTTTTAAAAAGACTCGAACCCACGAATCATACATAGCTCCCCCGGTGATTGGGGCTTCGGTAAGATTACTAGTAGGTTTCCAGGTCCATCGAGAGCCTCCAGTCACGATCTTGCTTGTGGTTAAATTATCGGAAGCGATCCAAGAGCATGTATAATTGAAAGATACCAGGTCTGTGTTATACGGGAACGGCACCCCGTTGGCGGTGAAAGAAGGCATAAAGGGGAGGGGGATAACCCAATTAGCCATGCCCATCGACGGCGTGACACTGCTGGTTCTGTTATCGGACTCGTACAGGCGTTCTCGTCTCACAATCTCGTCTGCCTGGTTAAAAAGTGGCGAGAAAGGCGAATTAACAGCAGTGGGATCAGGACTTGGACCAAAACCTGACATGTCAATGTGGGCAATGGGCAAGGAAGCCCCAATCATTGAGCGATCCGTTACGGCAATGGGACAATCAAATTGAAAAAGAGAAGGAGCGCTGCCTGATATATCTTGGCTTGATTGCGTAAGACATACGATCAAATGCCCCACTTGTTGCCAACGAGACAGCGTCCATCCTGTCCGTGCCAGCGGCCCACTCCTGACTAAATGCCTCGAAACATGTTGTAGAGGCGCACGTAGTGGCAATAGTCTGCCAAATGTTGGAGTTTGAGGGCCTCTGGCGTGAACTCGAAGCCTGAAAATTCGAAGTGATCCTTGACCTCGCGGGGATGGTCAAGACAATACCACACTAGGGCGATGAAGCCAGCTTCCATTGTGGCAAAGGGCATATAACGGTTTAGGAAGGGGCTTTTGAATAGACGGAAGTAATCCCCTGCTGTCAGGGGACGGGAAGGTGGCGTCGGATTATCGGGATCGGGATCAGCATGCGGATCAACATCTTCTACCCAGCGCCGGGTCAGTCAACGGTCGTGGCACTCCTGGTCGGAGTGTAGAGGATGATGATATGTGTACAGGCTCAGGTCGTTTAGGAGTATCAAGATGGGAAATGGAAGTCTGTTGAGATTGGTCCTGTACCGTGAGCTAAGCGGATGGATTACTGCTCATTGGAGCTTGAGGTTGCTGAGTCGGGCGAGTCCCAGCTTCCACTTTCCCCGAAGGATCACTCGACTTGAACCATGGGCACCAGCATTTGGAACGCTGCGGCTTCGGAGCTTGAGATTGCTGGGTCGGGCGAGTCGCAGCATCCTCTGTCCGGCCTTGTACCGTGAGTTGAGCGGATGTTTTACTGCTCATTGGAGCTTGAGGTTGCTTAGTCGGGCGAGTCCCAGCAACCTGTGTCCCCGGAGAATTGTCACAACATGGGAAGCAGCGCATGGTGCTGAAGGCCCGGAGGTCGACGAGGTCGAGCAATGGAAGGGGAGAGTCAAGATAAGTTGAAATTCGGTGGCCAGATGAATGCCATGACGTTTTAAGGCCATCTCTAGTTCAGAGAAACAACACGCAGAGAGTATGTCGTGTGTAAGCGCTGTCTCTATTACCAGATGCATCTCATGTCACAATAATTAAATACCTGGAGCATGCGGAACACAATGCGCCGTCAATGCCAGCCGTCTTTCAAGGACCACATGTCAGGTTCTGAACCTCTAAATAGGAAAAGCGCTCATCTCGTGGAGGAAGTCGCGGTGTTTTTCACGGTGGCGCCTGAATACTATATGACCCGAGTCGATCAATGATCTGCCAGTCGGACAGTACCGCGTGTGACTGACTCGAGAGATTTTTGACTGTTCCCGGGTCACCGGTTCCTATGATCACGGTCTGGAGGTCTCAGTCCATAATCAAACCCGTCTGGGCCAAAATAGAGAGAAACCTGTCGGTACCGGTAGGCTGTGTAGTAGGCTTTCATGATACTAGAGAGGTCTGTAAATGGCCGGAATTCATCCTTCTGCTATCTGATTGGGACTCAGACATTGTTATCAAAGTGCAGTCTCAAACGCGCTCATCGAGTTCACATTGCATTAGCGCCCAAGCCTTCTGGACTATACCCTTCCAAACTAATCCTTGTCAGTTCATCTCACCTCGCTCACTCGAACTACATTGCATTCAATCTCGTTCTCTTGATCTCTATAACCCGACTTGATGCCAGTGTAAAAGTGCCCTCACCACGCCCACACCTGATCTAGCCCTAACGGACTCTGGACTCTAGAGCTGAGGGAACCAGGATTGAATATTTCGAATAATGGAGGACTAGCTCCAAACACTTCTCAACATGTTCAGAGTTGTTCGGCTAAATCTACGGCGCGTGTGCTTTGCAAGAAGCTCGCTTGAAGGATTATCGTATCGAACGGTCCGTCACCTAATCGCTGGAGCACTTACAGCACAACTCAAAGTCGTCGGGTCACAAAAGACATCGGCAAAAGCCTCCGGTATGACCAATCGTGGCAATCACTGTTCTAAGGATTTTGCGAAAAACTGGCGGGCCAGCTGGAAAGCCCTTTTTAGCATCATCAATGCTTGAAATAATGTAAGAGATTGTAAGAGTAGTAGCTGTTGTGTATATATCCTCTCGGACTTATTTCCTTTTCATCTCACATATTATATAAGTCCCTCTTTTTATCGTCGTATCGTGGCAATCACTGTTCTAAGGATTTTGCGAAAAACTGGCGGGCCAGCTGGAAAGCCCTTTTTAGCATCATCAGTGCTTGAAATAATGTAAGAGATTGCTACAGTCAAGATCCTAGAAGTCGAGTGTCTCGTTGGTTGAACATGTCGATCAACGTTTCGGAGTCACTGAACCTTCCAAAGAGCTTTTCTACGCTGTGACACGATCCAATAATATCCTTCGGGTACTGAGGTGAGAATACTTTATTATATGGACAAAATATCTTTACTCATAATACCTTGTAATGTTATCTTATCACTCTAGATCTCTGCCGCTCGTTTCAACAGTAGCTACAGTCAAGATTCTAGAAGTCGAGTGTCTCGTTGGTTGAACATGTCGATCAACGTTTCGGAGTCACTGAACCTTCCAAAGAGCTTTTCTACGCTGTGACACGATCCAATAATATCCTTCGGGCAACGTGGTTTTAGCGAAGTCAACAAGCGTGAAGCATGCCAGTGACGAGCGTGAAGGGTGTTTTACGATATCCTTCGATGTGGATGCATTTCAATGAGCTGAAGCTTGCGATGGTGATGTCGATTTGTGACCAGAGAGTTGGTTCTTCGTGCAGGGAATGTTCTCGCTCGTTTCTTCCACCGATTCCCTTTCACGAAACCATAGAAGTCTCCGTGAAAATCCCACTTAGACGTGTGTAATGTATTGGCATACCTAGAATGCAATGTGTATGATACACGGAAGAGGTCTCCTTGGCTCAGTTTCTGTTCAATAGGGGTTTGAAACCTGCATATTGATAGTAACTGTGCAACAAAAAATAAAATTTGTGTACTACAGAAGCGAAGATATAATCAGAAAATGAAACCAAGTTACATGGCAGAAAAGAGACAGCAAAGCATATGATCTGTTCCTTATTATCTCTCTACCCAGTCACCTCACGCTCTGGGCGCAAAACCTGGAACCTCGAGCCCGAGGTACTCTCCGCCACCGGTAAGTCATAACAGGAAGACCGCAAACTTTCAACAATTCACGCAGTTCTAGCTCGAATCAGCACAGACAATTCTCCAGGCTCATCCGAGATTTCCCTTGTGTCTTCGCTTGTTGATTCCGCGTCAGGAGACGGAGTCAGCTTCAGGTCAAGAAAATGGTTCTCGAGGATCGCCATGATATGTTGAATTTCTCCGGACTTGAAATCACGCTTGTGGACAATAAGCGAGACATGATCTTTACACATGGCGTGTACTATGCCGTATGCAGACAACGGCTTTTTACCTAGTTGATAGAGGCCAAGTCTTCGGTTAGAATTCATGGAAGAGAAAGCAAGCAGCGAACCTAACAGGATCAGAATCAGAGTGCTTCCGAAGATCATTGCAAACGCTCCATTTACGAGCGTCCATATACCACCGAGGGCCGCAAAACCTCCGACGACGGTCCCCCCGAAAAATTCTTTCTCGCGCCAGCTGTTAATGATAGTAATATCTGACGCAGCAATCCTCAGCACTCCGGCGTTGTCATTTGTCAGAGGCACCGATGCAGGATCATTGACAGGGAAGGCGCTCATGCTGGTAGCCGTGGTACGACGGTACTATGATTGCGAAAAGAAGACGGCATGAGTTTAGAGCGAATAAGGGCATTCAGATCATACCGAAGCTATTCCTAGAGAAGCTAAATTCCGGCCTACGAGTCGATCCCAAGCATGCACTGTCGCTGTGCCACTCAAACGAGATCCCTGGGAAAGAAAAACAGGAGGCGATCTAATAGATTCAATCATCCTCATGTCATTAAGACTTGCTGCATCTGTGTATGGGTTGTCTGGCAACTGGCTATTCAACTGGCTATCCAGCGAGAGCTGCAGGCCGACGGATGCCCAAGGAGGTAATGTCAAGTTTCTCAGCAAACCACTATGAGATAGCCGCGTAGCAAATGCCGTGAAATTGAACGAGATGAGATATAAGGGCTCCACATCACCACTGTCTGCAAAAGAGCAATCCTGCTCTTGGGATTTGCAGATACAAGTAGTGACGTGTGTGAACATCATATTCGATGGAATGAGTACAGTGGATGAAGACGTCAGATTGCATTCCAGTTTGGAGTCTGAGAAATCTTCTGAGCGATCGTTGTGCCCTTAAAGATTAAAAGGAAAATTTACTATCTTGTTGGTTCAAGTTAACGAGGGACCTTGTGATCTTGACAGATTTGCTAAGCGCACGGGCAAACGGTGCTGGGTTATACTCGACGAAGGAGCGAAGCATCGGCAAGCGTTCAGTTGAGACGGTCTGAAAGCCCGTGGTTGAGTTGATATAGTAAACGGGAAGAGCAACGGACAAACCCACCACAACGACGTATATGCGATTCAATGTTGGCCAGTAGAGCTCAGATACCGTTCCGCCGTAGAGGATCCTTGTCTCGATTTGATTTTGTATCTTCTGAAAGGGCCGCACGAGGACGATCCATAATCCAGCTGAGAAAATACTGAACACACAAAATGCTGCGATAACGCCCCGAAGCCAGACGATCCAGCACTTGTCGGATCTGGAGGAGACATTCATCAACCGAAGCACCGTTCGATGAGCTTGCAATAACGTACGTAAATCGTTTTTTCAGCATTGAGGTTCCGAACACGGCCTTCCAACCCTTAACTGGTGATTCTTTGTCACGGTGCAGACAGTTGTATTGCTTAGATAGACCTTCACTGTCGGTTCTCAAGCAATCCCAGAATAGACACACGAGGGATATAGCGCAGAGGACTCCGAGCGTGATTAAGGCTGTTGTGTGGAGGGCGATCATGCTCAGGGAACGAAGGGTCCAGAAATTGCCTCTGCCGTCGCTGATCTCTATGTTTTCTTTAAGAAGCCCTACAAAACGCAGAACAAGGGCAACTAGATAGCTCGCATCAAATCTGGCTCGTGGTCTAAACAAAATGGACCTACATCCAGTCACTTCGCAGATTGATATGATGAGCTCGACTATGGTCAGCCAAAATCGAGGAGGCCATATCCTAAAGACGCACATCAACTTGGTTGGAATTTAAAGTGTTTTGGACTGTACCCAATCAGATGGTGTAAAAACACAATCACTGGGAATAACGCATATCGTAGAAGAAGTGTTCCTACCACATTGCTGAGGTAGACGGGGAGGTTTGTAGAGTTTCCAAATCGAGTGGCAACGATTGCATTGTAAGCAGCAACGGTTAGGGCGGCAATAAAGCAGGTCATTGCCACTAGTAGAATGCCTCTCAAGAGTACTTATAATCAGAAAATGAAACCGAGTTACATGGCAGAAAAGAGACGGCAAAGCATATGATCTGTTCCTTATTATCTCTCTACCCAGTCACCTCACGCTCTGGGCGCAAAACCTGGAACCTCGAGCCCGAGGTACTCTCCGCCACCGGTAAGTCATAACAGGAAGACCGCAAACTTTCAACAATTCACGCAGTTCTAGCTCGAATCAGCACAGACAATTCTCCAGGCTCATCCGAGATTTCCCTTGTGTCTTCGCTTGTTGATTCCGCGTCAGGAGACGGAGTCAGCTTCAGGTCAAGAAAATGGTTCTCGAGGATCGCCATGATATGTTGAATTTCTCCGGACTTGAAATCACGCTTGTGGACAATAAGCGAGACATGATCTTTACACATGGCGTGTACTATGCCGTATGCAGACAACGGCTTTTTACCTAGTTGATAGAGGCCAAGTCTTCGGTTAGAATTCATGGAAGAGAAAGCAAGCAGCGAACCTAACAGGATCAGAATCAGAGTGCTTCCGAAGATCATTGCAAACGCTCCATTTACGAGCGTCCATATACCACCGAGGGCCGCAAAACCTCCGACGACGGTCCCCCCGAAAAATTCTTTCTCGCGCCAGCTGTTAATGATAGTAATATCTGACGCAGCAATCCTCAGCACTCCGGCGTTGTCATTTGTCAGAGGCACCGATGCAGGATCATTGACAGGGAAGGCGCTCATGCTGGTAGCCGTGGTACGACGGTACTATGATTGCGAAAAGAAGACGGCATGAGTTTAGAGCGAATAAGGGCATTCAGATCATACCGAAGCTATTCCTAGAGAAGCTAAATTCCGGCCTACGAGTCGATCCCAAGCATGCACTGTCGCTGTGCCACTCAAACGAGATCCCTGGGAAAGAAAAACAGGAGGCGATCTAATAGATTCAATCATCCTCATGTCATTAAGACTTGCTGCATCTGTGTATGGGTTGTCTGGCAACTGGCTATTCAACTGGCTATCCAGCGAGAGCTGCAGGCCGACGGATGCCCAAGGAGGTAATGTCAAGTTTCTCAGCAAACCACTATGAGATAGCCGCGTAGCAAATGCCGTGAAATTGAACGAGATGAGATATAAGGGCTCCACATCACCACTGTCTGCAAAAGAGCAATCCTGCTCTTGGGATTTGCAGATACAAGTAGTGACGTGTGTGAACATCATATTCGATGGAATGAGTACAGTGGATGAAGACGTCAGATTGCATTCCAGTTTGGAGTCTGAGAAATCTTCTGAGCGATCGTTGTGCCCTTAAAGATTAAAAGGAAAATTTACTATCTTGTTGGTTCAAGTTAACGAGGGACCTTGTGATCTTGACAGATTTGCTAAGCGCACGGGCAAACGGTGCTGGGTTATACTCGACGAAGGAGCGAAGCATCGGCAAGCGTTCAGTTGAGACGGTCTGAAAGCCCGTGGTTGAGTTGATATAGTAAACGGGAAGAGCAACGGACAATCCCACCACAACGACGTATAAGCGATTCAATGTTGGCCAGTAGAGCTCAGATACCGTTCCGCCGTAGAGGATCCTTGTCTCGATTTGATTTTGTATCTTCTGAAAGGGCCGCACGAGGACGATCCATAATCCAGCTGAGAAAATACTGAACACACAAAATGCTGCGATAACGCCCCGAAGCCAGACGATCCAGCACTTGTCGGATCTGGAGGAGACATTCATCAACCGAAGCACCGTTCGATGAGCTTGCAATAACGTACGTAAATCGTTTTTTCAGCATTGAGGTTCCGAACACGGCCTTCCAACCCTTAACTGGTGATTCTTTGTCACGGTGCAGACAGTTGTATTGCTTAGATAGACCTTCACTGTCGGTTCTCAAGCAATCCCAGAATAGACACACGAGGGATATAGCGCAGAGGACTCCGAGCGTGATTAAGGCTGTTGTGTGGAGGGCGATCATGCTCAGGGAACGAAGGGTCCAGAAATTGCCTCTGCCGTCGCTGATCTCTATGTTTTCTTTAAGAAGCCCTACAAAACGCAGAACAAGGGCAACTAGATAGCTCGCATCAAATCTGGCTCGTGGTCTAAACAAAATGGACCTACATCCAGTCACTTCGCAGATTGATATGATGAGCTCGACTATGGTCAGCCAAAATCGAGGAGGCCATATCCTAAAGACGCACATCAACTTGGTTGGAATTTAAAGTGTTTTGGACTGTACCCAATCAGATGGTGTAAAAACACAATCACTGGGAATAACGCATATCGTAGAAGAAGTGTTCCTACCACATTGCTGAGGTAGACGGGGAGGTTTGTAGAGTTTCCAAATCGAGTGGCAACGATTGCATTGTAAGCAGCAACGGTTAGGGCGGCAATAAAGCAGGTCATTGCCACTAGTAGAATGCCTCTCAAGAGTACTTTTCGTACGAACAATGGGCTGCGTTTTTGAGGTCTGAATGAGTCTAGCATGGGGAGGTAGAAGTGGACAATTATTGGACTGGGTATGATCGAGGCTAAGGTATGTGTTTTCGGCGGAACTATTAGAGGTACCCCATCTTAATATGTAATATGTGTATAGCTCTGTAGCTGGGCTCAAGGAGAGCATCAGTGCAATCGATCACAATAGTATGAGTGTGTATACCGAACTCAGAGTGGTTCGTTTGCGATGCACGTTTCTTCATTTTTTCGCAGTAAAGCAGTGGTTCCGAAGTTGAACGCTCAGAACATGTTCTTGACCAAGACAAGGGAATTTACCTTCAAGTGGAGGCTGGCCGAGTTGGGCGCTCATCGAAGAATGTAAGAGTTTTAATTTGATACCCGCCCAGATTAGATTCATACAGATAACACTTACTTAACAGAATATAGCCCTACTGATACAAATCATGCTGTGAAGGTCATGATGGCCGATCGAGTTGAATGGGAGGAAGATCACAGGTGACATGAGGATTACATTGGCGAAGCACAAGGCATTGAATACATCAACACGTCGAGCTGTACTCAACACGATGCATGGAGGATGTGTACAATTATTAGCTGCAGAGAACTACCGTTCGTGCTTCTCAATTGGGCTTCTTCGTTACACCTACCGCCCAGCAAGTGATGTCACTTTGATGAATATTGTCGCCCCGTTTAAATGGCGCTGAAGGGAGTGTCTTTGAAGTGAGCCACGGTGTTTCGTGTGAATTGAGGTCGTTTCCATTTTGCTGTCCGCTCATTTGTCAACCTGCAATAAGTCCCGACCCCTTGTTCTGGGTCTTTCTCATGAGCATGGCAATGCTAGTAGAGGTCAAGGGAGGCAGTTTTAACGCTCATGATAGGATGCAAATGGACCGGGACTAGTACCGTGTTTATTGGGGTCTAGCGATAGGATACTGACTTATCAAGTAGTGACGTGTGTGAACATCATATTCGATGGAATGAGTACAGTGGATGAAGACGTCAGATTGCATTCCAGTTTGGAGTCTGAGAAATCTTCTGAGCGATCGTTGTGCCCTTAAAGATTAAAAGGAAAATTTACTATCTTGTTGGTTCAAGTTAACGAGGGACCTTGTGATCTTGACAGATTTGCTAAGCGCACGGGCAAACGGTGCTGGGTTATACTCGACGAAGGAGCGAAGCATCGGCAAGCGTTCAGTTGAGACGGTCTGAAAGCCCGTGGTTGAGTTGATATAGTAAACGGGAAGAGCAACGGACAAACCCACCACAACGACGTATATGCGATTCAATGTTGGCCAGTAGAGCTCAGATACCGTTCCGCCGTAGAGGATCCTTGTCTCGATTTGATTTTGTATCTTCTGAAAGGGCCGCACGAGGACGATCCATAATCCAGCTGAGAAAATACTGAACACACAAAATGCTGCGATAACGCCCCGAAGCCAGACGATCCAGCACTTGTCGGATCTGGAGGAGACATTCATCAACCGAAGCACCGTTCGATGAGCTTGCAATAACGTACGTAAATCGTTTTTTCAGCATTGAGGTTCCGAACACGGCCTTCCAACCCTTAACTGGTGATTCTTTGTCACGGTGCAGACAGTTGTATTGCTTAGATAGACCTTCACTGTCGGTTCTCAAGCAATCCCAGAATAGACACACGAGGGATATAGCGCAGAGGACTCCGAGCGTGATTAAGGCTGTTGTGTGGAGGGCGATCATGCTCAGGGAACGAAGGGTCCAGAAATTGCCTCTGCCGTCGCTGATCTCTATGTTTTCTTTAAGAAGCCCTACAAAACGCAGAACAAGGGCAACTAGATAGCTCGCATCAAATCTGGCTCGTGGTCTAAACAAAATGGACCTACATCCAGTCACTTCGCAGATTGATATGATGAGCTCGACTATGGTCAGCCAAAATCGAGGAGGCCATATCCTAAAGACGCACATCAACTTGGTTGGAATTTAAAGTGTTTTGGACTGTACCCAATCAGATGGTGTAAAAACACAATCACTGGGAATAACGCATATCGTAGAAGAAGTGTTCCTACCACATTGCTGAGGTAGACGGGGAGGTTTGTAGAGTTTCCAAATCGAGTGGCAACGATTGCATTGTAAGCAGCAACGATTAGGGCGGCAATAGAGCAGGTCATTGCCACTAGTAGAATACCTCTCAAGAGTACTTTTCGTACGAACAATGGGCTGCGTTTTTGGGGTCTGAGTGAGTCTAGCATGGGGAGGTAGAAGTGGACAATTATTGGACTGGGTATGATCGAGGCTAAGGTGTGTGTTTTCGGCAGGACTATTAGAGGTACCCCATCTTAATATGTAATATGTGTATAGCTCTGTAGCTGGGCTCAAGGAGAGCATCAGTGCAATCGATCACAATAGTATGAGTGTGTATACCGAACTCAGAGTGGTTCGTTTGCGATGCACGTTTCTTCATTTTTTCGCAGTAAAGCAGTGGTTCCGAAGTTGAATGCTCAGAACATGTTCTTGACCAAGACAAGGGAATTTACCTTCAAGTGGAGGCTGGCTGAGTTGGGCGCTCATCGAAGAATGTAAGAGTTTTAATTTGATACCTGCCCAGATTAGATTCATACACATAACAGTTACTTAACAGAATATAGCCCTACTGATACAAATCATGCTGTGAAGGTCGTGATGGCCGATCGAGTTGAATGGGAGGAAGATCACAGGTGACATGAGGATTACATTGGCGAAGCACAAGGCATTGAATACATCAACACGTCGAGCTGTACTCAACACGATGCATGGAGGATGTGTACAATTATTAGCTGCAGAGAACTACCGTTCGTGCTTCTCAATTGGGCTTCTTCGTTACACCTACCGCCCAGCAAGTGATGTCACTTTGATGAATATTGTCGCCCCGTTTAAATGGCGCTGAAGGGAGTGTCTTTGAAGTGAGCCACGGTGTTTCGTGTGAATTGAGGTCGTTTCCATTTTGCTGTCCGCTCATTTGTCAACCTGCAATAAGTCCCGACCCCTTGTTCTGGGTCTTTCTCATGAGCATGGCAATGCTAGTAGAGGTCAAGGGAGGCAGTTTTAACGCTCATGATAGGATGCAAATGGACCGGGACTAGTACCGTGTTTATTGGGGTCTAGCGATAGGATACTGACTTAGAACAAGGGTCGAGGCCGAGAAGCGTTCCATCCCATCCCTGGCCGCCAACGCGAGAGAAGAGATTGTCGGATTTACATTTCACATAGCCTCGCCTCTTCAGCGACGTTAGGGTCTTCATAGAATTCAGCGTAGTCCCACCATGACCCAGCTTCTCCTTGTCTTATTAGACACATCCTTGCACTTGTCAGTCCAGCGGTGCAATCGAATGAAATACCATCCAAACAGCCTACTCTAGGGAACTCTGTCTTGATGTATAGCTCTTCCTGTACAGAATTCAAGACCACCCAACGAGCCTGCGGCAACGGTACCAAATTTACGGGCGAAAGCGGCTAGAGCCTGGATTGGGTAAATGTTCGTCTGGATGGACAATGGCGGTCTTAATGAGAGGAGGTCAAGGGCCAGGAACACATACTATATCTTGTCTTTTCCCGGAAGCACTCCTTTGGAGGAGGTTAGCAAGCTGTGGAACGGTAAAGGACAGGCTGTGACATTGGACGACAAGTTGAAGAATGCGGCGACGTCGAGCCTGTGTCGAGCACGGCTGACGTAGACGGACAAAGCGACGTAAAAATAAAAGCACAAGGAGGTAATTTGAGCACGAGGAGAGTCACTGAGACGAGCGATGTCGATGATAGAAATAATACAAGTAGATGAGGACCGGTATGTCCCTCTAGAGCAAGTGCGGACAGATTTCTGACGAGGTCCGATCAAATTCCCACACCCGATCAGAAGTGCGGACCACTGCCACCGGATCGCTCTTTGAACCCGGTCGGGCAATTCGTCACAGGGTCCACCCGTCGCGGCCTAACTTGCCTCCCGGGTTAAGCGCCTTCCTAGGCAGGAAAGCGCATAAACTCGCACACAATATACTAGTATTGCACACTTGCTACGCTGTTTAGTATAACTCGTCGCAATGGAACGCGCTGGACAAAGACTGTTACTCGCCTGACCATGATATGTAGATCACGAGCAATATTACCTCTTACCACAAAAGGCTTCTTGCTTCGATCGGTAAAGATAATCGCACTGTGCTGGCAGCGTCATTAATTCTCGAGCTTGACATATAGTAGCTGCCCCTGTCTCTGCTACACCTCGTGTCATTCTCACTTCTATATGACCAGCTTTGATACACTCCCGACAGAAATTCTTGAGAAGGTTATCAATTTGGTGAGGACAGAAGTCATACAATGAACAACGTTCTGACCGGCGATTACAGTTCATCCAACTTCCTTCCAATGTAAAGCTCACCAAAGCTCTGCAGATTGCGGCTCGTATCAGAAGAGAATGAACGACCTGGTTTCACCTCATATCTTATCCAAGTCCACAATCTTTCCCGGACAACGACCCTCTGATAAACATTGCAATGGATTATGTGTTGCATTGCAGGTGGGGGTTCCGTTCGTACTTCGGCATCTCAAGAGACTGGTGATTGTAACGATCCAGTTCCCCCCCTAAATACCGCAACTTTCAACTATGGTTTGACCTGGTAGATGCTTTGGTTCTTGCTTTGAGTAATACCCAGATTATCGAGTGAATAAGAATTTTCTCACTGCCACTGTTGTTATTAAGAGCCAGTCTATTTCTAGCTGGTCCTTTAGGCGGTCTACTTTGAAAGTCTCAGAAATACGCTGTGACACTCGTTTGTGTCGTATTCCAAACCCAGACCGCTCAACCTGACCACCCAGTGTTGTCGATTATTTATCCTGCTACTCAGGGCTCGAACAAGTCTCGTTGCAAATTCGTCATCCTCTGGATGGTTCACCTGAGCTGATAAATCGGGTTTTCTCACGTGTTTTATCCGCTCAAGCACGATCTCTGAGGCCTGAGGTGGCTCGAGTTGGGATGGAACAAGGCAACAAAATGGTTGATGCCATTGACGGCTGAGCATCTTGTCTGGGCTTCACCTTTCGAGCTGACTGATGCCATCCAGAGCAGATGCCTCGAGGTAGCCTCGAAGCTACCCAGACTGAGATGCTTAAAGTGTCCACCCGACGATGATCTTTTTCGGCTCGACCACGACAGCATTTGGCATCTTATTTCTGAAAGCAATTGGAGTAGAAACCTCCTTCACCGAGTTGTGAAGGCGGTCAAAAATGGCAGAACAGATGTTTACTTCGACATTGATACTAGTTATGCTTTTGATAACGGACGTACAGAGTTTGCGTAACCTATCTATCGTAAAGGCGCCTTCTCCCACCAGATAGTTGCGTCAAATGTAATTTCTTTAGTTGTGCATTTTGTGAAGAAAACACGGGCTTGAATTTTAGATAACTCAAAATCATTATGGTGGTTCTCGAGTATCGCCATGATATGTTGAATTTCTTCTAGCTTGGAATGATGCTTGCGGGCAATGAGCGAGACATGGTCTTTATACATGGTGTTTACTGGGCCATATGCAGACAACAGATTTTTACCTAGTTGATAGAGGCCAAGTCGTCGGTTAGAATTGATGGAAGAGAAAGCAAGCAGCGAACTAAACATGATCAGAATCAGGGTGCTTCCGAAGATCATTGTGAACATTCCATTCTCGTGCTGAATGTAGCAGAGGATATGTTTGACTATTGAAACTCTCTCCATGCATGAGGGAGGTTGGGAGTAGTGGTTTTGGGACCAGTGAAGTCACCGAACACCAGGTTGCGAAGGCGAAGAGGGGAACACAGACGGGCAGCCCTAGCGTTCACTCGACGGTTCACTGCGTGGAGGAGGCTACTGCATGTCAATCTTGTAGAGTACGGTGAGATCAAATTATAAAGGATGAATGTTGTAATCTAGAAGGTAATCTGGGCACGCGCTAAGGCGAGCGATGAGTCTCTTCCTTAGGTTTCTCTGACGGTTTCTGACCAATGGCTGCGCCATTATCTGTAGGTGGACAAATTTCATTACGACTTTCCCGGTCGGACCGGGCGAGATGAAGTGACTAGGTCTATCACCGCGCGTCACGGGAACGAAGGATTGGCGGCTGGCAGTCGGCTGGTCCGTCGGCGTCAATCGCCTAACGGTGACGCGACGCTCTGATGCGTAGATCACCTCGTACTTCAAAAAGCCTATTCCTCCATTTGGTATAGATAATCACACTGCGATGGCGACGTCATTGATTCTCGAGCTTCACGTAGTCGCCTCCATCTCTGCTAACCTCATGTCGTTCTCATCTCCATCATATATGGCCAGCTTTGATACACTCCCGACAGAAATTCTTGAGAAGGTTATCAACTTGGTGAGGACAGCGATCACACAATGAATCGAATCAGGTTTTGATTAGCCATCATAGTTCATCCAGCTTCCTTCCAATGCAAAGCTTACCACAAGGCTATGCAAACTGCGGCTCGTATCGAAGAGGGTGAACGATTTGGTTTCACCTCACATTTTATCCGACTACCGCATCGTACCCGGTAGTCGACCCTCTGCTATACGCTGCAATGAGATATGTGTGGCATTGCAGAGGGGGGTCCCATTCCTGTTTCGCCATCTCAAGAGACTGATAATTTTTATGGGCAATGCTATCTGTCAACACAGCGAATATCAGCCATGGTTTGACCTATTATCTGCCTTAATCCCTGCTCTGGTTGATATCCAGAACGTGGAGTGAGTAAGGAATTCAGTATAGTCATCGTTGCTGTTGAGAACCATTCCACTTTCAGCTGGACTTTCGATCCAAGGACATTTCCGGACTACCCTGAAACTGTCAGAAATAGCTTATGGCAGTCTTTCATCTCCTATCCCAAACTCAGAACGCTGAGCCTGCTCATCAATTCGCACGAACACGACGTTGGGCCTGAATTATTCCTTCGGCCTATCCCTCAGTTATATGAACTAGAGGTTGAATGGGGCTGTGAGCATGTTCCTCACCCAAACGCCATCTTGCAGCTATCTCAGATGATGACGTCCTGCTTGGACTTGGAGTCGTTCGCCTTTGTTACCTTCGAAAGCAGAGCTCTTCCGCCATCCTTTACGTTTGCCGAAGTTTTTGAACCTACGTCATCGCTTTCAAGGAACATGAAAATCAAACGACTCGAGGTTCGCCAGTTCATAGTCACGGCCAAGGGTCTCAAGCAGCATCTACGTCACTTTCGGTCCCTCGAGAAACTAAACATCACGTTTGATCCAAGTCAATCGGCGGCGACAAATATCGGAGAGATCCTACAGCTTTTGCGACAAGAAAACATTTTCCTCAGAGCCATCGTCATTGACGCCATTCACCATCCCGGTGTTTTTGAATACCTATCCTCATACTCAGGACTTGAGCAAATATCACTACGGATTCGCAACCCTCTGGATGGTTCACCTCAGCTGATAGATCAGTTTTTTTCTTGTGTTTTATCCGCTCAATCGCGGTCTCTGAGGTGGCTGGAGTTGGGAGGAAACGACTCAACAAGATGGTTAAAGCCACTGGTGGGCGAGCATCAGAAAGCGATAGAGAGGTGTCAGTTCTTGGAACGTATTTGTTTTTGGGTTGAAATCACAACCGATGATCTTCTTCAGAACAAGTCTGAAGGACTTGTAAGTCCACAACCCTCTCAGCTACTTTGGAGTTGACCGGTGTCATCCAGGAGCATCGATACCTGGAGGTGGCCATGAAGCTACCCAGATTGAGGTGCTTGAAGTGTCCGCCCGATGGTGATCTTTTTCGACTCCACAATGACAGCGTTCAGCATCTAGTTTCAGAGCGCGATTGGGGTAAGAACCTCCTGGATAGAGTTGTGCAGGAATTCAGAAATAGCAGGACTGACGTTTACTTTGATATTGATACTAGTTATACTTTCGACGACGAACGTACCAAGTTTTTGTAGATCGCCTATCGTAAAAGTGACTCCTCCCACCAAATGGTTGTGTTAAATGTGATCCCTTTCCCAGCACATTCTGGGAAGGAAATGCAGACTCGAGTTTTAGATAATTTGAAATCATCATAACCAGGGTCGTAGCGTAATGCAGTCAATGTGTTTCCGTGGAGAAAGATGATTTGGATTGCACCGCGCAATAACTTGATATGGCTCCGGGAAAAGTGATGGTCTAGCGCTTCCCGTATCCCCGAGTCCAAAGCCTGTTTGAAACGGCGACGACATTCTACGAGTTCATGAGTCGGGTTGTTCACAGGTCGAAGGCCAAAGCGGTATGTGATCCGAATGTCGGTGACTTTGTCACCAGGGAGGGCTTGAAAGGTCGACATCAACCAGCTTGTCGCAAATGCAACTACACGTTCGGGTTCCTGATCCCTTGCTGCTGTAGTGGTATATACAGTCAAGGAAATGTCAAATGTCTTGAGTTGATGAAGCTGCCCTAAGCCAGCAGTGAGAGTGGAGCCGAGGGATGGATTCAAAAGAATGCCATTGACAACTAGAGGTGGTCGAGTGAGCACACGAACATATAGAAGGGGGAGAAGACTCACCGGGTTCTCTCTCAATGTGGACCCTGAACTCCTCGACTGATCCGCCAACCAATTTCAAAAAGTTGCCCAAAACCTCGCGTGAATCAGGTGACGTGAGGAGCACGAAATAAGGCTGGTCAATCATGCAGGTGACAGATAGCGCTATCCGGATAGCGTCCAATCCCTTGGCGAATCGTAAAAAGCTATTTATAAGGCCGAGTCCTTTCAATTTTAATTCCTGGACAGAAAGGGTGGGCACCGCCGCTTGGGGGAATTGAGAGTATAAGTGAAGGAGTCTTCCCTTGAGGTAACGGTAAGCCTCTACGCTCATTTCGTCCACAGGTTCTAGGCTATTGTCCTCGAGTTTGAGAGTGGTGAGGTTGGGTGAAAAGAGGAAGAGGCAGAGCGGGATGTAGCCGCCAGGGAAATAAGAGGATGACACCTCCGTCAGGTTTGGCTGTCTCAAAACTCGGAGAAGGCCGCGCAGTTGTTCATCGTCCAGGTCAATCCACTTGAAACAAGAAGACGCGAATTCGAGTGTCGTCAATCCTTGTATCCTTTCCAGAATATGGATGTGGTCTGGGTGAACCGTATTTTGAGCCAGTTTGAACCCCTTGGAGGCCTGAGCCTCGAGGCTCCAGGGTGATCCAAAACGGACACTCCGGATGAAGGACAGCAAACGGTCCTGACCATGCTGCGTTCCTGTGGTGGCTAGCTCTTGGAGAGGACTCAGCTCGTCTGTTGACGTGTTCGGGAGTTTGTAGTGGGAGAAGACAGCACTTTGGAAGATTCGCCAAGTGACAGCAAACGGTCCTGATCATGCTGCGTTCCTGTGGTAGCTAGCTCTTGGAGAGGGCTCAGCTCGTCCGTTGGTGTGTTCGGGAGTTTGTAGTGGGAGAAGACAGCACTTTGGAAGATTCTCCAACTCGTTTTCACGAGTGACGCCGCATTGGATGTCTCTGGATCATCGCGAAGATGATGTAGAATCTTGAAGAGAAGCTCGTATGGGAGGTCGCTAGCCTCGGGAAGCTCCGAGATTGTCGAGTTGGAAGTGGTAGTGGAATTCATCCAGAACTTAAGGATATGGGTGAGTTGGGAGGGGGGAAGGTGAACCGAATTTTATACGTGTGGTCTAGCAAGTCGTGGCCCAGTGTTCCCACGAAATGCTCGTTGTCTTGAGTGGCACCTTCTGCGGCCGCCTGGGCTGGACCAGGGGATTTCAAATTTCAATCTCGTAGCGCTTCACGGGTGACCCTGATGAGGAGAACCAACTTATCTGCTTGCCAAGAACATTAAGATTGAGTAGCGTGGCTTCTCATCTCTAGCTGCCGGCATGAGAGAAGAAAGTTACTGAGTTTTCGTTCAAAACTGGGCAGTGGCTTTAGTGTATAAACGCACGTTGCTGGTAGAAACGTTGTATGAATCAGCCAGGGGTGTACAGACCAGAAGCTGTTCCTTAGGCACATGGAAAACTCGCGAAACCCACAACATATCCATTCTACTCCATATTTTCGTGAGAACCAGGAAGAGACTGACAACTGTCCCCACTCGTGCTGAATTAAGTCTGGAGGGTTCAGTAATCTTGTAAAAGTTTCAGTATTGAAGTCAATATTGTAAGCCTCTGGGAGAGAACCGATGACGACATGCAGGTGGTTCGCAGATGGATTTATTCGGTGCGTTGTGCATATGAGGTGGCAGGCAGGAGGTCAATGAGCGTGTGAACACCTTAAACGATCGTCAGTGAGTGACCCAGCGAATCAACGAGGCATTCTTCAGAAACCATAAAGGAAGAAAAGCAAGCGGCACACGTCGGATGAACACTCTTCATCGCCAAAAGGTCATTGAATACAGAGAAAACATTCGTTCCGAGACTTTCTCTGTTCCGAACAGCATTCAATGGACATACCAATAATACATCACGAAAACATTAAAACATTAAGTGCCAGATAAGTGCATATAATATACACGACCGTACCTGAATATTGCAATATAATCCTCATCTGGAGCACGTCTGGCGCCTAACATTTTCGTGATGCCCTACCAACATAATATCACAGAGTCAATCCATGTCGCCACAAGGACAATCTTCGTATCAGGGAGAACTCGAGTTTCATTTAAGCGGCCCATTCTTGCACTTGTCAGCCCCGCGGTGCGAAAGAATAAAGTACCATCCAAGTCCTCTACTCCAAGGGAATTTAAGCGGCCTTGATAGTTGTTTTGCCCATACTGTAGGACTGCCCAACGAGCCTGCGGTAGCGGTACCAGATCTACTATCGAATGAAGCTACTATAGAGCCTGGATACTTTTGGGTAAATGTCCGTCGAGTCTGAATTAATGATGGTGGTCTGAACCGGGGCCGGGGGTCAGAACGCGTGCTTCTATCTTGACTTTGCTGGAAGTGCGTCCCTAGAGGAAGTCGGCAAGCTGTGGATTGGTAGGGGATAAGCCGCACTAGCCGTAGCGTGTCTTGAGCCTCGCCACTCGCCAGACCATGACGTGTAGATCACGAGTAATGTTGCGCCTCCTCCCTCAAAAGGCTTCTTCCTCCGATCGGTAAAGATAATCGTGCTGCGTTGGCGACGCCATTGATTCTCGAGCTTGACATACAGTAGCCGCCTCTGTCTCTGCTACACCTCGTGTCGTTCTTATTCCTATATGACCAGCTTTGATACACTCCCGACAGAAATTCTTGAGAAGGTTATCAACTTGGTGAGGACTCGACAGTGGTCAAACAATAATGAATCGCCTTTTGATTAGCCATTACGGTTCATCCAGCTTCCTTCCAATGCAAAGCTCATCACAAGGCTCTGCAGATTACGACTCGTATCAAAGAGAATGAACGACCTGGTTTCACCTCATATCTTATCCAAGTTCTCAATCTCGTTCGGACATCGACCCTCTGATGAACGTTGCAATGAATTATGTGTCGCATTGCAGACGGGGGTCCCTTTCGTACTTCGGCATCTCAAGAGACTGGTAATTGCGATGACCCATTACCCTCCTAAACACTGCAACTATCAGCCATGGCTTGACCTGGTAGACGCCTTGGTTCCTGCTTTGAGCAATATCCAGATTATTAAGTAAGATTTCTATCACCGTCATTGTTATTGTTGAGAGCCAATCTATTTCTAGCTGGTCATTTAGCCCGAGGGTCCTTGCAGTCTACCCTGAAAGTCTCAGAAATACCCTATGGCGCTCTTTTGCGTCGTATTCCAAACTCAGGGCGCTCAACCTGACCATTACGCCTGAAGACGACGGGGGACCTGAATTACTTCTTCAGTCTATCCCTCAGTTACACGAACTCGAGGTGGTATGGAGCTGTGATCATCCTCCTCATCAAAACGCCCTGGTGCAAATATCTCATATGATGTCATCCTGCTTGGCCCTGGAGCGGTTTGCCTTCGTTATCTTCTGGGCCAAATATTCTCCCCCACATCTGACATTGGGTGAGATTTTTGAGCCCATCTTCTCGCTCTCACGAAACCTGGAAATAAAACGGCTCGAGGTTCGCGGGTTGATGGTCACGGCCAAGGATTTCAAACGGCATTTGCGTCACTTTCGGTCCCTCGAGAAACTGAATATCACCTTTGATCCCAGTCAATCGGCGGCATCAGACATTGGAGAGATACTGCAGCTCTTGCAACAGGAAAACATTTTCCTTAGAGCTGTCATCATTGATACCATTCGACATCCCGGTGTCTTCAATTACCTATCCTCCTATTCGGGACTCGAGCAACTCTCGTTGCAGATTTGTCATCCTCTGGATGGCTCACCTGAGCTGATGGACCAGCTTTTTTCATGCGTTTTATCTGCTCAATCGCGGTCTCTGAGGTGGCTTGAGCTAGGGGCGAAGGATGCAACAAAATGGTTGGCGCCATTGACGGCCGAGCATCAGAATGCGATAGAGGGGTGCCAGCTTTTGGAGCATATGTGTTTTTGGGTCGGAATCACAGCCGATGATCTTGTTGAGAACAAGTCTGAGAGACTAGTGAGCTCATAACCGTCTGATCCTGCCCTCTTGGGCTGACCGATGTTCCCCAGAGCCGATGCCTCGAGGCGGCCTTGAAGCTACCCAGACTGAGATGCTTAAAGTGTCCGCCCGACGAAGCCTTTTTTCAACTTGACATCGATAGTCTTATGCGCCTCGTCTCAAAACGTACTTGGGATACGAACCTATTTGGCAGTGTTGTGCAGGAATTCAAAAGGAACAAGAATGATGTTCACTTTGACATTGATACCAGTTATGTCCCTCAAGGCGTACGTACAGAGTTCTTGTAACCTATCTATCACGAAAGCAACTCGTCCCATTGAATCATCGTGTTAAATTCAATGTCTCTACCATTACAACTTTCTGGGAAGAAAAAGTGATCTCGAGAGTCAGACATCTCGTAGTGGTCATAACTGGGATCGTAACGTAATGCAGTCAACGTGTTTCCGTGGAAAAAGATGATCTGGATTGTACAGCGCAAGAACTTGATATGGCTCTGGGCAAAATAATGGTCCAGTACTCGCCAGACCCCTGAGCCCAATGCTTGGTCGAAACGGTGACGACATCCTTCGAGCTCATGAGTCGGGTTGTTCACGGGTCGAAGGCAAAAGCGATATGTAATCCGAATGTCAGTGACTTTGTTACCAGGAAGGGCTTGAAAGGTTGATATCAACCAGCTTGTCGCAAATGCAACTACACGTTCCTGATCTCTTGCTGCTGTTGTGGTATATACAGTCAAGGAAATGTCAAATGTCTTGAGTTGATGAAGCTGCCCTAAGCCAGCGGTGAGAGTGGAGCCGAGAGATGGGTTCGAAGAATGCCGTTGACAACTAGAGGTGGTCGAGTGAGCACACGAACATATAGAAGCGGGAGAATACGCACTGGATTCTCTCTCAATGTGGACCTTTAACTCCTCGACTAACCCGCCGACCAATTTCAAAAAGCTGCCCAAAACCTCGCGTGGATCGGGTGATGCGAGGAACACGGAATAAGTATCGTTGCAGTCTAGGTCCAATTTACGGACCGGGCCTGACCACGGCACGGCGTCGCCCTTGGCGAATTACAAAAAGCTATTTATAAGGCCGAGTCCTTTCAATTTTAATTCCTGGACAGAAAGGGCGGGCACCGCTGCTTGGGGGGATTGGGAGTGCAAGCGAAGGAGTCTTGCCTTGAGGTGACGGTAAACCTCTGCACTAGATTCATCCACAGGTTCCAAACTATTATCCTTGAGTTTGAGAGTGGTGAGGTTAGGTGAAAAGAGGAAGAGGCAGAGTGGGATGTAGCCGCCAGGGAAATAAGAGGATGACACCTCCGTCAGGTTTGGCTGTCTCAAAACTCGGAGAAGGCCGCGCAGTTGTTCATCGTCCAGGTCAATCCACTTGAAACAAGAAGACGCGAATTCGAGTGTCGTCAATCCTTGTATCCTTTCCAGAATATGGATGTGGTCTGGGTGAACCGTATTTTGAGCCAGTTTGAACCCCTTGGAGGCCTGAGCCTCGAGGCTCCAGGGTGATCCAAAACGGACACTCTGGATGAAGGACAGCAAACGGTCCTGATCATGCTGCGTTCCTGTGGTAGCTAGCTCTTGGAGAGGGCTCAGCTCGTCTGTTGGCGTGTTCGGGAGTTTGTAGTGAGAGAAGACAACACTTTGGAAGATTTTCCAGCTCGTTTTCACGAGTGACGCCGCATTGGATGTCTCTGGATCATCGCGAAGATAACGAAGAATCTTGAAGAGAAGCTCGTTTGGGAGGTCGTCAGCCCCGGCAAGCTTCGGGGTAGCCAAGTTGGAAGTGGTGATTGGGTCCATCCAGAGCGGGGCGAGTTGGGAACGAGCTTGAGGCAAGGCAAGGCAAACTTTATGGGTGCAGTCCAGCAATTCTTGTTCCCACGGAATGTGGCATTTTCTGTGGCGACCTTAGCTAGCCAACGAGGTTTCAATTTCATGGTACTTCTGGGGTGCCCCTGAGGAGATGCCAGCGTTCGGCTGTCCTTGCGCTTGTGAAAAAAGATCGAGTTCGAGCAGCATGACCTTCTTATACTTAACTGCCAGCGTTTAGACATGAAGGAAAGGGATTGTTGAATATTCAAAGCCAGGCCTTGGTTGAGGCATAAACATACATTGTTAGCAGAAACAGAACGACAAAAGGAATGAGCAGATCAAGACCGAGTCCCTGTGTTCTACTAGGTGCATGGGCTATACGAGCAAGATCGGCATTCATTCCGTCCTAGTTTTCCTGGGCCTGAAAGAAACACTGAGTATAATAGCCCTGAGTAGAGTCTCAAGAATTTGATTTTGTGGCTCTTTCAAGCATCAAAATGAATCCCGTACGCCTCTAGGAAGGTGTGGACTTGGGTCGTATTTGATGCATGGTGCGTTGGGCCAATGAGGACGAGAGACAAATAGGCGTGTGAATATCACAAACGAGCATCCTACTAAATATGGACGGGCTTACTCAAAGCCTCCGTACACATCACCTCGTTTCGTTTCGTTCAGGTTGTGCCCCTTCTTAGCAGTTGCCACAGAGCACTGCGCAAGCAAGGATATCTTATACTCATATCACCAAATAACACAGTGAACGCGGTGCGTTGTGTGTAATACTCTCAATCATCGGGATGTCATTGAATATTGAATAAGGGAGAAAAATATTTGTTCTCTGTTCAACGTTCAGTGGTCATACAAACAGTACATAGTGTTACATCAATCCGCGTCGCCTTACGGCCAGTGTTTGTACATAAAAATCAAACATAATTTTCAGTCACACGAAGTAGTAAAAAAATTTACCACTCGACTCGGGAGTCGACTCAATCGATAGGCAATCCTTGCATTTTCAACTTCGCCTCTGCAGCGACCTTGGGGTCCTCATAGAAGCCATCAAAATCCCACCAAGACGCAGCTTCCCCTTGTCCCACCCGGCCCATCCTCGCACTTGTCAGACCAGCGGCGCGAATGAATAGAGTACCATCCAAAAACTCTGCTCCCGGTAACTCAGTCTTGAGAGCTCCTTCTGCACAAACTTCAGGGCTGCCGAACGAGCCTGCAGTTGTAGTACCAAATTTACTGGCGAAAGTGGCTAGAGCCCGGATAACCTTGGGTAAGTGTTCGTCTGGATGGACGATGGTGGTCTGAACGAGAGGAAGCCAAGGGTCAGGAACGCGCGTTTCTATCTTGTCTTGGCCCGGAAGCGCGTCTTTGGAGGGAGTCGGCAAGCTGTGGATCGGTAAAGGGTAAGCTGTAGCGCTGGACGACTTAAAGAATGCGGCGATGTCAAGCCTGGGTCGAGCACGGCTGACGTAGACGGACAAAGCAACGGACAAGTAAGAGCGTAAGAGTGCAATTTGAGCATGAGGAGAGTCGCTGAGGCGAGCGATGATAGAAGGGATAAAAGCAGACGATGTGACAAGATGAACACTAAGAACCTTAATCAGCACATATAGCATCACACACCGAGTATAAATGGACTCAACAAGAAGAAATCCGCATTAAAGTCTCCCTCCGCTCCTTGCTTGAACTGTTGCGCCCAGGTCCATCCAGCAACTCCGTATATAACCACGACCATCCAGGAAAGTTCCTCAACCTTCCGGTTGATTTCACCTGGCTTGGAGAGATCAATCGGCCACTGCATGGCATAGTCGCGAATGACATCAGAGTGGTCGGCAATCGTGTTCTCCACGATATTCAATTCGTCCAAGTCACTCGGCAAAGTGAGCTTAGAATCTTCCGCAACTCGAGCGAGAATTGTGAGCGCATGTACGTTCTCATGGCTTTGAACCGTAGTCCCGACACTAGGAACAATGTACGAAGCCACGTTTCTGATCGTGCCAGTAACACTGGTTAAATAACCTGGTGCGTTCGGGGCGGTTGGATCGGCGATTGCGTAAATGGAGTCAAAGAAAAGCTTCGGCAAGAGTTTGGAAACGTTCGGTTGATGCACCGAAGTCGATGCGAGACCTAGACATACAAGTTCAGCCAGCGAATCTGTTAGCGATAGAGACAACTCGCCTTCAACAAGCATGACAGGGAGGCCAAATTCAGCCCCATACCCTGCATGAATCATAGGGTGAAGGAGTCCAGATAAGAAACGAGCAAGCATTTCAGCCTTCCCAGTGTTATATTTCTTCGAGAAGATGAACGTCTCGAGAGTCTTGTCAATACCATGTTTGCGGGCATATTCCGTGTAAAAGTCGACATATGCCTTGTAGAATCTGTAGTATAATATCCAAGTTAAGGTTCCACACATTTAAAGAAAACGGGGAAACTCACTGCGCGTCACCTAGATGTTTCTCAAAGTTGGCTTCGGTTATCGGCTCAGGTGAATCGTAAATAGGCCTCTGTTCTTTGGCATGGAGTTCATATGCAGCTTTTATAACTGAGCCGTCGACACCGAGACTCCAGTTAGCAATAGCCTGGTGCATGGCATGACTGACAACTCCGCATTAGTTTTATAGGCTGTAGGATTGCGATAAACATACTTGTGATAATGTCTGTCATTGAAAAAGATGTGCCAGCGTTCATGATTATCCTTCAAAACCTCCTTCAAAGCCTGGGTCGACTCCGGACTCACACCAGGCCATTGGTAAGGGGATAAAGTAGACGGGGGAGGCGAGGGAGTTGGGTAGAGAAACTCTGTGTCAACGTTCTCGGGCATACTAGTTATTCGTGATTCTTTTCGAGCAGAGACGACGACAGCTGGGTGAAAGTTACTGTGTAGGCTGCGGATCTAAACTCTGTGTCAACGTTCTCGGGCATACTAGCTATTCGTGATTCTTTTCGAGCAGAGACGACGATAGCTGGATGAAAGTTACTGTGTAGGCTGCGGATCAGCCACCTGTTATTCCTGGCGTTCTATATGTTGAGCGATGCTTGGTCCGAGCCTGTGGATAACCTGAAGGCCACCTTTGACGTCAGAGTGTGTGGTATGCTCCGACTCTGGAGTAGCCTTAACGTGAAACTAGAGCAGGTCAAGAGGGGTTGAGAAAGGAATTGGAGACGTGAGAGCTCCATGTCTTTGACTACTCCTCGAGTGGTGATTAGTGGACCACAAAGGTCACAGGTGTAGTTATTCAGAACGCCACTTTCTCACGGCCTATGTTCGGAACTACATCTATACATTTTGGCATGTCCTCGAGACCTGAGCATCCCGCCGGGGTAAAGACCCGTGCTCTATGCGTTCCAATGTTCTATTCAGAACTTGGTTGATTGTCACTCCTTTTCTTGGACTCATCCTTTCAAACAGCACTGAGCCTCCTGCTGCCGCCTAATGACCCCGCCACAATCACCCTGCGGAGGCCCCCGTCGCCACAGAATCCTCTTCGCACCTCCGCGACTTAGAGGAGGGATAAGAAACTACTAAGAAATCTTGGACCATCGATATGCAGAATATGGCGCAGAATGCCGTTGAGCATGCGAGGACTTTATAATCTATACTGGCAGGGCCTTTTTATATCGTCCTGCCCATTTTACCATCGACCATAAGTACTGGTTGATGCAGGGGTTCTGCCCAAGAATGCACACTCCTCTGTCCAGAAATTCTGATCTTGGTTTGTTCTATCGTTAATTCGCTTGGACCCATTCATGCCAGATCTAGCTGTGCTTTGTGATGATCATTCATTGACCAAATTCGTTCGTTAACGTTATTGCGTGGATGGTTTAATACATTGATAAGCGGGATTTGCTGAGCTCACAAGAAATGCTCGACCTCTGCTTTTCTGGTGGAACCTCGAACACATGAAAATTGTATCGGATCCTAACTCAGACAGAATGATACTGCGTCCTTTGTCTACGGATTCAGAAACATTTGAAGAAAGTGAACGCGTCGACTGACAGTAAACGTCGCAAACTGGCCCAGCCCTCGTCATAGCCAATAATCTGGAGGGGGATTGCGGCCTGTCTGGCAAACTCAACATAGTATTGATGCAGTTATATTAAGATGATTAAGTTATCAACCGGAATCATCCGGAACGGTTCTGAAAGCAGTTTAGTGCGTGACGTACGTTGTCTTTCTCGTTCATTCGCCGCATGAAAAACCCATTCTCTCAATCTCCCAGCTGAAATAACGTTATCAATGTCGCCCAACTAGATCACTGCCGACACAACCTTGGCTAGCCGTGTCTGTGGCGCATAGTTTCCCATTAACATCCAATATGGTTCAATGGAAGACACGAAGCAATGTGTTTAGGGCCCCTTCGGCAACAATAGTTTTGAAACCGTTGTCCGCCAAATTTTACACCCACGGTTTCAAGACCTGACGATTTTGATTGCAAATTGGCGGGGAATTGGAAACCAACGGCTTGAAATCACTGTTGCCGAACAGGCCCTAATAAATGTACCTACTGATCAGATGCTGAAAAATTGGCACTGACAAAAATCAATCGGAAAATAGTTCCAATCGACGTATTAAATCGAGCTGAGTCTCTGACCAGGATTATGGGTGATTTTATCGAGCCGATCACGAGATATTAGCCAGGAGTCCACTAGTGTCCCTTGTGTAAACCTATCAAGCACTTGTCTGGGTTGGGTCCAGGAGCTCCTCTTGTTCTTCTTGACGCCTTGCTGCCTTGCGTCCCCACTGTCTTTCCTCCTCTCTCATAACTCGGCCCTTGCAGCCCACTCCTGCTGATTTTCATCACGGGCTCTAAACATTGACCAAAAATGTCTTCCGGCACTGGTGGACGAGAGCCTTCCGACATGGTCAGTGGAGCTGGCAATGTTTCAACAGCAAGCAATGCCAGAGAATCCGAGCGACAGAGTCCACCCAGTGGGGACAGCTCTTTGGCACCAACATCGAGACCGTCTGCCACGACTGCGGGTCCAACTACGACTGTCATTTCTACTGTTTTACCGCAAACGCGTGCCTCACCCTTGTCACGTTCATCTGAACTTCCACATGAGCAACAGGATGACTTCCATGTACCCGCTTCGAGCATGACCTCGGGAGTACCTATGAGCGATGAAACCTCAACACTACCACCAGTACAGAGGGAACCCCATACGCCTACACGTGCTGACCGCCCCCCGCTGGAAACACATGAAGTTCCTGTCATGGAGGATATTGCAAACGTTCCGCAAGAAATCACCATCAGACCCCACGACCAATCCACGCCACGCCATGATAGGTCTATTCGGACATCCTCACCTGCCCCCTCGACACTTCATCTCTCTAGAGCCAATCAGCCAACCGTAGACTCAAGCAATAGTGTCCAATACCCTGGCCAAGTCCGTGTTCTCCCAGAATCGTCATATATTCGTTCTTCCACGCGAAACACCTACGGTCAGCTTCGTCCGAGCTCCACTCTACTTTATGAAGGTCATGTCATGTCTGATTCGGAGGCCGATTTTGATTCCGACACTAGAAGAGGGTATAGTCGCAAGAACCACCCCCTACCCCCTCTCCCACCAGCGCGAATGACCTCATTTAATACTCAGCAACCTGCGGGTTCGCATATGGGCGGTCAGGTAGAGCCGTCTGATTTGTCTTCCGCTTCTCGGAACCAACATGATTATCCCACACAGGATGCTGCTACCACTCAACGCCAAATGTCTGTCGGCAGTGGCAATTTTGACAGAAGTGGTAATATGGCTGGTATTGGGAGCAGAAGTAATGTTGTAATTGGCGGTCCTTCGGGTAACGGAGCCTCCGGACCTCCGCTTTCCAGCGTCCATGGGCAAGACATGACAGGAAGCACGCGCGACGACGCTAGACCTAGTGTTGCTATTTTTGGGACATCCCAAAGTCACCCTACACTCGAACGGTCACGTACTCTTCGCTCCGGTGTGGATTGGCTTGCTCCCAGCGTGGAGGACAAGGTTCGTAATTCGTTTAGTTTCTCCATTTGAATGATCGTTTTATCTTATCGAGTACAACAGACGCGAGAAAAAACCCTTGGAGAGAGGCTTGACCCGACGCTGGAACATGCTCAGTCGGAGCGAGTCAAGTTTTCCCAGAAGGCCAAAGCCACAGGTTGGACTCTGAATATCGCCATTGGACTTCAAGTCGTTATCGGCGCATTAACCACTGGTGTATCAGCCGCTACAACCGGCCGGCAGGTTAGTATATCATCCATTCTAACCGCTCCATCCCTTGTTTACATAACCCTCATTCCAGACGTCTATCAGCACCGCGATTCTTGGTCTGTCTTCTTTCCCCTTCATTCATGCTTCTGATGCTGGACTGATACCGATCCATCTCTATTTCTTTGGAAAGGTGGCCTCGCGACGATTATCGCGTCCTATCTTGCCCGTGCACGTGGGTCGCACGAACCGGAGCTTTCGATAACTCGAGTCAAAGACCTTGAGCAGTTCATCCGGGAGTGCGAAGCTTTCAAGATGGACTATGGTCATTTGAAAGGAAGTGCAAATCCTCGACAGTACCAGCAAGTGGAGGCGTTCCGGCACAAATTTGAGGAATTGTTGGGAAATGCTGACGGGTGAGATAAATTTGTGGCGCGTTTCACTGATCTTGCCGCTAATGGCCGTCTTGGGTTTAATTTTAATAGGCAACGACGTTTGACTCCTCCTGCATGAGCCGTCAGGAAATTGTGCCCCATGATTTATCTCGAGGATACCCATTGCAAAGCAGTCACATTCGTTTGAAGTTGAACGGGTCCATCCAGCCTGTTATAGGTGGTTGGCCATCAACTTGTCCTGCAGGCCAAGCACCTCTCATGCCCTCTATGAGTATACCCGTAATATTATCACTCACTTAGTCTTTTACATTTTTTACAATAAATCAATATTCATAAATGTCAGTATCATGTAGGATGAGTCTACTGATCTAAGTTACATTTTGTATTCCGGAAAACGGATATCTTCCAAATGGTGCATGGTATGCAAGATGATTGGGTCGGGGAACGCCGAGCACAAAATTTGAAGCCCCGCATATGACCCTTTTAGATTACGCCATAACGCTGGCAAGCAGAGCCATGCGAATCTTGAAGAGATACAATCAGTGAAACACAGGGAAATCTTGCAAATGAAACACTCACGAAGAGACCGTAGCGCATCTGGCGGAAATAGACAGCGCGCCTTGAATCGAAGTCGACTTCGGGGTCAATCTCTGCAAAAGACGTATTAATTTTAGTCCGCGAAGTATGTCAGGGAGGACGTACCGTTGACACGAGGAAGAGGGTGCATGACAATCATGTCTTCCTTGGCCCTCGAAAGAACTGCATGATCTACCCTGTAGACGTCCTTCACGTGCAACCACTCCTGCTCGCTCTCAAACCTTTCCTTCTGCACCCTGGTCACATACAACACGTCGGTATCAGCGAGGACTTCTTCAAGTGATTCGCAAACAGTGACAGGAATTCCAGCCTTACGGGCGGCAGAAACAACGCTTTGAGGCATTGCGAGAGATTGAGGCGCAACAAAGTTGAGGCGAACAGAGTACAAGCAAAGGAGAGTGACGAGACTGTGCACTGTGCGGCCATTCTTGAGGTCACCTAGGAGAGTGATCGTACGGCCGTTGACAGTACCCAACTCGGAGCGAATGGTGTAGACGTCGAGCAGTGCTTGAGTAGGATGCTCGCCAATGCCGTCACCAGCGTTGATGATAGGGACAGGAGAGAACTTAGCAGCCAATTGCGCACTGCCGACATCGGGATGGCGAAGTACGACAGCGTCACCATAGCAGGCCAAAGTCCTAATGGTGTCAGGAAGACTCTCTCCTTTGACCACAGATGACTTATCAGCAGTGACCGAGACAACCTCTCCACCACATCGCTTCATTGCAAC
Organism: Leucoagaricus sp. SymC.cos; assembly: GCA_001563735.1. Taxonomy (NCBI): domain Eukaryota; kingdom Fungi; phylum Basidiomycota; class Agaricomycetes; order Agaricales; family Agaricaceae; genus Leucoagaricus; species Leucoagaricus sp. SymC.cos. Next base: position 233,421 of record KQ961984.1, on the reverse strand, counting down.
CTCGAATGAGGAGCTTGTCCGAGTAGAGGGTTCGTAGAATGCGCTGCAGAGTACCTTGCCCTTGAGGATATCCAGGACACCATTTCGCTCGACTTGAAGACGCATCTCATGTGCAAGGGAGAATAGATCGTGCAGATCACGATGGGTGAATTGCTTGACAGAAAGAATATGGCGACGATGGAAGGAAGGATGAGGAATGAGGCTGGTCGAAATCTGACCATTTTGCGGCGCTTGGTGGCTTTGAATCTGGGTAGAGAACGACGGAGGAGCCGGGGCAACAGGAGCGACGGGAAGTGGTTCAGCAACAGGCTCCTTGGGAGGTGCGTGAGATACAATGGCTGCAGAAATGTCATGACCGGTGGGCGAGGAGAGGAGAGTACCATCAACAAACACTGTCTGGTTATGGACAACGACTCGGTGAATCGCCCCACCAACCAACTTGGAGTCAAGCGGGGACCAAGTGCCAGCGCGGTTCTTGAATGGAGCTCTGCGTCCGATCACGACCTCTACACGGGTATTTGTCTGTTCTGGAACACCGAAGATATGAACAGGGTTGTCGTGAAGGCGGACATGGATGTCCTCAAGAGTCAAATGATCGTCGGCGACAGCCGTAAGTAGAAGAGGGAGAACTTCTTCAAACCCGGAAGTCGCTGAGAACGACTTGCCAGTATCAGCGGTCAGCTGGAATGGTGTAGTTCCAACCGAGAAGGCATCAATCTTATCGAGGTGCTTCCAGAGGGCCTTTTGTTCCGCAGAGGTGGGGAGGGCGGAGGTCGAAGGGAAATCTTCCTTGGAGTAGAAGAGCGAGTAAACAGACACGTCGCAAGTGACTTTGAGTTGTTTCGCTTTGCTCAGAGTGATGAGCAAGAGATCGTCATTGGTCTGTACATCTGTGACGTGGACGCTACGGTTATGAAGGCTGGCAAGCAAAAGGATAGAAGCAAGGTCAGATCCCTTGGCGCTGGTGATGATCGTCTTCTCCGCAGGCCACGAAGCAAAGTGAGCGGCAACGCCGGAAATCGGTGTTCCTCCGGGGACGAAAAGAGCCTTCGTCTGCGAATAAATTTCCTCATCAAGCGCCTGAGCGTTTGTAGCGGTCGCTGTAATCCCCAGAGCGTAATTGCAGTGAGCGGCATTGGAAATGTTTTGCTGAGCCTGGTCGAGGGTGCGGCGATCTGAAATCATGTTACCGGATCCAATGGGGAGGACAATGACAGTAGTGAAACCAGCAGCAACGGAAGCTTCGGTTACTTTAGTCAATTCCTTGTTGTTAGCGACAGTCAAGTTGGGAACGAAGGCGGAGATGTTGACGAGACCAGGGAAACTATGTGTGCGATAAGAGCTTTTGGAGTCGATGGTGGCGACATCCAAAGGTAGTTTGCGCACGAGAGCTTCTGCGAGCATCTTGGCATTCTTGACATTGGTAATGAGCGGCACAGCATAATCGATAGCCATGCGACGAGTGTGATAACCTTTACTAGCATAGCTGGCAGGACGGCGATAATGGTTTTTGGAAGGCAAGTTGATGTACATGTCAATCAGGTTGTTGGCGAGGTGCTGGGTTAGAGAGTACTCCGACTTCTCCTTCGACCGATCATTCTCTCCAAGGGTGTCGAGATACTGTAAATGAGGATGAACATCGAACAATCCTCGAGAGAGGGGGATTGTTTACCTTGCATGGAACGCCATGTTCAGTCAAGAAATCTGCTGTACCCGACGTCGCGAAGATATTGTATCCAGCCGCACTCAACTTTTGCACAGACGGTAACAATTCCAATTTCTCCCTGTAACTTCCAACGGAAAACAGGATGTTCTTCTTGGGAAGCACAATACCAGTCGAGATCAGGGCCTTCAAATACGCCTCATACTTGTCATGACCGAAACAAGCGACTTCACCAGTCGAAGCCATCTCGACACCCAAAACAGGATCTGCGCCTGACAGCCGGCTGAAGCTAAACTGTGGAACCTTCACACCAACATAATCGGTGGGAAGGCCGGCATCGGGGTACGGCTCGACCGGTATTCCCAGCATGACTTTAGTCGCCATCTCGATCGCGTCGATACCAGTGACCTTAGAAACGAAAGGGAAGGAGCGAGCAGCACGTAGATTACATTCGATGACTTTGATCTCGTTATTCTTCGCGATGAACTGGATGTTGAAAGGACCGGTCACGTTGAGGGCGTTACCAATCTTCGCAGTGGCTTCCTCAATTTGGCGAACAGTTGTTGGATCCAGGTCTTGAGGCGGGTGGATGAGGGTGGCGTCACCGGAGTGGACACCTGCATTCTCGACGTGCTCCGAGATGTAATGCATAATCATCTTTCCATCCTTTGCAACAGCATCCATCTCAATTTCTTTAGCCTGTTCAATGTATTTGGAGATGACGACAGGATGATCGCGCGAGACCTCGGCAGCTTGAGTCAAATAGTTGGCCAAGTCATCACCGGTGGAGACGACATTCATGGCGGCACCGGACAAGACGTAGGATGGACGAACAAGGACAGGGTAGCCGACCTTGTCGCAGAAGGCCGTCGCCTCCTCAAAGCTGGTCAACTCCTTCCATTGAGGCTGGTCGACACCAATCTCATCGAGGAGACGGGAAAACTTGTAACGGTTCTCCGCTGTGTCAATCATTTCCGGTGAAGTACCGTATATCTTGACGTTCTGACGGTAGAGCGGCAGAGCGATATTATTCGGAGTCTGTCCACCCATAGAAAGGATAACACCACGGGATCGTTCGGCATCATAGATATCAAGGATGGTTTCCAAGCTGATGTTCTCGAAGTAGAGGCGGTCGGCTTCGTCATAGTCGGTGCTGACAGTTTCAGGATTATAGTTGACCATGACAGTAGGGAGCCCTTGCTCGCGAAGAGTGCGAATGGCACGAACAGCACACCAGTCGAACTCGACGGATGACCCAATACGGTAGACACCAGAACCGAGGACGATGACGCCACGATCTTCGAACTTCACGTCATGCTCAACTGCATTATAGGTGGTATAGAGATAGTTGGTGAATGCTGGGAACTCGGCCGCAACCGTATCGATTTGCTTAATGAAAGGTGAAATTCCGGCTTCTTGACGTAATCTTCGGACAGCCAACTCCGTAGAGCCCATACAGCTAGCGAGTTGACGATCAGAGAAACCGAGTTGCTTGGCTTGACGAAGGGTAGCAGATGATATGGTCGAGACATTAAACTCGCTGAGGATAAATTAGATAAAAGTCCTCAGTGTTTCAGGCGAACAATCTCACCCAAGATGCTTCTCCATCCTGAAGATGTAGTTAAGCTTCATAAGGAACCATTTGTCGATGCTAGTCATCTGGTGGATCTTGTCGACACCGTAACCGCGGTGGAATGCGGTTGAGATAGCAAAAATGCGTTTATCCGTCGGGTTGACCAACTCCTCGTCGATGTCTTCAACATATTCGTTCTAATCCAAATCAAATGGTGAAAAGAAGCCAGATTTCAGGGCGAACATAACAAACCTTCGCAAATCCAAGGAACTGATCATCAATCGCTCTGACAG